>JAWZYV010010427.1:0-600000 GCA_038373885.1 Cheiracanthium punctorium | reverse complement strand
TGCAATAATGTGAAATATAAATCAAGAAACATTATAAAAAATAATAGTAAGGAGACATTTAAGAGACTGATAACACTATTTTTCAAACAAAGTGACATTTTAATTCTAAGTATGCCTGTAAAACAGGTTTCTCAGTCTTATAAATAACAATGCAATGTAACAAATTTCTAAAATGTTCAATGAATCAAATAATCAATTTGCTTACAAGGAAAAAAAAAAACTTAATACGGTATACAAAAGGAAACAGGATTCTTGAAATAGAGTAATAATAATAAGGAAATATTGAGGGACTGAAAACAATATCTGAAGTATTAAGAGAAAATCTAAATATGTCTGTAATACAAGTTTTTCAGCTGGATAAAATAAGTGCGGTGTAACGTGCATAGTTTTGAAAGGTTTTTTTAATCTAATTTTAGAATAATTTTTCATTAAAATGAGGAATAGAAGCACAAATTAAATAAACATTTTATTAATTTTATTTTACAACATTTTAAAATGTCATAAATAACACACAACGATATTTTTATTATTTTTTACTTTTTTTATTTTTTTAGTTACCAGATTTTTAATTAAAGATTTACCTCGATAATTTCGAATGTGACAAAAATGAAAAATTGATAAAAGCGACAGTATAACGTTAGGAAAATTACGCAAGCTATTTAACCAAGTATGCCTTTAAAAAACGTTTTTCAGTCAGATAAATGACAATTTGTCCTAACAAAGTTCGAAAGGCTTATACGAATGAAATAATCAATTAACATTTAGAGAATAACAATAATTACTGTTATTATGTATAATAATGCAGAAAGAGGCGGGTCTCTTGTCAATTAATGATACTAACAAGGAAATAATTAGTGATTTATAACAATAATGAAAAACTGCTGAATTTTAATTTCGAATATGCTACTTGATTAACAACTTAATATAATTTCAATGAAAGATCTTTGAATTCTTTTAAAATTTTTAGAATTTTAGATCTAAGTTTGCTATTATTGCTGTCTTGCAGTAGCCTAGTCGCAAAGCTCCGTTCCCATTAGAACACGGAAAGTGGAGCATCACCGGCTTGGCCATTGCTTGGGAGGGTGAAAACATCTCTCGCCTGGACTGCTATGGAGCCGTAAAGGGAGCTAGTGCAATTAAAATCTGTAGTAGCTCCAATGTCTTCCGTGTTCAAAACGATGTTAGGGGTGCCAACCCAGATGCTAGGTCTATCATCTGGAATTGATTCAAAATTATGAGACCAATCATAAGGGGCAACGCTGGTCTTCCTAATAGGCGCCTCCATAATGAAATGACCAACAACTGTGGCCCTCGTAGCGGTCAAGCCTACAGTAGACCGCTGACCCGTCCCCTCCCCCCAAAACTAGTTATTATTTGCTTGCGATACCTTATTTTCTTCCTCTTTAATAAAAGACAATAAAAGTTTTTTCAATAAACGCATTACATCAATTAATAAATTTTCTTCTTCCAGTCATTTTTTTCATTGTACTGTTTATTTTAGTGTTTCCTTTTTATTCCAATTGTTTGCAAGCTGTATTTTTGATTTACCCTGTAACTTACTGTTAGTGGCTTTAACGCTTGTATTTCTGCGTTAAATGATTAAAAAAAATAAAAGATTCAAATATATTTTTCACTTCTACCGTTATACGTATTTTAAACGGTTTAAATATTAAATAAATTTATAAATTCGTAATTACTGCTTACCATTAACTGACTACTACATTATATCTTCAAAAAGAATCTGGGAATCATTTAAAGTATTTTTACCTACGGTTGATTGATTGAGCAGTGCATTATAACAGCTACCAGTTTGATCCTAGTTAATGTGCGGAGACCGTGTACACGATCTACAGACATATATAACTCTAAAGCTTGCCTAAGGCATGCATAACGTTCTCCATTTCAAAATTTATGAAAACGCCATACGTGCTGCTCAGAGGCAGTCACGAACTTCCACCTTTCCGTGTTTAATGAAAACAAAGGGCCTGAAGATTTTATAACACACAGAGAACTAACTAGTTGAGGGTTTTCCAAAACTTTAGTATAACTTTCATATAAATAGAATTTCGCAGCCAGATTTCTGAAGTTCTATAGTTTGAAAGATGATATAGCAGTCAGTTACTGGTAAGCAGTAGCTACGAATTTATAAATTTATTTCCAAATATATGCAAAATAAATATTTTATAATTTATTTTAATAATAAATAAATACAAAATAAATATTTTAATATTTATTTACAAGTCATTTAATATTTGAACAGTTTAAAATGCGTACAACGGTAGAAGTGAAAAATATATTTGAATCTTTTATTTTTATCATTTAACGCAGAAATACAAGCGTTAAAGCCACTAACAGTAAGTTACAGTGTGAATCAGAAATACAGCTCGCAAACAATCGGAATGAAAATTAAACACGAAAATAAACAGTACAGATGAAAAAAAGACTGGAAGAAGAAAATTACCTCACTAGTCAACAAGGAATAGATCAGGGCAAAGAATGACAGGATAATAAGTGAATTACAGGATAAGGAAACAGCATTTCCTTAAAATTTAAGTCTGGTACGGAAAACAACTGAATACGTTAGTACAGAGCTTTTACTTTTTCCGTATTCTCAAAGTATGCACACGAAATCACATGTCTTAAAATCTCTGGCTATAATTTAGATTACACATTATTACATTATGGGTAGATTTTGTATCCTCTGCCTCTCAAATACTTAACAACAGATGCAGAAACATTAAAAGCAATTACGTTAACAAATCTATAAAACTATTCTTTTGAATATTTTATTCAAACATGAAGAATAATAATATTAAATTGGGAGTATTAATATCAATAGAGTCAATAAACGCAAAAACATAATTTTTATATTCTTATAATCAACATTAAACGTGTACTTACACAGATAAATAAACCTTAACCAAATGTAAAATGTATGTAAAAGGGTTTTTAATGCTAATGAAGCAAAATTAATAATTTACATAATCTCTCGGAGGCTCATCAAATAAAATCTTCATTTTTACAAACGAATAATCTTTAGAAAAAAACTACCATTCCAATATCGTCAAGGATATTTCACTTTTAAGACACTTAAAACAAAACGTTAAAAACTATTTTTTTCTCTTCTCTTCTCTAAGAGGAAATCCTATTATTTCCCACATCTCCTCCATTAAGACAAAAGCCTAGAGGTAAACCCAGCTCGAGTTATCATTAAAATCTATTAACTCTCTTCAATAAATCGATACTTTTAATAAAAATGCAAAACATCCATGGGATATATACGGATACGGATATTAAGAAGGAATTTTAAAGGTATAACAAAGTGCAAATCAGATGTTCTTGATGGGACTTTAGTTAAATACAGTTAATGGAATTGAACGAAAAAAAAAGGTTCTAAGAACTACCAAACAGGAAAAAAAAGATAAAATCAAATTGGAGGAATAAATTCTTTGGTTTCTCTGAGGGTATGTTGTATACCCAACCAATTAGATGCGGACCAATCAGTAAAAGACTGTTTTTCTTTATACATGTAGTTTCGATTTTTCTGTCAGATAATGAAATAAAAAAGCATGCTTCTTTATTTAAGATATCTTACATTGGGTTCGGACAAAAGAAAAAGGAAACAATAGTAAAGCTACGCTGTACTGACAGAACAATTTTTGCTATTTTTAGAAGATTTGTACCTCTTTTTTTTGCTTATTCTTAAATGTATTATGTATCTCCCTGAGGACATCGGAACCTCGGTATGAATCTGGAAGTAATAAGCATTAAAATGTATATCAATTTTTTTTAATTAAAATTTTTTGAAAGATGCCTGAGCAACTAAAAACTTGAGTGAACTGGTGATTTGGACATTTTTTTCTCTGTCTGTACCTAGACTTTATTCTACGTTTCAGTAAGTAATAAATAGAAGCTAATATATTTATGCATTTTATTTGTTGAATAAAATGTACATTATCTAGTATTAAAACTATAAAAATCGATTTTCTGATTTTTAAAAGTTTAATTGATCTTTAAAATAGGTTTTCGAAAACTAATTACCGCATATCCCTAGTTTAATTTTTTTAATCACAACCTAAGAGTAATAAATTTGTCATATTCTAAAAACTCCTTTTATGCAATATAATTAGAATCCAAAAACAAGAGGCTTTTTATTTTATTGTCTGCACAAACTAATTATTATAAAATAACACAAAATGCTCTAAAATACATTATAACCGACAAACCGCTGTAAAATGAGAATTTATTTTTTCGCTTTTTTAATATCAAATCAGTGTTATAATCATGAGAAACAAGGAAATGTCTAAAATATTTTTATTTCAAATAAATATTTTTTTTAAAAATTATTAATTGATCTAAACAAAATAACGCCAGGAAAAATTTGTATTACTAAAGAATGTATAAGATGATCAAAACTCACATACAGGTTTATAACTGTGAAGAGCATTTTTACATATTTTTAGTTTCCATCTATATTTTGCAGAATTATATTCCAAGGATGAGAGATTGTTTGCACTTATGCGAGGAAAATAATCTTATGAAATTGTCCGCCATTATGAACCTCATCATAGAAACTCGAAAGAAACTTCACCCTCGAAAAGTATGGAAAACTAATCACAAATAATAATAATAATCACGAACTGTACATTCCAAAAATAAGTGATAAACTCCTACCCTTGGTCTGTAAGTTTGAAATATCAAATGAAACAAATGATAAATAAAAAAAGTTATTCAGTTATAACCCCTTGGTGACTTTTGGACCTTCCTTATATTTTTGCATGAATGAATAGATGTATTTACATACATTGATCCTTTAATTCTATTTTGTAAGGATTAAAGCCTCTAATTTTGTTGAGGCAATCAATACACCCAGTCTTTAAGCCTTTGAAACATCTTTTGAAGCTAATGATAAATAAAAAATGTTATTAACGGTTATAATCCCTTCGTGACTTTTGGACCACTCTGTATATTTTAGAATAAATGAATAGATGTAGTCACATACACTAATCCTTTAAATCCTATTTTCTAAGAATTAAAGCCTTTAATTCTGTTGAAGCAATTAATACACCCAGTCTTTAAGCCTGTGAACTATTGATTAAAACTAACGATAAATAAAAAAAAAATTATTTACGGTCATAACCCCATCTTTTTCCATAACTTTTTTATCTCATTGTTTATATATGAATCGATACAGATACTCTAAATCCTATTTTCTAAGGATCGAAGCCTCTAATTCTATTGAGGCAATTAATACACCCGATTTTTAAGACTGTGGGGTACCAATCAGCACTAATGATAAACAAAAATGTTATTCGCAGTTATAATCTCTTCGTGACTTTAATGACCAATTTGGTCTGTATATGTTCCATACATGAAAAAATGCAGCAACATATACCGATCTTTAAAATCCTACTTTCTAAGGACTAAAGCCTTTAATTCTCTTGAGGCAATTAATACAGTTGACGCCTCCTTTCTTATTTGTTGTGCATATCTTTTTTTAGTGCTGCTGACTGCTGCCTTTTCAAGAAAGGTCTTGCGCTGAGTCATTGTACTGAAAGTAAAATGATTTTTTTGGACTATCTAACAAGTCGAAGAAGTAAATCCCATACCAGAAGCAGCCTTTTCGATGTTTCGTTGAAGAAAGCCACGCCCTCCAGAGAAGGAAAATCGTAACTCAAAAAACTTTTCCTCGACAAAATCAGAAAGGGAATCGACATTTTTAGAAAGTATTTATAAAGTAATTAATGGGATCAAATATATCAATTTGGAGGGGCATGGAATTGATGCTTTGAGGGTAAGCTGAGATGTGCATTGTTGCACTGCATGGAGTAATTAGTTCCTTTTTTTCTGTTATGCTCGGTAAGCAGTGCGCATAATTTTGAGAAATGATGATGATGGTCTATTGAGAGTAATTTGAAAATCTTAAGTATCTGTAAAAGTAATCAGGGTGTGGTGTAGGAAACTTATTCTAAACTAATTAATGTACTTGTATGATAAAGTCGACAGTTATTACGTAACACTGTTAAAAATTTTAATGCATAAAATAATAAAAAAACTAGTAAACAGATCGAACGGTTAAAGCAAATACGACAAAGTATTTTTCTTAAAGGTGTTTTGTAAAAAAATGCATATTTTCAATAACTTTTTAAAAAATCCAATAACGCTAGCGATTAAAAATAATATTATAACGTCTCTTCACAAGCTACAGCATAAACGCTTTTACAAACGGTCAGCCTTTGCGCGCTTTGAAAAACTCCGAAAAATATCATTTTTTTGAAGGTTTGCTCTTAAATTAAAGCACAAAGTACAATTTTGAAAGAAACAGATTATCTTTAACGAGTGTTCAAAATCAATTTTATTCTCTAAAATTAATCTAGTCCTGTGATACCTCTAGTTTCTTTGTATAAAAGAAGGTACTTAGAATCGATTTTGTTTGCCCCATTAAAATAAGATTTTTATATCATTCACTCATAAAATGTACTTTTGAACCTGCTGAGTATTTATACTATTAGCCTATGAATTGAATAAAAAAATAATGAAAATATAAATGCACTTCCTAAATATGCAAAATTAAAGAAAAAAACAGCTATTTTTACACTTGAGCAGGTACAATTCTCGGCACAAAGAGCTATACGAAAGAATAGAAGCAAGCAGGTTTAAATAAATAAGGCGCTAAATTGTATTAAGAGTGAAGACCTTTGAAGCCTAATCTGTGAGAGCTATTTTGTTTGGTTTTGTAAAAGAGTTATAAATGCCACATCCACTTTTTGATGGATACCATTCTGTGATAAACCTCGGTAATATATTATACTTTCATTTTGACTGAAGTAGGTTAACGTATATGAATAAAGTGCACCTCAACAAAATACCAATTGATTTTATGTATTGGAATTATTTTGCGAGCTCCTGTAAAATATCAACGCTGTATACACTCATTTTTAATTGAGTAGATGATCACGTGTTTTAACTTCACGACAATTAATAGACATATGTAGCGCTGGGGAAAAAAAGTTGATATTTCAATTTGACAGTAGTAATGTTGATGGTTAAATTGTGAGCTAAAAAACCTATCGCATCTTTTCACGGGAATGTTGGTATGGATAATGATCATGCGATTAGTTCGGAATGCTGAGAGGTTTTTTGGCGTGCACAGGGTTTCAACCGGAACCGTCCCCTAAGAATGGTTTGCTTCAGGAGTACAAAAAAGTCTGAAACCAGGTAGGTAGGCTGCTCCTGAGGTTACTTTACTTTACCAGACAATTGAAAAAAAAAACTGTTAGCTTTTGCTCAACTGCAGTGCACCCATGTCAAGTCGTATTTATTTTTCTTACCAGATATACAGAAAATGTAAAATTAATTTATAAAAGCAGATACTCTAATTTTACACGCCAAACTTAAAATTTTCCAGTTTTTTAGCAAAAGTTTGAAAATTTTTAATTACCATTTTAACAAAATTACTTTTTCTGCTATAATAAAATTTCCTGACCATTTCAGGTTTTTCTTGACCACTTGCAACCTTGCGTATGCGAAAAAAAACCACCCAGCATCCCGAACTAATCCCTATCCACAACCGTATTTCCAAGAAACATATTATAGAATTTTTGTTGCACACTTCAAATGCCAACATTATTACTGCCAATTAAAATGGAATTTTTTTTTTCGGCAACGTTTAACAGTTGAAGTATGTACGGACAAACACGCCGACAGCAAATCAAACTTACAAACACATTTAAACTTTCAAGCATTAAACATTAAATTAAAAAAACTAAACAGACTTCAAAGTACACGTTTTGCATACCGAATACTTTTAAAATGTATTATTAAACGAAATGCAATATTTTTTTAACTATACAAATTGAAAAATAAGAAAGAAATTCACAAATTTAATTTAATTGCCGCAATAACGAAATACATCATCAACTGAAATTTTTGAGAATTGAAAATTTGAAAATTGCTATATTGGTTTAATATAAACATCTCTTTTACCCATAGACTATTTGTAACTTAAAAACGCAACATTGTTTCGAAAATTCACAGCAAAAGATACACGAATTTTTTTAAATCTAAAGAAAATGCATTAATATTTAATTCTAAAAATGTTAAATAATTCTAAGAACACACGGAAACAAAAATAACCCTGCTTTGTCTAGTTACAAATGCTGACATTTTTACAGGGCATTTTTGTAATGTATAAATATTTAAATGAACTTTAATAAGTAATTACCATTTTAACTTTTGGAGCAAATTAGCCGACAGAGGGTTTTAGCGGGAATCAAATCTTTATACCCAGCAAAAATGAGCTAAGTGCACTTATGGTTAAATCCGATTACAGAAAATACGCGCTTATTTTAGAGTAACTCTTAATAAATAACATCATTATCCCATGTAAAAATGGAATTTAAAAATTCTGCTAAGTATCATCATAAAGACGCATAATTACATTTTTGCGAAACTTATATTGATTGTTAGACTAATATGTACGTGTTTCTCAAGAGTTGCAAATGGGGTTTTAAATTTTATAGCTACTTATTTAAAGCGGTATTTTAAGTCAGAGTGAAAAGATAATTTAATTTGGATATAGTTAAAAATTGAAGAGGGAGAATCATACTGTCTGAGTTTTTTTCAAGCAGGTAACTTGACAAAGAGCAGCAGAAAAATAACAAATAAAAACAAATACATTTAATTTCAAATGATGAGTTTTTTATATTTAACTGAATCCGAAGTTTAAAAAATCGATTGGTTGGCCTTATACAAGCTTTAAGAGCACTTAGACACGAACTATAATATGCTTTTAAAAATTTATATTTTCGTTCGAGATCAAAATTTCTCTGTTATCCAGCACATGTCGTCTAAGATTATAAAAAAGTTAGTTTATATAAATTAATTCAATAATAAATTCCATTTTCATTATGAGTGTTTTTAATAAGACGGTAGGATTATTTTAGTAAACAGCCAAACGCGGAAATGTGATCTTTGTGTATTTTTTCGGTTAAAAGAAACTTAAGAAACTTTGCTCGATTCAATGATAAATCACTACGCCAGATTAGATAATTTATTCACGTCACATCAGTTTATTTGTACACTATATATTTGAAGTAAAAATGAAAGCTCACAATTCAAAAGAGTTAATATAAGGCTCAGAATTTAATTATTGATGGAAAAGTCACTATACACTTTTTTTCGGAAGATTTGAGAGTACTGCCTTCTGGAAGCATCGTCATGGAAACATCTCCGTACTAGCGTATCGAAAAGAAGAAAACCGGAAAAATCTCAACTAAGCAGCACGACAAACGATTCAAAACGAATCATAGTAATTATCATAGTGTCTTTTTCATTGCACATGCATACGATATGGACCGAACAAAGAATCGTAGTATGGTAAACGAACAAGATACCCCTGGACCACGAATAGACGGAAGATCTTTCAACAAAAAGAACGCTTTCTCCGAAACTCAAAGCTTCAGGAAAATTTAAAAAAAGCCTTCCATAAGGCGAGTATTAGTTTGTAAGAACAATTGAAACAACGGATTTGGATATCGGACTGATCATCAACGTATAGGGCTGTAGCATGTTTACTAACACGACGTCACGTAGAGCAAGCCTATTGGTTACGTTCCAGTTTTGCCACCAGAGATCCTGTAGAACAAGCCTGCCCATTGGTTCGTCAGCCTTGTTTTGCCTACCAGTGACGTCAGAAGCTACAGCCCTATTCTAAAAGAGGTAAACGTAATTTCCCTCTAAGGAGCGCTGTGAGTTGTAATTTTTGAATTTATGCTGTGCGCATGAGTCCGATAGTAGTAGACTGCATCATGATTCATTGCTATGCGCCGCTAGAGGGTGCTTATGTAGCTAATCATTAAAAAATGGTCAAGTATTTTCCTTTGAGGGGCTGATGCTATTTGAACCCATGGACGAGAATCACATCACTGCCCTTTTAGTCCTTTTTCTGCATTTTCGGGGTGTTGGTCTTATCGAGAATCCCTCCTGTTTAACGAATACTCAAATCATCCTTAACACTGTTTTCTTTTGCGTCGGATTGGTTCTTTCGAATCAGCAACAATGTTTTTGTTAACTTCATACATACGCTGAAAAGTCAGTGATAAAGAGAAGGAATTCTTAAAAGAAAATCTGAGTTACTTTTAAGAGCCTAGTCAGCCAATTAATCTTAGTCAGCAAGCTCTTTTAGTTACCTTTGCTTCATGATCTTGACAGCATAGTGTTCAGTGTATTATACGCAAAATAAAAAAAAATTGAAATGTACTACGTATAAGTATTTTTTACATAGGACTAAAAGATTGATACATTTTCAATGTAATAAGATGTAGCTTTAATAATGCAAATGTTTTATACAGGCCAGATAGTCTCGATAGTTTAAACCAGGTATGGGCAGCCTTTGAAACGTTGCTGGCCAAACTATAGGCGAGTAATGTGATGTGATAAAGCTATGTAAGCGGGCTAAACTTCAGGCTATTAGCGAAACCGCGGGCGTATAACTGGGATTTATGTGGTATTTTGAATGGTTTATATTGGTTTTTCTATGTTCTGCAGGACCGATCAAAAGCCGTGCCGGGTTAAATCCGGCACGCGGGCCGGAGGATGCTCATATGTGGTTTAAACCTTTCAGGGGAGACTTTTACGGTTTAAACTATCGCACGACAAATAGTTCAACCTCGAACACTGACAGTTCAGTGCAAGCAACAAAGTGCGTTTCGTTACATTAAATAAACACATAGTGTCAAAGCAAAAACGCATAGAAAGTATAAAACTTTTCAAAAGCACCCTTTTAACTACGTTAAATACAATTGTAAAGATGCTCAAAGTATAATACAAACACTCAAAAGTATGAATAAAGTATATGCATCTTTTAAGGTTTGGATGTAATTGAAGCAGAATGTAACTGAATAAAACTACTAACCAAAAACCCAGATGAATATTTAACTATTCATCGCTAACAGTCTGTTTTCCTTCGTTAAATAAAACATTATTTTCAATCGATTCAATTACTAATTCATGAATAATTGAAATTCTAACACCGACGGAAAAAAACCCAACCCAAAATGCGCAAATAAAAAAAAAGACTTAACAAAAAGAAAACTTATATTTTTCATCTAAACAAACACTAATTTAACGCCTTGTTTTCCCCCGAACAACAACAATTTTCCGGTTGTTTTTAAAACGAACTGAATACATAAACAAACACAAACAACGTAGGGGAAAAAATTGCGAAATACATTTAATATAAAAGAGACTCTCCAGAGAGGGTTTTTGCCTCGAAAAATGCGATTAAATCTACGAGATTCTGAATGTATTAAATTCCTTAATTAGAAACATAACTCGATTAGTCAGCAGAAGCGGCAGCTGTTAAGTACTAAAAATTGGATAAAAATTACTTCGAAGTTTCACTTTTCTTTTTGCATATAGATGTAAAAAGAAAAAAAAATAATGCCAGAATGTTGTTTAATAAGATGAAATTTCAAATTCGCGAAGCCCAAGGCTGCTAATCTTTCAGAGAGTGGAAAGAAATTCTTTCCTAGGAACAGATATATTTTTAATTGTCTTATATGGAACATACGTCAGGATAAAACGATGATTTTTTCTCTTTCTTTCTATTTCAACTTGTTTTCGAATAAATAAAAATTGCCTCGACAATTTTTCTTAGGCGGAATTATTTGAATTAAGATTCAAAGCATTGCGCTGGATTTTTTTTTATGCTGAAGTAATTTAAGCGGTGTAAGTGTGATACTTAAAAATGTGTTTTAAATTCCTTATTCGGCCTTTCTTTTATATAAACTTAAGGACGTTTTTGGCTTTTCCGTGTTTAAAGTTGAATGTGCGTAAAGCGATTCAAGAGAATTGTTATTTCACACGTTTTCAGAAAGGTGTGACGAAGTGTGAAAAGCTTCATGATTCATATCTTTTGAACTAACTAAATTCTGTATTATCTTGAACGCCTGCATGCTCAAGAAGTTTCGTTAAGAGCAGTCGGTCTGCAAGAATTTGAGAATTACTAAACTAAAATATTAAGCACTGTAACATGAATAAGTTTTTTTTATACACAATTTACATGTAATATAAAGACGTAAGACTAGACTTCAAAGGACGAAAACAATAATATTTAAATATTTAAAAATGATAATGGGCAACGTCTTTAACTTACAAGGAGGAGGCACGGCTCGAGGGAATGGATTTCAATTATGTTTGGCATATTGGTAGTATAGCATGTGAATATGCTACGCGTTAAATATTAAAATGGAATGCTCAAATATAGTCGAGAAGAATGAATATTTACTTTTGAATCATTTCACCTAAACTTTACACGTAAATTACACGCACTGTTGCTTGATCATTACATGGCTCAACTGCTAAGCCGTGCCTTCTGCTTGTTAGTATTGCTTAAGAAAATAAATTTGTAAACAACAAATTTAAATACAAATATGCGGCGGAAACTAGCATAGCAGTTACTAAGTAATATTAATTAAAAGACAATAATTTTATTTAAAAATATTTGACGGCGGATAAAGACAGCAAAACGGTTGTTGGATGCATGAATATGGAAATGATCATTCTTTGAATAATTCACGTAATTATAGAGAAGCAAAATTATAGTTAATAAACTGCACTAAATCATCGTTTTCCATTTAAAATGATCAGCAGTGTGGGTTTTCAAACTGCGGGCTCTCGGATTCTCGGGGGTTCCCGTAGCCTTTACTGGGGGTTCGTGAAATTACGAAAAATTGGATGATAGAAGGCAAGAAGGCAATGAAAGCCAAGAAGTGGGGAACGATAAATAAAACATGAAGCTCCACTGTTAAAAAAACTACTTAAAAATAAGTACTTTAATATACTCGTTCAGTTTAAGTACATTTGCGTCATAAATGAATGCATGATGTACTTAAATATAAATTACTTTTAAAAAATGAGTACATCAGTGCTTAAATTTAAGAGTAAAGTACTCGGAGGTATTACAAAATGACAAACTACTCAGAAATGAGTACATTTAGCTTATTTCCAAGTACCCAGCTTTTACAGTGCATTACCAATAGACCCTGGATGTATTTTTCTTAATATTGTACGGGGAAAAGTTTTTAAAAATTCATAATTCTTTTCTTGACAACAAAAAACATTACGTTTTATGAAACAAATGTAACAAGTCTATTCTCGTACAACATTAGTTAAAGTTAAAACATTTCATCAATATATCTAGTTTGAAAAATATTAACCTGCAAGCATGAAATTATATCATGCTTACAAGGATCGTACGACAAATAAGAATAAAAAATACTAAAATATGAACGGAATTTAATATGCATCTATAACTCTATCACCGATGCTCAACATAAAAATTGAAAACCATTAGTCTGAATTTTTTTTCATTTTAATGGATATAAAAACCCATTATTTTCAAAAATGTGTATAACAACATTAGGATGCACTAAGCATATGCAAAGCTAATAACTTTTTTTTGGCACAGAAATGTAGCAATAAAATAGAAACATTGGAAAAGATTTTGGAAGTATATTAGAAATTCAATAAAAAGTAGTAAAAAATGGGAATATATTATATATATGCTTGAACTCCCTCAATTACATACATAATAAATTTCAAGTTTTGAAATCTCATAAAATTAATGGAATTAACGTTCTATCGGAGCGTTAAATACACAAGGATAACAAAGCAAGTGAAAATTGGGAATTCTCTTGGAAGCTGTTCAGATATTATTTATTTCCTTAATTACAAATAACTTAAAAATTACCCTCAACTTAATACACATAATTAACTTTCGAATCTAAAAAGAGTCTTTTAGAAGAAGACAAATTAAATTAATACTCAGAGTTTTCTCATTATAATGTTTAAATGAAAACAATTAAGATGCATTTCATAAACACTGAAAAGCGATCAAATTAGATTACAAAATACTGACGACAATTTATCATTTTAAAGTGAAATCGGAAAGAATGCTGCAGTGAAAGCAAGGAAGCGCACAAAATAATTGGAAAAAAGAGCACGTTGTTTAAGTGGAGTTAATATTACAATGGATATTTAATACATTTTTAATTCAATGAAAGAAAAAAACATTTCGCAGAACTTTGTTTTCAATAAAAAGCCTTTAATGGAGGCTAGTACCCCAGTTGGTAAGGGATTGTACAAAGGGCAAAGACACACCTATACATTACATCGTCGAGTTACTTGAGAGTGTTTTCATATTCAGTAGCTGCTCTTTGATAAAGACTAACAAGTTTTAGGTAAATTTTACAAATATTTTTGCAGCAAGCAAAAATCTACAGATCCTGAAAATGTTTTGTAGTAAATCACATTGTTTTAAAATAATCAAAACTTCGTAAACTAGCAGGAATAAAATCAGGTTTAACAATTTTTCCAAGGTCCCATTTTTGTAAAAACTGCTTAGTTTTGTGAATTTTAGTAAGGGAAAGTGGCCGAAAATGATCCTAGCAAGCAAAACGATCCACATATGTTTTCTTAAATAGGTAGCACTATCTACAAGTTAACACATAAACTAATTGAGCCAAGTGAAAAAGAAGCAATGGCGATGTTTAAGCAGTCGGTGTATTACGTGTCTGAGTAGAATTCTTAAAAAAACTGGATTTATCATATCTCTTATAAGTTAAGCACTAACTTTCCTATTTATCTAGAAATATAGTATTTAATGTACAGAAATATAACCTAGTTTAGTGAATAGAATGCATATTTTTTAGTTTGTTATGTTTTCGGGATGTCCCAGTAACATGACCTAATGTGGGCAACCATACGGTTTGGTAAAAAAATCCATCGACTGAAGACACTCCAGTACCGGGTCGAAATCATCATGGCAGCGTTTCAGACGTTATCAAAATGCATGACTTCCCATTACACTTTTAAATTTATTTCTGCGTTTATTATAGGCCATAATTTGTGAATTATTATTTTGAAATATTCCATTTTATTGTTTGCGACACTTTTGTTTTAAAATTTTCATAAAATAAATAATGCATACTATAAGATTGTAAAACATTTTTTTTTCATTATGAATTGTCATAATTACTTTTACATCTTTTATTTTGCCGATAAAAAACAATTTACACTTATTTTCAAATTAAGGATCATTTTGCCCTTGGGTGAAGGTAAAATGATCCTTGAATTCATTTTCAAAATTCTATTTTTTTTTTTTCGTTACTCAATTTGGGTTTAAAATATTAAAATATGTTTATTATACAAAATATAGTGTCAAAGAGCCCAAATGTTTTATTTAACGTAAATGTTATTTTAAGCAAATTTTCCTCTTAAGGTGATCATTTTGGGCGACCTTACCCCTATTTATTTTTGTGAATGTCAATATCTATTTTGGTGAAATTTCATACAAATTTTTGTCTAAGTCACTTTTTTTCCTAAAATAATTAACAAACTAATTAAAATATACGGGGAAATGCCAATGAAGGGTTGTTTCAATCGATTATAATTTGTGAAGGGGCCGTTTAAATCTATTATAATTTTGTGAAGGGCTGTTTAAATCTATTATAATTTTATGAAAGGGCCGTTTAAATCGATTGTAATTTTGTGAAGGGGCCATAAAACGGACCCAAATTTCGTCTCCATCGATTCCCGAGAATGTACTTATTGAGTTAGACAGGTTGTTAAGTACCTTTTATCTGAGTTATTTTACAAAGTTTTAGTTACTTTAAAAAAGAAAAAGTTTAAAAGAAAACTAAATTTTACGAAGTTTTTGTTATCTTTAAACACCAGTTTCTTTTGAGTGTGTTTTGTCACATTCTCGTTGCATTATCATTTCTCTTTTAATGGTAAAAAAACCCGAGATATTACAGTTCAACCCAGTCAAAGGGGGACGAATTCTTTCCTGGGTACGTTTAGGTTTATTGCAAAAATAGGCGTATGCTGAACCATGTAGTAAGAGTATGGAGAAGGAAATGATTCAATTATATACAAACTTCAGTTTAATAAAGGATTCTCTTCACATTGGGTTTACTGCATGCCCAGTGCGTAGATATGCATATGAAAGAAGCTCTCTCCTTTTTACCTCGTACTATGATGTGAAAATTTAATATTCCCAGATTTTTCTTGACGATAAAATATAAACTACTAATCTACGTGCAGAATATAGAATGTGCAAACTTTATAGCTTTTAACTAATACTGTTTTTATGGTTTTTATAGATAAGACTATGGGTATCCAAAAAGATATATTGTGATTGTGATAAGAGAAAATTATGATTTTGTTTTTCTGGAACAATACATAGTAAGTGCTTACGTACGCATTTTTTAAATAAAATGTCCAAATTCAATTCAATTTATTCTTTTTAATACAATCCCAACTTGATTACAAACAGAAAGTTGTTGTTCAGTATAATAAATATTAATATCACTTTTAAAATTTGATAATTAAAGGAAGCATACATCTTCAGTAGAGTAGCATTCATTTATACTATTTTCGACATTTACGGCGAAAACAAATATTTTCCGCTTCTATGTATTGAGTTTTATTAAGTTTACTATATCCCGAAATACAGTAAAAAAAATCTATGAAAGAGGAGTTTAATAAGAAATACACACAAAGTCGGAAGAAAAAAAACACTAGGTTGAACACAAAAATGTAAAAAAAAAAGCAAATAAATTTATAAAATAAACTTTACCAAGACAGACGAAAACGAATTAAGGACAAGAAACTAGGGAAGATTTGAAAAATAAAAATAAAAAATTAGTTTTCTCTAATCCGCTACAATGTTCACGAAAAATACTCTTCTGTTTCAATATCTCTAAAAAATATTAGACAAAGAACTATAATGAACATACTCTTAAAATTAAAGAAATGTTGATCATAAGATCAACGTGCAAAAACGGGCAAGCCTTGTGATATATATATAAGAAAAATAAAACAAAAAATTTACATCGCTGGTATAATTCAATAAATATTATATACACAGTATACACAGGGCGTCCCAAAAAGGTGGTAACGGGCTTTAATTCTTTATCTATTGGAGAAAAGTGGGCAGTGTAAATTGAAAAAAATGCTCAACATAAGGTGGGAATGAGATTCCACACTGTAAAAATATTTTCCATAAAAATCCTAAAAAAGTACTGGCAGCTGAGACGCCGGTACTATTTACGGAATTTTATTCCTGTAAACTCCAGCAGAAGTTCTGTTCTAGAGAGGCACTGACACTTGATGTACGGAAATTGTCCTGTATTCAGATATAAACGGAGAATTTCCGTAAAATTTTACGGAAAGTTTCCAGTATTTGTTCCGGTTATTTTTTAGAGTGCATTAAGAAAGAAAATCCTCGCGTTAATTTTAAAAAAAATTACACTTTTTCAATTTTTTCTTAACGAAGCCTCATTTCCGACCTTATTTTGAACATTTTTTTTCAATTTACACTGCCCACTTATCTCTAATGAATAAGGAATTGTCACCTTTTTGGACACCCTGTATATATATATATATATATATATATATAACATAAAACAGATAAACTGACGTAATATGGATATCCTATTATAACATGGAGCAAATGAAATCTCAAAACATAATTAGCATGGATAATAATGAACCAAGAATAAAAATGGATTCACAGGAAACTAGAGACAGTGTAGAAACGGCGTATGTCTATTTTTTCAAGGGCAAAGTTGACATCTTAAGAAAGTATATATATTCGGAAATTATATTCCATTTCTTTTTAAATTACGGCGAGAATTTACAAAAATGTGCCTGAAATTATACATTCAGCGGAGTAACTCTCATATTCTGTTAAAAAAAACTCCGGATAGCGAGTTAGTTTTCACTGGCCTCATAAAATATAAACTCTGTTCTAATCGATAATCAGAAGCAAATATTACTAGAAATATGTATCAGAAAAAAAAAAACAAATAAATCTTCCCATCTATTTCTCAGAGATAAATAAAAGAAATGAATTTTTATTTCACAATTCCAAGGTAAAAAATTAAAAACACGGGACTCCGGGGACATTACGGGGAAAAAAAAATATTACTAAATTAAATTTCTCCATCTTTCTCAGAGAGAAATGCAAAGAAAACGCGCTCTGCAATTTAAATTTATGCCCAAAATTACTGCACAATGCAAGAATAATAAGTTACTTTAAAATGATGTATGTTTGTTTAGTCACGACACACGGAAATGGAATACATTAAATAAATTTCTAAACGAAATTTTTCTTGTTTTGGTCGGGAATGGAATCAAGAGCGGTTTTAAGAATATTTTCGGGAGAAATGTATCTGAGTGCAACCAAGAATATGACATTTTTAAAGAATTATTCTAAATTAAATTTACTTTTTCCCGATCCTGACGAGAGAACGCTAATATATTTTGATACTAATCCACGGAGCTAAATATGTAACGGGGGAAATGCAAGATGGCGGAAATGCTTGGTAGATAAAATTAGGTCCGAGGCGTATGGAAATTAAATTCGGGCAAACATGTCTGGAAAAGTACATACTGAAATGACTTGGCGGATATTTACATACGTAAGTACATTTGTTCAACAAAGGTGCCTCTTTATGGCTGGAACCTTCTTTATAAAGATAGCAAAAAAGTTCGGAATATCCAGTTTCTTCTCTTTAATATATAATTTGACTTTTAAAAGGATTCTGTTGAGCTGAATTTTCGTTTCAAGGACGAATGCGAAGTTCGTCTCAATAGTGTGTCGTTGAATATTGGTTAAGAATTTAGTAAAGTAAAGTATCCATTACATAAAGTACAGACTTTAAAACGATCAGAAAAGGAAAAGTCTGGACCAAATGTTATCAAACTTGGTAATTGTAAAAAGGTGGTCAGTGGATTTATTATCGGCGAAAAAAAAGTTCAAAAATTCAACACCAGGGGCAAGGACGTATTTACGGGGGGGGGCAGAGGTCCGAACCGAACCTCATCCCCCCCCATGAAATTTTGATTTTTATTACTAAAATAATAAAGATACAGTGTCCTTTTGAGAAAAATACTGCTTTTTTTACCATTTGGACACCTCCAAAATGTTCTTCATAGGGGAGGGGTCGGACCCCTGACCCCCCTCCCCTCCCCTTAAATACGTCCTTGCTCCTGGTGTTGAATGTTTGATTTTTTTCCGCGGATATTAAAACCTCTGAACACTTTTACAAATTACTCATGCATTATGGCATCAATTTCACAACATATTCACAGTTTCATTACTCATGGCACAAACTACGGTTTCAAGTTTGATAACATTTGGTCCAGTAGTTTTCCTTTTCTGATCGCTTTAAAGTGGAACGTGAATTATATTCACCCTCCCTATACAATTCCATGTTACACAATTAGTGAATTTGAAGGAATTTCACATATTAAAGAACTACAATCGCTTAATGGAATATCGGTTAAAAGATTATCTCGCTTAATGTAATAACTTTTAGATGTACCATTACAGTAGCAGATAGTCAATTTAGTGGAAAACGGAATATCCCGTCTATTAAAATAATTTTTCGTGGCAAATTGGCTATTCTATTAAGCGGGCTTGATTGTACTATTATTTCATATATATTTTTCTATAAAAGAACTTCTTTGCGCGTTAACTTCATTCCAACGGGAGTTACAAGAAAGTTCCATTTGAATGATAACGTGTCTTGAGTTTGAATTGAAATGAATATTCAAAAATTCCTTTACAGCGAACAACCGTTTTAAGGATCATATAGGTAAGTGACATGATCATATGCATCACAAGAAGTTCTAGGGGCATGTATTTATGTTCACTAGGTCAGAGAACATTGCTGTGCTGCCTGGGATTGCTTTCCGTATGGTTTGAATCTTTTGATTTGAGATGGTACTTGATTTTGCATATTTATAATTGAGATATTCTAAGTTTACAAAAGTATTGAATACCCATAACATGCAAAAAAATAAATAGAATTTTAATCCAGTCAATCCATAAAAACGTTTTCGGTTTGACAAATGAAGTTTAGGAATAAGCATTAATGAAACTTTCGCGTATAGTCGCCCTCGTATAATAGTCGCACCCCCGTTTATAAGCAAAAAATTTAGCTTTAGAGTTACAATATTATGCAGTATTTTCCCCTCATAATAGTTGCACCTTGACTTTCGCGATGAAAAATTGACAAGAAAGTGCGACTATTTTGCGAGTAAACACGGTATATGTTACGTATAATATACACATGTATGCAAATAAAAATGAGTTTTTGTGATGAAATATCTATTAAGAAAGAATATTCGGAAATAGTGTACTAGAATTTAACATATTTTGAATGCGTAAAAGGTCAAAACTCTTTAATGTATTTTTTTTTCATTAGTGCAATTGGCATCCTTAAGAGTAAATTTTAATAAGAAAAGCATAAGGTAGGCATTTTCAGACTCTTGTGAGTAACAAATAGAGAGGAACAAAACATTAAATTAAAGTTTATCAACCGACTTAAAAGTCAATTTACTAAAATGCCTTCATAACATTGGAAAAAACAGATAAAATGCTGTACAATAAAAAAATATTATGCATTCTCAAAATACGTCTATGGAAAAACAAAAACACAAACTTTGATGAATTTTGAATTGGTAATATGAACACGCATACACGAGCATAAACGCGTTTCCAAGAAAAAGAAAAAAAATTTAGAGCTTTCTGAAGAATAACCCCCTCCCAGAACTCTTCGAAAAACAGCAGAAGAAATACATATCATACCAATAATTTAAAACTAAAACGTGAAACTGGAGGCAAAATCACTAGAGTAAAAAAAAAAAAAAGAAAAACCTTTATTTCATATAAGAATGAAGCCAGACATCTCGGCCCAACTGCAAGAAGAATTAAAAACAAAAGGTTTTTCTGCAGCACTCAAGAGTATTAAATTCAATTCCGAGTTTCAATTTGAAAAAAAAAAAATAAAAGAACGAGCCAAGAAGCAAAATTTTAAGTTAATGCACAGAGACTGCGCCACAGTAAGAAAACGGGACCCCAGTAGATTTAAAGGTGGATTGTTTATTTTGGCGCATGTGTGTTCAAATAAAAGAGCTCAGTTAATTAAAAACGGATTAAAAATTTCTGTTTTGAGAGAATTGGGTTAATCGTTTAATAAATTTAACGAATCAGTATAGTACTTAGATAATGCGCAGTTTTTTAAGCCTCATTACCTTTTGTTAAAATAAGTTTATACATTTTTCGGATTATGATTTAACGCACATTTAAAAAAAGCATTTTATTCTTTTTCTGATCGTTAAGGGAAAAAAATTAAAGCTTTTAAAAAAAGATTTATACATAAGTAATACTGTGCATATGCATATTTTTAGTACTCTCGATAGGTAATGCAATAGACAATCTTAACTCGTAAATGCATAACGATGCACATCCGCATCGTATTTTTTAAACAGGTTCACTAACGCATTACACTCTCAAAAGTTATTTCTTCAATTCACGGAAATTTTGCAGCAATCAGTGCTGCCGGAACATTTCCGTTAATTGACGAATATCCGTTTGTTTTACCTCCTGACAATTGAAGAAACTTCTTTAGAATTAACGAAATTTTTTCCTATTCAGATTTTCGGGAAGAATTCACGGAAATATTATGTTTCCAAGGAGTACAGAAATTATTCGTTGAAAAATGAGGAAAAAATGAGGGTATAAAGACGCACTCACAAAAATTATTTCTTCAATTCACGGAAATTTTTCTGGCAGCAGTGCTGCCGGAATATTTTCGTTAACTGACGAATATCCATTTCTTTTTTCTACTGTCAATTGAAACTATTTCTCCAGATTCACGTAATTTTTTCCTCTTCTTCAGATAGTAGGAAGAAGAATTCACGGAACTATTACGTTTCCAAGATGTACGGAAATTATTCGTTGGAAAATTGAGGGATAAATTAGTGTCACAGACGAATTTTTCTGAGAGTGTAAATTTGATATGTCAATTTCACAAATAAAATATAGTTTTTAATCATGAATAATTCATATCGTAAATGATAAAAATTTCACATATTTCATTCAAACTGCGTGTTTTTGGAAAAATTAATTAGTTATCCACATAGGAAAATTAGCTTACACTCATGCCAATCAAGTGATCGCCAGCAAACGTCTTTAAAATTTGCGCATTTTTAGGATAACGCATTATTGCTAAAAAAACCAAGAAAATAAAGAATTTTTTTCCGCTTGCCTGCTTCATTCTGCTAATTATTCTCTGTTTAATGAATACCATATGGCCTAAACCATACTTATTACTAAACCCGACGGCAACGTATCTGGTAGTTAAATCGAGCGATGGCAATGACTGCACTTTTTCAGCGCTGGATGAAATTTTTCTGAAACTACCAGTGAAAGTCCTGGAATTATGTAGTTTCGTGCGCGCACGCGTTCAAGGGGAGGTGGGTTAAGATTTTTTTTTATTTCCTAAAAAAGATACTCCTTTTCCTTCCTAAAAACAGGAGAGAAAGAATCCATAACTGTAACAATAACTTAAGACAGACAAAAAAAAAAAAGAAAAAAAAACCCGAAACTGGCAGGAAATTCATGAGGATAGAAAACTTTTACATCTATATGAAGCCTGACAAGCCGACCCAACAGCGAGAGGAATTAAAAACAAAAAGTTTCTTACAGCACTCAAGAGTATTAAATTCAATTCCGAGTTTCAATTCGGAAAAAAATAGAATTTAAAAAAAAAAAAAGGTAAAGAGCCTAGAAGCAGAATTTTAAGCTACTGCAAAGAGTGCGCCACACAGAAAAGAAAGGAGGCCCCCAGTAGAATTGAAGCAGGATTGTTTACTCAGACGTATGGGCAAATAAAAGGACCCAGTTAATTAAAAACGGATTAAAAATTCCCACTGTTTTAAGAGAATTAGATTAAGCATTTAATAAATTTAAAGAATCAGTGCAAGCACTTCGATAGCGCAGTGCAGTTTATTTAAAATACTGTCCCTTTTCTTGCTGTTAAAATAAGTTTATGTGTTTTTCGGATTATGCCTTAACCCGGAAGGCAATGCTATGTAGCAGTTCTTTATTTTTATTGCAAAGTGGGGAAGCAAGAATGGTGCGGACTTGGAGCCGAGTTTTTCAGCCGCTCATTTATTTGTTTAAATGTATTATCGCTTTGTAATTATTGGACTAGAAGGAGGAATTTTATTTTATTTTTTTTCTATTTCTTCATGGATCGCGAGTAAAGTGAATCAACTCAGTGTTACACATTTCACACAATGTTTTTAGTGTTTCAAATTCACATATGTATATAGGTGGTTCAGAAAGTATGGTAACAAGAGCTTTCACGTCTTTCACAAATTCTATGAACAAATGAAATTCCATTTGAATGTGCAACCGTAGGGCAGATATAAGGATAGAGAGCGCATTGGCAACCCCAACTTAAAGCATTTGTCCCAACAGCTGACGTGTGGCAAAATCTCACGAGCATCCAACTCGCCTTAGTATTCAATGGGAAATTTAAGACCAGCGCGCTCTTTTCCCTTTTTATCGTATTATTTTTCAGGGAAAATGATACATAGCTGCTCTGCATATGGATGCAATTCGTGATTTGTGAAAGGCTCTTGAATAACATTCACAGTGGATTTTTTTTTAAACATATTTTTTGCAAATGAAGAATTTTTCAATGCATCCACATCCACTAACGAGATAATTTTGTTAAGCCAAGAGGATTTGTAACGAGCACATTGGTAATAAGTTTGAATTGAAGTTTTACACTTACCACTCACTAAATAGAGCAATAAAGTAAAGTCCAGCCTCTTTAAGCTTTTCGTGTCACAAGTCACATGGATCATCATCTTTCTTCTCTCAGTTTTCCAACGGGTTTTGAAAAGCGATGCGCTCACCATTGCATTTTTAACTCTAACTAACATCTTAAACAATAGACGATCGCAACAAGCAAATGCCGATAGATGAAGATCAGTTAGAGACTCATAGTTTGCTTCAGCGCTTCCGATGGGACATATTGGAACATCTTTTTTTGGATCCTCGCCGTACAGCCCGGATTTTGCACCCAGTGATTTTCATGTCTTGCCGTTGAAGAAGTGTACCCGGCAGGAAGGCATTTCCAAACTGATGAATTGGATCAGAACGCCGCTGTTAAGTGGCTCAGCGGCAAGCGCCCTTATTTCTTCTACGCCAGTTTCGATAGGTTGATATTCAGATGGGAGAAATGCTTTGATGCCCATGAAGGCTATGTTGTAAAATAATCTGTAACAAATGCCTTGTTATGTATATATATATATATATCAATTGGGTTTCGTGAATAAACTCTTTAGTTAAAAGGTGTGTTACTTTGAAACACAGCTTTTAACTAAAGAACACACCTTAAGGTAATTTGTATACCTTTTAAACCACCCTCGTACTTAAGTATTTCGTACTTCTTTTTCTTCAATTTATGCATTACAATGATTACAAGGCAGTTTTCATGCGTTGCCATACACTGAAAGCAAACGTACACACGGGCACAACACTGGTAATTTATCTGTATGAATTCTCAAGTGATTTTAAGCATCTAAAAACTTAACTGGAATTTATACATTACAATCTTTTTGAAGATAGTGTGATAAAGAAAATTATCTATGTTTATGAATTTGCCTGTTGTGTTTTATCCACTCGGACATAGTGGAATCTAAGCGTTCCTAGAATTAATTCTGTGCATGTATAGGAATAAGTTAAATAAAATGAATTAGCAGTCTCCATAAAACTGTTTCAATCGCATCGAATACATATAAAATTCAAGAGGACCCATTACCATCGTGAAAAATTACAAGAATAACTAGAATATTTTACTCGTAGAGAAACAAACTTTCTTTTTTAAAACTGATACTTGATAAAATGCGCGAAAGAAACTTACATCGATGAAAGTAAATACTTTGGAATGCAACTTTTATTTGCTTTCAGGGAAAGATCAATTAGACAAATAAATCAAGATCTTTAATACGAAAAAAAAAAAAGTCTCGCAAACTTTAACAGAACTTAATTGACTAATTTTGTCCAATACAAGATAAAAAGAAATTGTTTACACGTAAAAAGATCGACACGTACAAATGTTGTTGTGGGTATTACATAAGTTTTAATTTGTCAAATTTTTTTTTTCTAACTTTGTGATTTATATTATGCAATATCTTGTACCTCAGTAAGTTTCTTACAGATATATATATATCTTCAAATTGAAAACACACACACACACATCGTTTGCGATAATACTTACGATTAAATGAAAAACGAATTTACTTAGAGAAATCCTTTTGAGCCATTATTAAACTATGAGTTTTTACAGAGATTTTTTTTTTGTTTAAGATTTGTACGAAATTAAATACGTTAAATTTTCAAATTTTTTTGAAAAACGTAAGTCGCCTAATGATTTATGGATATAATAAACCCCCAACAATTACTTTAGGTATAACCGTACCACTAGATACACTTATAAACGAATAGAATAAAATACTCACAATATCGAAAGTAAAATTTAGTAACTTTTAGAAAAATTATTTTCCATTTAAGTACTATAACAACACAAATATTTTTGAAGTTGAGAACATGTGTATGACAAACGTGATTAAAAAGTATACATACAAAGGTTGAATAAAACCTTTTCCGTACACCTTATACAAATCGAGTAGTACGTAAAATTTGGTTAGAAAAAGAACAAAAAATAATAATAAATAAAAATAAAAAAGACTTTCACACAGATAAAATTCCCACCGAATACATACAAAATAAAAAAACAAAAATACACAAATTCTTCGTTCTAATATAGAATTACAACGACGAACAGAGTATTTTATTGCAAGAACAAAGAATTATTGCTGTTATTGTTAAAATACATGATGGAAATTCTTGCAATGAAATAAAGTAATTTGGATTACAACTTTCGCCTGCCTCCAAGATACGATCGATAAGATAATTAAACTAAGACCAAAGATTAAGGATAGTGAATTCGAAAGGAACTTTAACATAATTTAGCGGAATGCACGTATCGAATTCTTTTTTTACAGGTAAAAGAAGTTTACAAATTGAACATGGATTATCATTTATGATACGTAACATATTTACTTCATAAACTATATGTCACTAATTTTGTTTACTTCTGTTAGGCCATGGCTTAAAATGAGTCTTTAGTGAAAAAGGAAAAAAGTAATTGTTTATTACTTTGTATATTTATTTATATTGCATTATACCAATGCTGAGAAGCAAGTTTGTTCATAAATGCATATTAAATTTTCTTGAAAAAAAAGTAATATTTAATGAACAAAAATTATAAATTATCATGTTTAACAAGGGAAATTTGTTGATTCAAATGCAAAAGGAAGTAATAGATATACGTATTTTTTTCTGAAAGTTTAGAGCTGAAAAATACATTTATTTAAAACGACAAATGCGTGCCAAAAGGGATTTTATACCGTATCGCAATCAGTGTTTGGGGCGGAAAACATAAACAGCAACTATGCAGTAAGCAAAAGTCATGAAATGCCACGGATAACAGATGAAAAAAATTTTTACATGTTCTGAACTATGAAAAAAAAATGCGGAATTCGATGATGGGAAACTAAAAGGAACCAATTTGTACATAGAAAACAAAGGTAATGAATATAACCCCACCCCCCAACACATAGCTCTGTAATGCATCTTACATCTCTACAAATTCCTGGAATAGACATCAATATTTAAAGAATTTTATAAGGATTAATTTAGTAAAATCATAGTATTTTTTTATCTTCAATTTTATTAAGTATGCACATATATTTTTTATACTAATTAATGCTTACAATACTCTACTGCAAATAAATGGCTGTATTATTAGGTTGACGCTAAGAGTGGGATTAGCTACCACAGTGAGGTGGTTTGTTGATAACAGATTCCCATAAAATATTTAAAATAGAAAAGGGTTTATATCCAATTTCCTTAAATTTGATTCCTCCCCCCCCCCTCGTCTATCTACCTCTCTGCGTGTGTGTATATCCAAGTTAAGTTGCTTATTTTTTTTTTCAGTAGCATTTACTATGCCTGTAAATGTTGTTTTTCCTTCATAAAGGCGTTGTTGCAGTGTAGTGTGAGGAGAGACATCTGCTGCTATCTAAATCAAACAGTTCAATATTTTTACTGCAGACGGTGATTACTCAACTTTTACAATGAATGCAAGGTGTTTTACAAGTCATGTTATAAAGAACGGTATCGGTGAATGTATATAGAAAATTTTACAAAGTAAAACAATAATCGCTTAATAAACTGCATTGGAATGTTTAACACTGAGACCATAACCGAACAGTTAAAGAAACAGCCGTTCTTGGTAAATCACTAAACTTAAAATAGAGGACCTCGCCTTTTTAATAGAACTTAGATTTTGATAAGCCCGGTGGCGTATCCATAGCCCTGACACAGATCCGGAAATAGACTCCTGGACTGGGCAAGATCGACTCAGGTTTCATCCTTTGAGTAGGTCTATAAAATGAGAACTATGCTTTCTTGGGAACTAAACGCTTAGAGCGCCACGTTAGGCTGAACATCTTATCAGGCTATATTTATTTCTGCATCTAACGGACCATGGTCAAGAGTGCGTGGGAAAACGGAACAAGCCTTGACTCTATATGAGCTGTTGTGCCGCAGACTTTAGTTTTTACTTTAGAATTCGACACATACTAAAGCGAAAAAAAGCCGTTGATGTAGACACGCAAAAATTTGACTGCCATAAATGTCCCGTAGTGGCCCAGTCGCTAAGCTCCCTTTCCATAAAAACAGGGAAAATGAAGCAGCGACGGCTCGGACAGTGCTTGGGCGAATGAAAACCTCTCTCGCCTGTACTGGTTCGGAATTGTGTACACTAAAGGTAGCTGGTGTACGTAAAATCTGTTGTGCCTCCAATGTCCTCGTTCTAATGATATCTCTGGGGGTGCAAATCCAGGTGTTAGGTCTCTCATCTGGAATTGATTTAAAATTATAAGACGAAGAGCTATATGGGACTTCCTCCACTGGAGCTCATTAAATGAAAGTAAATCCGCTTGTCCTTTCACCGTCCTATATGGGGTATCTGGTCTCGCTCCTATGCCAGAGGGCAACAACAATAACAACAGTGCCATAAATATTTCACTTGTAAATATAATTCATATAAAAGATAGTTGGTATTTTTCCATATAAAAGTAATTACACACTTTTGTAACAAGAGTATTTTTTTTTCTTCGGGATTTCCATGGAATTAATTTTCTTACACTTAAGGGAACATTCAAAAACCTCTTTGACCACTTTTCGAAACAAGAACTATTTATTCTATTACATTTATATGAGCAACAACAAGAGAATAAAAACTATCAATGACGTTAATAGATAAAACAAATTACGTTGATAAAAGAAAAAGAAATATTTTAAAAATTCAGTAAAATGTAATCGCTTCGGAAAATGCAAAATTAAAGCAACACGAAAGTTTAACATCTGACACATAACAGAGATAGTATTTTTTCTTTCACATTCTCTGACACAGATTAGAAAGAAAGGGGGAATCAAACGACAGCTTACATGGTTTCATCTCTTTATATAAATTTTCTCAACTTAAAGATAAGCACTTTAAAAATTCAAGCTTTGCATAAAACGTCCTGAAAAAAAAAAGTATACATTGAAAAGTTTCAAAGCTTTAATCAAAAATGGCAACATTTCCGTTAATCAATTATATTAACAGTTTTCTTTGCTTTAAAAATAGATTCTAAACTACAAAAATAAACATTTCTCTGTTTTTTTAGAAGATGAGGTAGACGTGATACAAATTAAAACACTATTTTTAGATTTTAGGAACAACGCTATTAATTAATTATTTGGAGAATTTTTAATGAAAGATGAAGTTTTAATTAGTCACACTTCACAAAGTATTTTTTCCCATCAACATGTATAAATTTAAAAGTTAAAAATTGCTCTTTTTTAAATAATTAAAAAACAGTTTTTAACAAAAATATATGAAAGTTTTATATACACTAAAACATTAAGTTTTCCAATTTTTATGCGTTTTCCAATTTTAAACGAAAAGTATTTTTCAATTTTTTCAAGCTCTTTAAGTATTTTAAAACATTTTTCGGTTTCAATAACTTATATAAATAAGCAAGCTATTATTATTATTTTTATAATTTTTGTAATTATTATAATCATTATGACGATATAATCTTAGTAACTATTAATTTTAAAATAAGTATTATCTCATTTTATAATACTCATATAAAATAAAAAGTAATTCACAGATTGTGACCCCCTCCAAAAAAGTATTAATAGTATAATATTTAAAAATATATACGTATTAAAAAAATATATTTTTCCCTCTTCCAGATATGAGTTTAAAGGTTTTTTTAATTTTTTAATTTTATTCTATTACCGAAAGATATTCGATTGCTCGTTTTATAAAGATAACAGTGGAACATGTCAGAATGAATGCCCGACATGGTTTATCTACTTGTTTACAATTCTAAGAAATGTAGTGGTATGCCATCAATAAACAGTGTACGTCGACATTGCATCTATTCATTTTTCTTAATAAGCTACATTTTACATATCAAATAAGAGTATAAAATTAAAAGAAAACCTTCAGGAAATATTTAATGGAATAAATAATATGTCAAATAATGTTGGCTAACTTTATCATACAAACAGAACAAGAATATACTGCGTCAGATTTCTTTATTCATCGTTGCATTCTTTTAAACATACGCAATACGGTACAGAGTAATTAAAAGCTTTCTGTGAGAATTTAAATGTCCAATGAGAATAATTTTTACAAAAAGTGTAGTTATGTAACGAGCTGCATATTTGAGAATTATTTTTCAAACACGCATAAAAAGAATAAAGAAGGATAAGGAGCACAAATTTAAAATATTTAATATAAAACAGATTTTAAGTATTTCGCTGAGTAAAAATTATAAAAGCACTTAGTAAATAAAATAAAGAAAAAACAATTTGATATTAACTGCTGTATAAATGGACAGTTAAGTGTTTTTTTAATACTTAGTAATTAATGTCTGATTTATAATCTTTTCAATAATAAAAGAACATCAGTAAGAATAAAGATTTAATTAGTATTTTTATTTTTCTAAAACACGCGATCTCTTTTCTTAGTCATTAATTTAAAACATTTGTACCAATTATAATAGTTTTAAAACCGAACAAAAGAATTACATTCCACGACACGGAACATAAATTTAATTAATAATTTATTCGAAAATCTCTATTAAAACTTAAAAGAACCAATATTTGTTTTTGAAGTGCTCATTTTTCAATCTTTTTTCAAAGCTCTAGTTCATTAACTTTATCTTTAAAGTATTATTTTAGTTTTTCAACAAATTATAATCAACAATTTTTTCTCCGGTTATTTTCTGTAGAAGTGAGGGATTTGCATATTAAAGTTCGCTCCTTTTGTTAGTTAAAATAGCAAAATTTTATCTTTAAACTTTCGTTTCAAATTTGGCATTTGTATTTTCCATGTTTCCGATAGTATAAACTAATTAATGATTCCTTTCAGTTTGAAACTCTTTAATGAGGGTTAAGTTTTAATTAGCATTTGTGTGCACACACACGTGCTTCAGAATAATTAAAATAAAACTTCACCGATACAACAATTGTTTCTTTACAGTAATGTAACAGAGTAATACTATCTCTTTTATTTTTTTAAGTCACTCTTGGAACAAGAACAATATCTGATAATCTTTCAATTTTTCTTCTCTCGTTTCAAATTTAAATTGCGAAATTAGCATTACAATAGCGCATTCAATTGGTAACACACGGAGTTATTAATGTCGGTACAAAACATTTTTAAGCATAAAAGTGGTTTTAGAATATCAGAAAAATGAAGAAATGTGAGCCAGTAAAAAAAAAAAAAATATTGGAGGAAAAATAATAAGAATAAAAATATCACAAGAAAGTGTGATCCATAATGCATATGTCTGTAGTGTCATGATTAATTGTATAATTATAAACATGCATATAATTGTAAACAGCCAAAAAAAAAATTAATGATTTTCTCAAACAATCATGTATCCAATATATAAGTACCAATCTGTATCTAATGCAAAACTTTTATTTTTTATTTTACTATATGCCGTAGCGTTTCTGCCATAAAAGGAAATTTACAATGCAGATTACACCACAAACACATTCGATTACTTCCAAACTAGCAAAACATGCAACAATCAAGGTACCTGTTTCGTTCTTTTACACATTTTGTAAACTTATTTTAATACTTTCTTAGAACGGTTCGTCTGAGCTGTCGTTTAAAAAGCTGCTTAAGAATTTTAATCGTTCCGACTCAGTCATGGAAATGTTTTAATATCTGCGTTGCTTCAGTTGTTGGAAGGCTTACTTTTTACAGCTATGCGTTTCTCTCAGCTATACGGATAGCGAACATCAACAGCAGAGAAAGAAATTATAATGGCCACATCCAGGGCTGGGGAGTAGCGCGCTACTTGTAGCGAAACTACAGTAGCCGCTACTTTTTTTTGTAGTTTGTAGTGTAGCGCGCTACTTTTTAAAAAAAGTAGTGTAGCGTGTAGCGCGCTACAAAAAAACAGTAGTTTGTAGCGAATTTTGGAAGCTATTTTTGCCGTGTCATCATTTCCGGCGATTGATCCCGTGGTGCAATTTCTCTCTCTTCTGACTCCAAGCATAACTGAAACTGATGCTTGAAAGACACCCAATCTCTCCCCCGCCCCCCCCCCCTCATGCAGGGGACACACGCACACGAGGGGGGGGAGGGGGTTTGCTTTGCCTGAAGCGGAAGCCTGACATTGTGCATCTTTTTTCTTTTTATCGTTCTCAGTAATATTTCTAGAATCACCAATCTGCCATAAAGAGGACAAAAAAGGAAGGAAAGAGAGGTCCAAAGTTGAACAGAGGTTATTTTGATGGGGCCTCGAGAGTCTCATTATCACACGGGCGTGTGGGCCCGTGAGCCCCTGAAAAATAAAGGCCTCGCAAATCTCTCCATTTATTGTATATTAAATTTATATATGCTGCAATAATAATTTTTATTAAGCTAAATTTCCTTTATCTATATCATAATTGGGTAACAATAAAAAGGCTTCGAGACTTATTTTCTGTTCTTCTTTCTAACACAATGATAATGGTTTCTAAGACTAGATCAATAAAATAGAAATTAAAGGCGTTATTGAAAATTTATGGCCATATGTACTTATCACAAAATATCCATTAGTTAGCATTTTTTTAAATATTATGATGAAGAAAAGAAAATTTTCTGGCAGGTGGAACTCAGCGCACACATACGCTAATAATACAAATGGATTAAAATAATATTAAAATCAATTTTAAATGCATAGTCTTGTTCTAAATGAGTATAAATACATGGGTACTTTTTAATTTAATTTTAGAATTATTTTGAAATGTTTCATTTTTATGCTGGGAAAATAGAAAAGAATCACAAATAAGTTAAAATGTCTGTAATAGTATAGGGGCCCAAAACAACCTAATTTTTTTGCCCCGTGGCCCCTTCTATGTCTGATCAGGGTCTGCATATTTTTGACTGCTATTGCATGTTTGCAACATAAATCAACATAAAAATGAGTATTTTTTGCTTTCGAAAAGGAATTTTACATATCTGTAAATTGTATGCTTTTGTAACATCATTAATTTTCTTTGATCTTTTTTTTTATTGCACCCATAAATACAGTGTAGTGTCCACTTGCCAGGATGATTGCCAATCATTCAGTGTCCAGTATTCCGTGAACTTCCTTTTAGGCGATATCCTTTCAAATCTGACATGATATATAGTCAGTCCTCGCAATTAGCGACCTCCCCCCCATCCTCTCACTCACCATCTACGGAAAACTACGAAGCGTGAGAAAAACTTACGGTTTTCTCACAGGAATTTTCTTGAAAGCATCGAGACCGCTTCTGGAAGAATCACCGACATTTTTAATTTTCTCTTTGCCTCCTCCTTATGATCGATGCATTGAATAACAATTTTATTTATGCTTAGTTTTACTAAGTTTATTTATATTAAGGTTTGGTCATTTTTCGACGTTATAGTGCACTTTTTTGAGTTTGAGCACTCTTTATTATCCTTGTGTCCTGGTGGTGTGTTCAACTTCCACAAGAGTAATGACAGTTCTGCAGTATTGTAGCTTTTCAAACATTAATTAATCACGTGATTATGTTCTACAACTAGGAATGTTTTTTGTCTCAAAGAAGTGTAAAAACTGATTAGTACATTTTTCGTGGAACCTGAAACTGAAAAAAAAGAAAGTAAATATCTAGAAATTGTACACATTTTTTTTTTTTTTTTTTTTTTTTTTTTTTTTTTTTTTTTTACGAGTTGATAACCTTTTCTTTTTTGAGTTTGTTGAAAAGGGACAAAAGGTATAAGCATATGCATCCAAGATATTATTTCAGGGGCTAAAAATATTGCTGACCTCGGTTACAGTGTTCTTCGTTTGTAGTGACAGTTTTCAGATCCGGTCCTAAGGTAGAGCGAACGGTGCGACCGCACCGGGCGCCATCTCTACCAAGCCTGTTCAGAATAATATAGCACTGTGGATGTCGGAAACGGTTTCATTTACCTGTTAATAATTGTTTAATAATAAATCTTTTAGTCAATGTACAGTAGTAATCAATCATGTTAATAGTGAATTTTAGTGAACTTTCTGTGAAAAAATAAATTATTAACAGGTACTCGAGGACGACTTATCAAACCCTACATTGTTACGTGATTCATAACCGTCTTATTTACCTTTACCACTCTTTAACATTTTGCCAATGAGTTTTAGAGCACCATGCATATTTGACAGTCCGTATATTATTGAAGTTGAAAGCCTCATTTTAACCCCTGAAAGCTTTTATAGCTAAATGTGTGGCGTAGCTAGGTGCAAGAGATGATCTAGGGTACGTGGAGCCTCCCTGCAAACGTAAAGAAGCCCCGTGTTATGCTCCAGATTAAGTTTTCCTTAGTTTTTTAGTTCGAATATGGCGCTCCGATGCCTTGCTTACCGTGTCGGGCCGTCCCTGGCTACGGGGGAGCAAGGAAGGTCAACTGTACCCGGGCGCAGCATCGGCCAAGGGGCGCTAAATGGTATATGAAAGCTACCTAGTTGCATTTTTAAAAAATAGGAGGGGGCGCAAAATCTTCAGTTGTCAGGTGGAAACGAGATTTAGTCATTTTCTGTGGGACAGAGAAACTGTTCTCTCAGCTTGTTTCCATCCCAGATTCAAACTATTCTGGATTGAGGAGGAGAGGAAGACCGAAGCCAAAAAAATGGATGGAGGAATACCTCCAGAATATGTTTCCGACAACTTCAGATATCAGTATCGAGGATCATGACTGGATGATGAGGCCCATGGATGATGACTTTTCTGGTTTTTTAAATTTCTCTTTCGCATGCACTCGAAATAGTTACGAGGAAGAACTTACAAGGTTCTTGTCAGAGCCAATCAAACCCGTATCTTCGCTTTCGGCGTACACGTATATGAAAGAAGCCTTCAAAAAAACTAACACTGGCGTGCCGTCCAGTGCATCTGTACAAATATTGTTTTCGATTGCATCGGACGTATTTTCTCCTCGACGATCATGTTTGGCGGATAACAATTTTGAGATCCAGCTCTTGTTAAAATTTAATAAACATGTTTTTGAATAAATTTATGTGGTTTTTATTTTATACTAGAGGCATGGCAGTCTTCCATGAATATGTTGAAATTCTGCTTTCTTTCGTTAAAATTTTAAAGTGTCTATTATATTTAAATTATTAGGTTTTTTGTGTAATAATTTTCGGAATTTAATACGAAAATATGAGAATTTCTATTAATAATTAATAGTTTGTAAAATCCTTAGACTTATCTCTCTCTTAGCCTTAAAATAACAATATAATTCTATAAAATTCTTTTATACCTAACACAAAGAAAAAGTTGTGTTGATGATAATAACTTTTAAAATTTCTTTAACATATATAGAGGATTTTTTTAATGCAATGTTTTAAATAGATATATCATGAATTTAATTAGTAATTGTTTTCATTATTTTATAATATGCATATCATATGTGATGTTTTCAATTAAAACAATTATACAATATTACATGGTTCACACGGGTCATTCGTCATAAATCACTAATTTGGTAAGTCATGAAAAAAGGCCTTTATACTCATTAATTTTGATTTGTGCTCAAGAAACTAGAATGTTTGTACAACATGAAAGGGGTCTCAAAACGGGCCTTTTTTTCCCGTTCAGACATCCATTTTATTATATTTTTAAAAACTTTTTTAGTTCTCATGATTTTTCTCATGCTTTCAGAGCTCACTTTCCCAATTTATTTTTATCATAGAGATATTAAAACTTAATTAGTTTCAGCAATACTTCAATAATTAGCAGTAGTTGCCAGTAGCGTATATATAGGCTAGGCTTCCATTTCGGGGGGAGGGGGACGATTCGGTATTTTAAACTTTATTGTTCTAAAGTTAAAAGAAATGTTTCAAAATAGCTCCTTTTTAATAATTGCTTTACATTTTCGGAGGGGGCCCGCCTCCCCCTGCTCAAATACTCGCCTGGTAGTTGTTTATTAGAGCAATAGTTTTTTTCTAATTAAAGGCGAAAAGGTGCCCGGGGTCTTCCGTGCGTCCACCAAATCTGCGGCGCTCAACGCTACAAGGAAACCACCTTTCCTTTGGACACGCGAGAGACACCCGCTGAGGTCATTAATCACGCTGGACGCGAGTAGAAAACCAAGGCTTTAGATATCGATAGTTTTCTCTAATTAGGATATAAATATCCTTAAATATGAATGTAATGCAAATTGAATCTGTTAGCAAAATTTGTCTCCTAAAAGTAGCGAAAAAGTAGCGAAGTAGCGACTACATTTCAAAAGTAGTGTAGCTAACTACATTTGTCAAAAAGTAGTTGTAGTTGTAGTTAACTACATTTTTCGAAAAGTAGCGGTAGTTGTAGCGCGCTACAAAAAAAAAGTAGTTTTTCCCACCACTGGCCACATCTAAGAACAATGTCAGAAATTGAATGGAAAATCTTTCAGCGAAAATTTGGTATAGCGGTGAGGTATCGCAGTGATCCCAAGAAGTTAAAAATTAAACAATTAATTAAGAAAAAGTTTTTTAACTAAATTACTCTTTATTTTATTTTTTATTATAAGGGAAATTGATATTCGGCCACCGAATATTCGGTATTCTGCCTTGGCTGAGTATTAGGCATTGGGCTAATCGGCCAACTCACTATTCGTTACATCTCTAAAGTATTTTACATGAGCACTCACAATAACTGCAATACTTTACGATCAAAGGTAGTTTACGCACAATCGTTCATTTTAAAGCAAGAAAATGAATTTAAAGTTACTTTACAGGTCCTTACAAATTTATGTCAATGAGACATATGTTTTGTGGTTATGAGAAAAAACTCGAGAAATTTTTTTTGGGGAAAAAAAGACAGTAGAACTCAAAAGTGTTTAATAAATAATGCATTTAGTATGACTTATGTTTTTTCTTTAATTATAAAGTAAATGATTTTTTCATTCATTCCAGATAATCGATAATCAAAACCATCAACCATATAAGAGATTTACTAAGCGTAAAATGCATTCTTCTATTTTTCAAATCTTCTATTTTTCAAGTAATATACAAGCAAGCGGAGTCTCAAATATTTAAATTGATGCGTCTCTACTTTTAAGATTTTGATATATACGCCGTGAATAATATATATATATATATATATATGCTTATTCCTCTCCTTAGTTTATTTTCATTGCTTTAATAAAAAAATACTTTAAAAAAGAACTACGCATAAAAAAATTGAAATTTCAAGCTATGAAATAAATAAATAAAATGCAATACGTAAATCTCAAATACAGAATACATATTTTCTGTTATATAACAATTTTGAAGCTGCAAAAATATTTTTTGTACTATTCATGCTTTAGTTATTTTAAAAAATAGAAACTTTAAATAAATGCACATACTTTAGAATGTGATTGATTTAAATCTAATCATTAAAGTTAAGTCATACAAACAGAATTTCAATAAATATTTATAAAGAAGAGTGAAAAATCATTTTCAAATTTGATTTTCATGTATTGAGTAGACTTATGTAAATTAGTTTTTGTAACATAATTGAATTTCCAGAATTATAATTTAAAAACACGTAGAAGAGCTGTCTTCAAAAATCTCTTTTTCGGATTTTCCAAGGGGTTAGCAAAGAGAAAAAGGTTGGTAACAATTGATAAAGAATCACACAAACATGATTGCTATGTTCAGTCATGAGAAAAACTGCATGACTGAACAATTGCAATGAGCTACTCTAAGTTACACGGAATCGCAAAAATTGAGAAATTGTTTAGCTCGTGATTCAGCTTTCGCGTTAAGATCATCATTTTTTCTTGGCATTTACTGTAGTACGTTAAACTTGAGCGCAACTAGTCTCACATTTTTTATTGTTGTGATCTATTGGGGAAGCTTTCTGGACCTGAAAATCGACGAAAATAATTAAAAGTCGTTCAACAGATGAATTTTCAGACTTTTAACCGGTGTGGACATGCAAGCGTTTTATGATCTTTTTTGTATACATGTTTTTAAAATAATAGCGATTAAAGTTTTGTTTTAAAATGGTGCAAGCTGGAACTGTTAATGACAATATATACATGAAAACAGTAGGTTTATCTTTCATGCACACCAACAAGCAAAATCATGGACCTCCCAAAGATGGATCTGCGTGGATTCCTCTAAGTAATAAATAACACACTTAGTTGATTGTGTGTGATTAGGCAAACCTGCGCGAGAGATATCTGCCTAAGATGAGGGATGTCTTGGTAGGAGGACTTTCTACGGGGGATCTAACGCGTATTCACGTTACATCGGGAGAAAACCTACCAAAACTCCAGACCGTTGGATCGACGACCGCGCGCTGGGACCCGAACCCGTGACCTTCACACTTCGGCCGTCTACCATTTTCAGTTATGTAACCACTGTGCCATGGTGAGGCATAACACACTTAGACTGGGCGCTGATGAAATTATTACACCCGCGCAGCGCTATTGACTGAGCAGAGAATTTTGCAGAAACATCAAACTGGAGTTCGGATCATTATCAGTAAACACCGAAATCAGTTCAATTTCGAAAACGAAAATTGCCTCCTTGCAGTCAAAATATATATCTTTCGGAGTCTGTGAGCAATGACATCACCGCAGGCAGCACTCATATTGCTCCCAGAGCATCATGTCTCTTTTGCCACAAATTTATTCAATCCATTCAGCTAGGAATATATCGGAGAGAAAGCTGGCTGCATTTCGAATCTCTTTGCATACATATGCATTAAAAAAATAATTCTAAACGTAATATTCCAGATATGCCATATTAAGAAATAAAAGAATTTGCAATTCAAATTGAAAACGCAATCGAATACATTGTTTGTATCTCGAATGTCAATAAAACATGACTCGATCGCCCACTTCAGATTTCTCCCCCCCCCCCCCCCAAATCCTTTGTTCTTTTCAAAACGCAGACGAAGTTCTTTTTGGTTTCGAGGCTATTTTCCCTCCTTGATTTTTCTATACTCCGTGGGGGATTCGATGCTTTCTTTTCGGAGTCCCGCGCCTTTGTGTGCGCTTTAGATTTGATTATAACCAATAATGCTGTCACGTGATCGAGGCTTAATATGATTCTAGTCTTCCTTTTTTTCCCCCGGTTGTTTTCCTCATTGTTCCTTTTGTTGTGGCTTCGTATTCTCTCTTAAATATGAACTAAGCTGCATGTGAACAAGGAATTCTTTATTTCGGCATTATTCTTGTATTGTGCTTTAAATTGATCCGTTAGAAAAATTACCCCCTAGAGAAAGAGTAATTCCGGTATCGGGTTTGTTTATGAAAGAAGATTACTTTCAGATTAATTTATACCGGATAAAAGGAGGAATTATAACAAGGTGGGAAAGGAAAAAAAAATGATAAATCTATACATGAGGAATAAATCAATATTAATCAAACGTACATTACAGTCAAATTTAAGTTAATATCGATAAAATGCAATATTTCTTTAAAAATTGATTGCTCGAGATAAAATAATCTTAATGCCAGAAATTTTATTAATCATGGAATTCAAGGCTTATGTCAAGTTATTTTGTATAGTATTACTTGAAGGGGTAAAAATACGACAAAAAAATTTCTTTAAAAGTTGAATTTAGTTACTTAATAATTATAATAATTGCATAATCTGAAGCGTACATCATAGAACTGACGAGACATGCCAACTGTATTTGTTCAAGAACACGTAAAAAATAGAAGCAGAAATTTCGAAATCCTTATATTTCAAATTGAATGAGATGAATTTTTGTAACAGCTGTTTGCAAAGGAATTATTTTAACATTAAAAATAAATAAATAAATATGTTTTCTTTAGTGTAAAAACAGTACGTTATCAACGCAATTTTGAGAATAAGTACGAAATTATTTGGGGTTATATAGCTTTTTACCACTTGACTGATTGTTTTCAGAGGATATACAAACGCTAGAGAAAACTATATTTTTCTTGACTCGTAGCTTACGTGGGTTTATTTTCAAACGAGACATGATAGCATTTCTGAATGTCATTCAAGTAAGATTTTTAATTAAACGCTCAAACTTATTTTTTGAAGCGTTTTTAAGTGGAACGCAAAAGTAGATTCTGCGACGAAAGAATTAAATAATGCACGTGGTTCATTATTTAAATAATTCATTCAGATGACACTATAAAAATTGCAAATGAGGAAACACGAATGCCAGGAGTTAATTTAAATCAAACAGAAAAGCATTTTCCAAGACAGAAACTGACAGAATGAAGGCATGTACACGTGTGTAAATATGTATAGTAGTTCTAATATATAGAAAATGGAGAGCATTTTGGTTAAATTAAACATAAAAATAATGATTTTTTTATATAGCCTCCTATTTATCACTAGTGGCATCACCCGGGAGCATTAGGTATTAAGGCATAACTTTGCGAGAAATAATAATTCATTAAAATAAATAGATTTTTTTTAATTTCTCAATTGTTTTTTAATAGAGAGAAAATTGTTATCACTTTTTTAAGGAATATTTTCACAAATAAATTTGCATCCAAATAATAAAATTAAAAGACGCTGTAAAGGCCTTTTTTTAACGATTTTTAAAAATTATTTTTAAAAAATCCAATTTAGGTACGGTTTTCCAGGATAGCTCATTTGAAAGGGGATTTTCTGAACATTCTGATGTTATAAGAAACATAAATTTTTGGCCGAAAGTTTCGCTCGCGATAACTTAAAATATACGAAAAATGGCTAAAAACATTGCAATACATAAGAATAACCTTTTTTATACATCAGATTCTTTTTCTTTTTTTTCACAATTAGCTTTCTTATACTATTTACTCAGTGTGTCGAATTCGGTCCACAGAAAGATCAAAAAATGGTCCAGGCTTCTAAAGCGAACACATACACACAGAGACAGACCAAAAAGCTGCTTACATACTTAGATCTGGTGATCATTACAAGGATTCTTCTTCGGACCGTAGCATTCAAAACTGTTTCTCTCCTTTTAAATAGCCATTTGCGAGGCTTCCTTTATACACTGTTTTGATCTTATCAGTAGCATCATTAGAACCTTCCCTTTATTAACTCTGCTTTATTCATATCTTAGATTTCGGTTATTTAGGTATTTTTTCGTTTTATTTTGTCCAAGAGATGGCGCCTTAAACCCAGTGTTTCTGGCAGCTCGTAAACCGTATGTACCTTTATTACTATGATCATTTTAGTTCTAAATTTTGAGTTGAAGCAAAGACTGGGGGTTTTTCTGAAAGTAGTTATTCTGGTCTCTGAAAATTCTTTTGTTTGTGCAATCTATAATATTTTGTTCTAATTTTTTTTTTTAGCATGAAGGATTGCTATCTCATCTTATTATCAGTCTTTTCTCATGATCTCTTGTGAGACAAGAAGAGATCACAAGAGATCACAAGAAGAGATCACTTGTGACTCACAAGAGATCACAAGAAGATCTCTTGTGTGAGACACAAGAGATCTTCTTGTGATCTCTTGTGTCATGTAAGGAATGAAATTCAGCACACGGTAATTTCACAAAAAATATATGAACCCTTCAAAAAGTGCACAGTTCTAAATTACATTTGCTTTCTGGAGTTTCTTTAGAGACATGTATTTCGGGAGAACGATAAATCAATTATTATAATATCAACCGTTACAAAAGAACACAAAATTACTTTCAAATAACATTAAAATCATCTGCAAGTAATGCATTTGCACTATAAAAAGGACAAAAACGAGATGGAACTTTGAAACAACTTAATATAATATAAAAAACTGCTGAAAAGTTGAGCGAATTTAATAAAAGTTAATGCATATTAGAGCAGAGAGCTATTACGAACTAAACAAAAAATCATAGACTGTAGTCCACAGCACAAACTAAAAACACTTTCTCATGAATCTTAAGACAATTTTAATAAATTATGAACTACATAATTTGTTGCGACCAAAGCTTCAGTGCAGTTATTTTAATGCAGGTAAGTTCGAAGCTTCTTAGTAAGTAATATGCAAATTTCGTTATGATTACACTTAATAAATAACATGCTTTGGGGGTAATTATAATCAGACAATAAATAGTTAACAATATTTATTTTTGTAAGCAGCGGGGGAAAACGGATTAATTACGTTAGAGATAACGGTAGCATTAGTTTATCTACATAAAAATCTCTTGCACTTATTCTAAATAAACTGCGTTGAGATACTAGAGACAATTATCTTTTTCCGATAATTAGACTTTGTGCCTCGGGATTTGTTATGATGAAAATTTTAAAAAAGAATAATTGCATATGCGTAAAGTTTGACCAGACTGCTTAGTTAAATAAATTACATCCACTAGTTAATGTTCCAGTTACTCAGTTTATTTAATTGCATATTAATTTTTACAGAGTAGACTCATACATACGTATTTTTGTATGTGAAGAGTAATATACGGCAGGGCGGTTGCGTAGTGGCTTAAAAACCATTTTAGCAAACCACAGGTCAACAGATATCACACACACACACACACACACACATACATATATTTATGTCAATAAAGTAAATTAAACACAAAGGGCACTTCCACCATTTGGTACTTAGCTTTAAATTTTCTTAGCAAACAGTTTAAGAAACTGCTTTATTTAGAGGTCTTACAGTTTTATATAACATTCTATAAATCGTCTTTGATTTTTACTTGAAAAAGAAATTGTTAATTTCACTGCAAAATGACGATGGTACACTGACTCGAATGATATTTGAATGTCATCACAGTAAAACAAAGCGTAATCCAAGTTAGTATTTAAATGATGGACAGCAGAAATATGATACCCAGATAAAAAATGATATATCGTTTATTTGAAAAAATATTCTATAGAACTTTTTGTAAACAAAATTATAATCTACTTTTTATATTTTTTTCTATCCATTAATTTGAAAAATTCACAATTTTCAATAACTACAAAATAAAAAAAAGCTACAGAAAACAACCTCTTTCAACTCGCTAAAAAAAAAAAAAAAAAAAAAAAAAAAAAAAATCTGAATTCAACTTTAGAACTTGGTAAAGGAAATTCAGACTCGTGATCTGACTATTAAGAACGTTGATAAATCGTAAAATGACAAAACTTTAGACAGCACTAATAAATTTCTGCTGCACACGTTTCAAGTATGATAACATTCATAGACATTAAAAGATTTATCAATCCTCAAATAAGACGTTTTAAAAGGTTAAAACATATATTTACTGACTTTTCAAGAGCTAGAAACTTGTTGTTTTGCTGTACTCCGAACCAACTCAATCCGTTCTTTAAAAAAAAGAAAAAAAAATGCAGAAAGTAGTAGACCTTACCAGACTGAACGCTGCTGGGGTTTCGTTTATTTTTGTTTTCTGCCCTTCAAAATAAATAGAATTGACTTACCTAAAACAGAAAGAAATGACATAAATACCTTTGAAAAATAATATATAAAACATAAAGATGAAAACAGTTTATGCAAAAAGAAATTAATACATATCTTGTTCAACTGAAACGTGTTATTGTAAAGAAAATAATTTTAGAATATAACTTGTAATACTTTTCTCACTAAAGTAAGCGAGTAAAAAATATAAATAAATAAAAGAAATTTTCTTATAAAAGCATGTGTGTATGTACTTAATAAAGAAATAGTCAGTAGAAACCACATAAAAATAAACAGAAAGAGATTATTAGAAGTTTTTTTTTTCAAATTTTCTAGAATACCTGTGAGAAAAAGCTGAGAGGAATCATGTAATTTTTAAAGCATGGGTTGTAGAAAATACTGGTAAAACTATGTAACTTCAACAAATTTATTTTTATAGAGTGGTGTTTTGGGGAGTTTCTATAGTATTTCTAAATGAAAGCTATTTCATTTAGGAATTATGTTCATTTGAAAAAAAAAATGTCGAACTGAATAATTAAAAATATTATCTACGAAAATTTTCGGCCAACATATTCGATTCACCAACGATTCAACATATTCGATTCAACGTTGACATATTCGGTCAACTTTCTAAAATTCCCTATTATAGGAAGGTAATACATAGAATACTGCCAAAAAAATAAAGTGCTAGTCTGATCAACTTAGGCATTAATGGATAGGATATAAACAATCATACATTATTTTTTTTAATAATTTATCGTGAAATATTATTATTCAATGAATGAAAGAGTTTTAATATTGATTTAGCCTTAAAAAAATATTTTCATCAAACATATTAACTTTTTAAAAAGTGCATTTAACTAACTTTTTAGACCACGGCATGTCCAAGTGGATAAGACACTGAACATGGTAGAAGGCTGAAATGTGAAGGTTCCGAGTTCGGGCTTACCGCGCAGCTGTCGATCTAACGGCTTCTCGTGAATACGCATTAGAGCCCCTTAAAAAGGTCCTTCGACCAAGGCAACCCCTCTGTACGGAAGATCCCTCTAGTGCAGGCTTGCCAGCCATAAAGCAAAAATATCGAACTTTTTAGCCGACAAAATAATCTAGTTGAGTCTAGTGTACATAAGTTAAACATTGGCTAACAGCCCACTTGGGGGCCAAGGCCTGCTCAGCCCAACCACGCCTTGGCGACCATAGGCTCTGGGGTTTGAAAAACCTATGCCTCGGCCAGGTGGTCAGCCTGACGCGAGGATCCCAGTGTTTAACTCCCAAGAAAGCTTGGTCATTTTATCGACCACTCAAGGGATGAAAAGCTGAGCCCGGCCCGGGAATGGAACCCCGAACTTGTGGCACGGCAATGCAATGCGCTAACCGTTGAACTACCGGCTGTCTAGTCTAGTCTAGTGTACATAACAATACAAAATCCTCGCCATAAAGATTTGTTTAACAAACACTCAAATATTCATACCCATCACCTCATCTTTGGTGCTGTGAAAAGTTCATTATTCCAAAAAGCAACAACACACTTTAAAAGACATATCGCCCCGTCACCCAAGTAATCAAGGACGAACCGATACCAGTCTTAATGCACGAGCATATTCTCTCTTCCCTTTCCATTCCTAGATGAATATTTTTCGCCAAACACACTCCATTATCATATATATATGCATAAGATCATTCCAGAAATACATTAAAACAGCTCCCCCCCCGCACCCCGGTGTCGATATTGCTTTCTTGCTCGGAGCTGATATCGTGACGGAGTGTATTATCGCGTCGACTGGAGAAGTTTTCAGGGGCCCTGCCTTTTTGTGATACACACACACACACACACACACGGTTCTGGAAAACGAAAATTTCGATTGTGCAAAAATATTGTAATCGAGGTGGGGAGGAGATGTAAGTGAGTTGGAGTTGTCATTTGCCCCGGGAAGTCGCTTCCGGCTGGTGGAGGAGGTTATTATGGAAATAAGGGGGTGTGTTTTTGGTCACGTACGTGCAGATGCACATAAGACTTTTAATTTCCTTCCCATCATTTTTGGCTGTAATTTTTGATTATGCATATATCATGAATTTAATGCATTAGATGGACCAGAAATTAATGTCGTTTTTTTCCGTGTGTCAGTATTTTATGTAGTCAAAAACTACTCAAGCTATAATACAAAAATCGACATGAACGTGAGGTTTTAACATATTTACATTACACAAAATAATTTTGTAAATTTGTAACTTATGGGGGTAATGTATGTTCCCCCCCCCACACACACACAGACATAATCAGGGTGTCTACCAAATTTCTGAAAGTCAATTTCCGGACTTTTTCCTGACTTTTGGGAGGTCCCGGGAAAAAAAATTCCTGGCCACTGCATTTTACTTTGAGAAATTGCACAATGCCCCCTCCCTTGTCTTTATATTTGCATATTTTGTACAACTTCTTGAAATCAATTTTAACTGAAGTATGCAGGATTAAGCTTTCATCTATTGAGAAACAGAAGTAGTCGCACTTTCTGATAGAATTAACTAACTGTTCTTGGAAATACGGTCCTAAACCATAAGTTAGCTATTTTGTCTTTTACCCTCCCGTCAAGATTGATGCGTCCCCATTTTTCCCTCATACAAACACATCACTTGATGGCATCGCTTGATGCTTTTTAATGTCCGAAAAATGCGTTGCAGTTGCTTTCGGTTTCGAGTCTGACAATTAGAGAGAAAGGGTAAAAAAAAAAAAGGCACACGAAAAAAAAAAAAAAAAAAATGATTCTTTTGATGAATTTTCCGGACCCACTATCCAATTTCCCGGTTTAGTCCGGACTTTCCGGACCCATTTTCAAATTTCCCGGCTTTTTCCAGACTTTCCGGATTTTCCGGAGCGGTAGACACCCTGATAATGGTGGGGCTGGGTGAATCCCTGGGTCCAGGGGGCCCTGACTCCAGCCCTAAGCAGTTTCATTTGTTAATGACTAAAAACAATACAAACAAGAAAAAATATTTTGAATACTATTTTTTATTGAATGAAAATTTAGAAGATCCCACAGCTTAAAATTTAAAATGACATATTCAAGTAACAAGTAACATAATTTAATAAGTAAGGTTTTTGTTTGGAAAAAAGAAACAGTTCCCTGAAAAAACAGGGAATAGTGATGCTAACTATTTTATGTTACCATATTGTTGTATTCTTATATTTCCTGTATTTTCAGGTTAAATTACATTTTAAAAGAGTGCGGATAAGAAATATCAGTGTTGCACACGGCTGAACAGAAAAAAAGGGAAGTGGGGCCTGCCTCTGATCCTGAATCCAGGGCCCTAAATCGAATGTGGGGGACATGGAAGGGGCTCCGAATAACCAACACCTTCTGAGTAAAATGAAAAGTTGCAAATTAATAAATTAAAATTAAAAGAAGATCAACAATCAAAAGTTTTGTAGTAAAAAAATCTTGATATTTTTACCTTAAGAAATGTTCCGAAGCATGATTTATTTTACTGAAATCGTTATTCCAAGCTAAAAGGCCAATCGTAGGAATTTTACAACGTATCGGACATAAGTTTCGTCATACATTCAAATGAAGAAAAAAAATAGATGAAACAATAACACTAAGACACAGATTCCGTCGCATTATATAACAATAATAAAAAATTCCTAAAGCACAAACACAGCTTTCTCTCTATCCAATTCCGCTTCGATATTCCACGGAACGCACCTACCCCAAGAGCCTTTCACTAAAATTTCTATCGATAAAGTTCTTTCTAAAGATTCCAAATAAAACGTACAAAAACCTTAACACATGCCAAGCTGATTCTGACGGGGGAATTATTGCAAATAGCGTCTTTAGCCCCACATCTGCAGGGAACAAGAAACGGAGTTGGAAAAAAAATGAAGTAAATCAATATCCATTTTAATCTTAAGATTTGAAATAAAATTTCCACACAAAACATTTAACTTCCGCTCGACTGTGTGTATATCCCCTGTGGGCAAGAAGATTTCTACTAAATATAAGCATAATACCGTAATCAAATACATTTTCAAAGGCTTCCCGATCCTCGCAATTAATTGTGCTCATTTTAGCCAATTGGGAGTACGCATTTGGACCGTAGAAAGAGATTATGTAAGAAGATATCAGTACCTACACACGCAATGTGTTTGAATTCGGAAATAAATTTTGATCGGTATCGTGTCGGATTAAAATGAAATAAAACAAACATCGCGTTGTGTAAAAACAAAACAAAACATGAAAATACGCAAAATGTGCTGTTAAATGAGACGCCAGCACTATTTACGTGTATTTATAAAATCTTATTCTTGTAAGATTTAGAAGAAATTCCATTCTAGAGAGGGGCTGACTCATAATATTATACAGGATGATCCTTAAACTATCTTGGGGTCAAACACTGGGGGCTTCGCGTCAGGCTGACCACCTGGACGAGGCATATGCATCCGCACCCCAGAGACCATGGACGCGAAGGCACGGTTGCGCAGCGCAGGCCTTGGCCCCGCAGTGGGCTGTTGCGCATATCTTTGACTTTGAACCTAAACTATATGTCAAAAATGTAAAGGTTGGTAGAAGAGACAAAGCCAAGTCGAAATGCCAATTCAAGTACATCTTAATAATCACTTTGTAAGAAATGTAACAGTAAACTTGCCGACTCTCGTTTATCAAAAGCACACGTATTTTTTACAGAAAGCACTTTACAAGTTCTATTTCCTTTCATTGATGAACGGTCTCTGAGAAAAACTCATTGCTTATGAAAGTTGATTAAGAATTTAGACCAACAGTTCTTCCAAAGTGATTATTAACAGGTTACATGAAGACGACATTTCCAACCCCACATTGCTATGGGATTCTAAACCGTCTTTATCCCCTCTACCACCCTTTACATTTTTGACATACAGTTTAAGCCCCCCCCCCCCCTGTATACGGATATCGTCCGAAATGTGAGGTAATATTTTAAAGTGAATAGATGTTTTATATATTCCAATAAAAATTAAACCGACATCACGTAAAATCAATCGCCCACTCAAATAAAGCATTTGAAGTGAATAATTTTATTACATTTATTTTGAAATCAAATCTGAGCAACTGGATTAGTTCACAATCAAACTCACAGGTCGTTGTTATTGAATACAACCATGCACTTGTTTGCATTAGTGTAAGTTTTAGAGTGAGAATTTCCAAGCTACATGAATTGAACAAGATTTGAAACTAGATCTGGTATGTTCTACCAGATTTTAAAAAAATCTGGTTTAAGCTTAACATTTCCATTAAATTTTTAAAAACTTTTTTGGCTATTAATTTGAGAAATAATGCAAACTTTTAACTGCTTTATAACGAATCTACGTACGCTAACTCCAAAAGCCATGAATGCTTTTTCGGAAGCTCAACTATGCTTTTTAATAAATGAACAACTTTTAAGAGCTTCGGCAATTTTTCCTGGCAGGAATGAACAAAACTTCGGTCCATTTCACATAGCCATTTTTGTTCTGAAAGTTGAATGTTGCCTAAACGTTACTGTCATTAAATTTACTGTTAACAAAAAAAAAAAAAAAATCCAGTTTGAGAAGTTGCGCAACTCTTACGAGCACTTTACATCATCCCTGATTTCTATTTAAGGCTATCCCAACTCTATCTTTCCTGTGACAAAAATAAATAAATAAAAAATAAAACAAAATAAAATAAAATAGAATTTTTTGCATACAACTTACGATAAAAAAAATTGGAGACAACACTTGCCAAAACAAAAGGATGCTATTTTATGTTTCTGCTTTAACTAGAAGCAAAACTTTCATATGTGTCCGGATATTTTATTTTCATTAAACTTCACAATGCTTTTGCACTTTTATTCTACGACTTTACGTTAAGTTCAAGTAATCAAGCTGTATAAATAGATGAATACAAAATTTCCTGTAATATTAAACACTCCTTTTGTCATTAACTTTAGTTCCTCAGCGCTATTATAAGCTAAATTAAAGCGTTCCGCATTCTATGGAACGCTTTTAATTTAGTATCTCCAAGCGTTTCAGACTGTCGTTTTTCTCGATAACACTTCGAAACTTCCGAAATAAAACGCCAAAGAAAATCCTGACTCCTCCACTTCTGCAGGGAAATTATTGTAAATAGCATCTTACTGTCGCCATCTACAAGGGGACGGGATTTAGAAAAAAGAATCGATATTCATTTTAATCTTAAGATCCGAAATGAAATTTCGATACCATAGCCCTTATGTCGGCCATATATGTCCCTCCAGGAGTTATTTCCATCAATAACAGCATAATATCCTAGTCAAATACAGTAGCAGGATCGCAGTCTTGAAATATACTTTGTTTTTCACAGTGAGATATGTTCGAACTTTCCCGCAAGCAGCTTTGACTGTGAAGAAGAGCATGTTCTCGTGTGCGAAATGCTTTGTGGGATCTGAATGTTTTTATTTATTTATTTAATTTTATGTAAATGAATTTACTTATTTATTTGATACGGCGCCTAAAATTAAAAACGAAGTGTAAGTTCTTAAAAATCGTTAAACTTATGTGTAATGTTATAAGGCAATATTACTGTAATGGAAATTGGTATATTTCAAAGATCAATTAAAAATATAAATTAACTGTCAAGAAAAGTTTCAATTCAGACAGAAGGAATGATATAATGAATGACTGTGTTTATTTACTATCAATATCGCACGCAGAGTGTCCAATAATATCAGGAAGGAAAAATAGTATCATTAGTAGCCTCAACGACATAAAAATGTCGCCAGTTTAGTAGCCATTGTCTTAATTTTAGTTGCCAAAATAAAAGCATTTTTTCATGATTTTGTAGATGAAAAATAAATATACATCAATTAGTTTCATTTAAGAAGGAATGAATAAAACGTTAAATAAAAGAACCTTCATGCGTTATAGTTCATGCTCTGTTGTATTTGTTGTATATAACACATAATGCAGTGCATTTTCTTTGGTAGTGGGATTAAAAAACAGATTAGACTGATGAACGACCGATCACAAATTAGAAAATAAAAGGGAGTTGTCAAAACTGAAATCTAATTTTCAAATGAGTCGCCTGAAGTAAAGTACAAGTAGCCCAAAACTTGAAAATAGTATAAAATGATATTTTTCATTCAAAAAAGGCGCTCAAGTTGCTTTATCTCTAAATTAGTAGCAAAAGTCACCTTCTTAGTCACCGGTGGACACCCTGCTCACGTTATTTTTTATTGGCATAGCAATTTTGTATCCCTAATCAATTAGTTTCAAACGTAGACTATGAATATTGTACATTTGAAATTAAAATTCAAATGTAAAATAAAAGTGCAAACAAAACGGTTTAAATGGCTCTTAAAATAAAAATAAATGCACACCCCAGTTCCAAATTTTATTACTCAGGAATCAGCGATTGTGAAACAATGGACCGGATTTTCAATTTCAGGAGTATAATATCTACGCATCGTTCCTTCTAATACCACTGAAATATATTGTAAATAATAAAGTTTCATTACTTAGCCTCAGTGTTCAGGGTTTCGGACCCGCCCACAAACCCAAAAAAACCGGGTGGGTTTTTTAAAAAAACCCCAATAAAACCCACTCAGAAATGGGTTTTTTTGGGTTTTATTAAAAATTATCAAAATTTTTACTTTCTTTCATTTAAATCATTTGTTATTTGACATTAAATACATATAATATTACCCACATAACTTAATGCGTTATATTAGATAAATATAAATATGCCAGTTTAATTTTTTATAATTATTTTTCCAACTTCAACATAAAGAATAATAACCTTTTTAAAAATAATACCTCGAGCCAATTCTATCTGCAATATTTGTTTTAAAATGAACAGGTGTCGAATGCAGGTAGGGATAACTTAGTATCTCTTTAATAAGTAAGTTATTAAATATGAATAAAATATGTAATTATCAGTATATAGTGACAAGGGAAAAAAATCCTTTCCCAGATAAGGGAATAATGGGACATGTCTCTCTCTCTTACAGCTTACAAGCATGCATCTCAAGAATGAATTCAGGTTCAGGAAACCGTCCTGTATTCTATTAGTTGCTACATTACTTTAGTACTGAGAAATATAAAACTGATTCATTATACATTGTTTATGTGGGATTTAATGTCAGACATATTAATTCTAGATTTTTTAAAGTAAAAAGGAATATACATTCAAAGCAAAAATGAATAACTAAGCAAAGAAAATTATTAAATAAATAGTAGTTCTACAGTAAGTTGGCCTGCAAAGGGTTTACTGACTTATATTCTAACTAGAAAGTATAACAATGACTTAAAAAACATAAAGGTAAAAAAAAAATTAAAAAGTTCATAAATTTAAAAAGTAATAGAAAACAGCCAATCAAAAACAACATATTTTTGAAAGTGAACAATAATATACTTTTATCTATGGTCATAAAAAAATTAGGCACCCTTTATAAACGTCAGCAGAAAAAGATAGTACTGCATTAAAGTCGAAGTTATTTTTATATTTTAATTAATTAAATAATTATTATTTTGTAATGAAAGTTTTCTTTTACACTAAAATTATTCTTTTTTGAAATAAAACCATAAAATTTACATGCAAAAAGTGTTATACTATAAAAAAATCTTAATAAAACCCAAAAAAAAACCCAATAAAACCCATCCGAATTGGGTTTTTTTTTTAAAAACCGGGTTTTTTAAAACCCTGTCAGTAGTACAGATCAATGAATGCCATTAAATAAAAATTATGTTAACAGAGATTTCACATGAGTTCGAACTCATATTCTTAAGTACAACTTGAAAGCGTGGAGTACAAAATCCAAATTCAATTTGAATATTATGGTTACCTATGGTTTAGTAACATTTGCATTATTAGTCCGAGGAGATATTTATCTCAGATCATTCTGTCTCATCTTCGTTAAAAACACATAAAAGCTATAGGTACGTTCGTAGAGGGGCTTTTGTATCTTTCGATAAAGTACGCATTTGAAATGTATCAGTATAAAGTGAACACTGATGAAACATCTTCCTGCGAACCCGAAATACTTAAACTATTCCAATAGAAAATTGTTATACTTTTAAAAGGAAAGTGTTTCATGTGAAAGACGAGCTGCTTATTTTTTTGGTTATGCGTGCACTACTTTGTTATACACTTTATTTTACATTTTTTAACATTATTGAGTGACACATTCGTTCATTCAAGAATAAGACATGAGAGACTGGCAAGTAGATCGACAGTTAAAAGTAACAGAAGGAAATTTCATTTTCCGATTTGAAAAAAAAAAATATTTAGAAAAAACAATATTGCAGAGAAAGATAAGAAGATCACTTTAATCTATACAATTATTCAAAAACTCCAAATACTATTGAGGTTATATTCCATTCGAGTACAAACTGAATGAAAATAATTATATATTCATATAGATAACTTTAAGATAAAAACAACGAATTTCCCAAAAGAAATCAGATTCAATAGTTACTGACTATCCCAGGAAGAATTCTAATAGATATTACCCAAAAGAAAGAAAAACTGCAGTGTATTTTCTTTTTTTTTTCTTTCCCTTTTTTAATATTTACTATGCTATTTTCATTAGTTTTTTTTTCCAATTCTTTTCAGACACATGTAAAGAGCAAACAAATGAACATTTGCAATTCAAATCCCAAAGTGTCACTACTTCATTGTTTTCACTTCTTTTTCAATGTCTATTAAATTAAAATTCAATTTCTAATGTTTGCTTACATTTTTATGTATTTGTATAAAAACACTTCTTTTATTTTTTTCAAACGCCTGCCGATATATTTTTTTTCGATGATTCTAATTACATTATAATTTTATTTTGTACAATCTCTGACCTGAAATATTTGAATAACTATTTTACATTTTATTGTTACAAGGAAACACTTTCATCGATCTTTTCACGACTTCTGTAACAGCCATGAATAATTCAAGGAGCGCCAGGAAAATAGCCACCTACTAAAGACAGTCGGGAATTGCGAGCTCCCTTTCAATATTTCTAGTTGCGTCATCGTTTGTAAAATTCGTGTATTATATTGTTGTCTTTTGAACAGAGCAAAATATAAGGGTATCGAAAATTTCTTTCTAGTAGTGAGTCTATTACTTTGAAATCTGTTCGTTATTTTATAAAATGCGCCCTGGCCATTTAAAAAAAACTTAAATTGACACATGAATATACGAGGGCCATCCGAAAAGTAAGTTTGTACTTCTCAGCATAAACTGAAGTATAACATTTGTCATACCATGGGATACGTTTTTGTAGTCCAGTGTCCAGATTGGTGTATTGCTACTGACGGAAAATACTTTTTGCATGAAGAACAAATGAACTTAACGTCAGGTAAGTACTAAATCGATGATGCTGAGTTAACTTTGTGTTTGACTTTTTTCCGGTATCGCAGATCATTCTTAAGATAAGAACGCTAACTGCGAATTTAGCCGCCTGGTAGCGCTGTAAGCGGTTTCTTTCAGTAGCGCATGTTTACTTTACTATACGTAGGCACCAGTTTTATGAATATAGCAGCATCAGTTCTGAAGTTAAGTGGGTGGCCAAGAAGTTTAGTGGACATACTGTATTTTAAACGCTATTTGAAGATGCACAGAAATCGAATCTTAAAAACGGTAAAATGATGCTGGTTTAAATGCATTTTTTTCTACCTTAATAGCATGTTTACCTTTCTTTAATTCATTTAAGGTCCCATGGAACATAAAATTTTCGAGCTTTCAATTATCGGCATAAAAGGAGCAGACTGAAACGATTTCATATACATATATATAATTTGCATCGGCTTAGAATATATAAACATTTAGAATATGGCTTTGAAAAGTGTAAACAAACGTGCTTTGGCTAAAATAAAGCTATAGCTTTTTGCCTTTTTTAATTTTTAATTTCTTTTAATGCTTTGGTACACTTTTCTAAAAATCTGATTCAGGTAAACAGTCGAAACTTTCCAAAATTGTTTTACTAACATTAACTGAAAAAAAAATTAATTTAAACATCGAAAATAATACTTTTTTTTTAATTTTTAGGATTTTCAAGACTTTTAGAATATTTTCAATTTTATTTATTTGTAGCTAAAATGAAAACCACTCTTTGTTATTCGCACATAGTATATATTCTGATTTCATACCAAATTTTAAGGTGGTAAACTCTTAGTAGTCTTTTCAAAAAAGTACACCACATTGACTATAAAACATTTTGTAGAGATATGTAAAATGTTGATTAGTTCTTAAAAACTAATTCATGAATCAAATTCATTTTTTAAATTTATATATAGACTACAATGTGTGTATATACAGTAGACGAAAATTTCATTTCTATCTCTGATTTTAAATAAAATACCTGATGTTAAAAAGCTTTTGAAAAAACGGCCTGTTTTTACTCGTCGAGATGTTTCACGTGTCAAATAACCTCAATATAATATTCAGCGTTCCACAATCAATCTGGTTGCACTTGTCTGGAAAATGAGGTTCACTATAGCAACGTGCAGATTTTGGAAATAATAAAGGCAGAAACCATGTTGTAATTGAAGCGTGTTCTATGCTTAGCTATTATCTACGAATCTTCTACGTTTACAGAATTCAAAACTTGGTCTAGCATGTATATTTACCGACTAGCACTGTGCTTGTAATAACACAGAATCCTTCCAATCCCCGAAGATGATTAGAAGCAGCCATTCAACTGTAGAAGTGTCCTTAGATATCAGATGAATATTATCCACAGATCTTATTATAGATATATTAATTCATTGCGTAAGAATGTCCAGGTGCTCTTCTAATCAATATGTATAAGGTTTTGAATTAAGGACGACTGGTTCAATATTCAGTATTTGAGATACTTTCAGAATTAATAAGACAGGATAGATACTTCAAGTTAAAAAATAGGTCAGCCAACTGAATAGCTAACCATTTATGGAAAAGAATAAACAGTATGGTTATTATGAGAGCACGATGTTCAGCTACGTTTGATTTAATCTGTAAAGCGGCTACCGTATTGTGTGTAAGAAAAGCTGATCGGACTGAAATAACCAGTATAGGGCTGAACCGAACATAAGGACAGAATAAATATCTGAAGAGGAATTCCAAATTTTAAATCCAAAGAAAGAAAAAAAAACGGTATGATAAATATTGAGCTACAAAGTCTCTATCTTTGTTTTGAGAGTTACAGTGTCGTAAAATTATCCACGACGTCACTTGCAGATCTTCTATTCTAATGGGTACGTACCATACAAGAAGATCTTTAAAAAAATTTCATTGTGCTGCAGTTCTTATGGTCTAGTACCAAAATTTGGAACATTAATGCATTCGAGATGTACACAAATTTGGAGAAGTCATAAACTGAATGTTTTCGCCTGCGAGTGAATCATAGCTACATTTAGTTTCTACCACAGAAGCATCAATACAGTTCTCTGCTTCGCATAGAAAATTGTGGCTAAGTTATGAATAAGACATCTCATACAACAGTCCTGAAACTTTTCAAAGTCCAAGAAGCTTTTGTACACCTGTTTGGGGAAAAAGTAATAAATGACACCGTAACTGAGGCTTATTCCATGCAGGCGTTATTTCCGAAAAATCGCAATTTAAGAGAATTCTAAAAACCGATCTTGCGTGTGTATTTACAGAATGCTTGAAGTGATACAGAATATTTCTCAGTAGAAAAAGATTAAGAAGGCCTGTTCACCTTTAGAAGTGTCTTTAGATGTCCGATAAAGGATACTCTTAGATATTATAACAGATCTACTAATTTAGATTTGTGAAACAATCTGAAGGTGCCACATGTCATTCCAGTTTGATAGTTCAATTGATTTTGAAGTAAGAATGTTTGGTAAAATACTCATTATAGATGGGATCATAGGCGCACCCACGGAGGGGGCTATGGGGGCTGAAGCCCCCCCCCTAAAGGTAGAAAGTTAGAAGTGAAAAGCATGAAAATTGTCGCTAATGAATTAATTTTTTTTTAGTTCTTTCTTTTTTTAATTGTCTTCAAATTATTTCTAACCAAAAAAGACATTTATTTTAAAAAATTTCAAATAAATGCTTACTTACAGTTAGTTGAAACACTGTTACACACGGTTACAACGTCGCTCAAAAGATCAGATAATTATTTATGACTGTATAATGAGTTACATTGCTTGTGTTCTACGGGACAGTGAAGTGGTATCGAATATTTTGACGTTATAAGAGAGTTGTAACTAATTGAGATCACTTCGACTGAGTTGAGCAGTATTTGTATGTAGCCCAGCCCCCCTAAACTAAAATCCTGGGTGCGCCACTGGATGGGATAGAAGATATCACAAAATAGGCAAACAAAAGATAAAAATAAAAATTATAGAAATAACAAAAATATAATCCACTAAAAAGATGGATTAGATTATTGAAGAGTTAACTATTGCTTGAATAACATTAGAAGAATTATTATTTTAAACATGATGTATTATTTTGATTCATTACATCATTCTTACCTTTTGTAAGATAAGCCTAATCAGGCTAAGGAATAGGAGTTAGAACCCAAAACTGCATTAAACAATTGATATGGAAAAACATTATAGGAATTTGAACATTCACCTTTGGAGGAGAAGATTAATATATGCAACCATATTTCTTATTCGTTGCATAACATCCAAGTCTGTTTTAAAATTGTCACTTTAAAACAAAGGCTCTAAAAGGGATTATGATTAAATAAATATCTGTAGTGGGTATGATTGATCTCCAACTAGAGCTTATGCCATGCTGTTTGGATCAATTTTCTTGGAGAGATACACATTTCTTAGTATCAGGGAACCAAACGTTAATGTAATAACGGGGGAAAAAATAAATCAGAAAAACATTTGAAAAAGCATACTTAACCGTGTTTTCCATGCATGAAACATTTGCCATCATTTGACTGTTCAGAATAATAAATTCTTCAAGTCCGTTAATTTAGACGTAAAAATTTTAAACTGTAGCATTTATTGAGAAAATTTCGCATTTAGATGTATAATATATATAAAAGAAACACACACACATTTACATAGATTAATATAAAAATGAAAGAATCCTTCCCAAAAAAAACTTATACAGTGTATTTTTACCATACTTTAACAGAATCTTATCGTGACCACTAGCAATTAATTCCTTTTGGTCCCTCCTTCATTTTAAACCAAACTATCTCGAGAATAGACAAACTTGGGCAGAAAATTCAGATTTCAAGAAACACGATAGACTGTGTTTTTTTTATTGTACACCATTTAAATTTTCTTTGATTATATTATTGGCGAGGTTTCATGGTTATAATAGACGTGTTCGTAAACACACCAACACGTGACACTAGTGTTCCTGCAAAAACTGACAAAAACTAGAACAGGTGTGATTAGTGCTATCGTACTTTCGTAGTTTATTTCGAGTTTAAAAATGGATTCAGTTTATTCCAAGGTGACCATGCGTACCCAAGTTTCGGAAACAGCCCCCAATTTCTGTTTTTTTTTCGATTTGTCCCCAAAATGTAAAAAAAGGATTGGGCAATTTTTAATTATTACTTAATTATTTCATTAATTATAAAATGTCCCCAATTTTGTCTAAAATTTGGGGACATGTCCTCAATTTTACGTTCAAAAATATGGTCACTTTAGTTTATTCGGCTTCGTTGCCTGAGTGATGCGTTTCTTTACCAGAACGTCCACGGAGGAATTGTAAATAAACAACCAAAACTGTTCCTGTTTCAGTATATTCATTGTTTCAACTAACTGCACTCAATTGACTTTAAGAACAATGATCAATTGGCTTAGGTTGGGAAACTGAGAGCATAAGAACGCCTAAAACTAAAACTAATAGCACGAGTGAAACTGAGCATTTACAAACATACCTATAACTCCTCAGATCAGGACTGTAAATTTTAAGTGCAGGCGCACTTCAAGCGATTTCCTTTGCATAAAACTTCAACATTGCTGAACACTATTCTAAGAATGGGTGAAACAATTTTGATGATACACTATCAAAATCACAGAGATAAAAGAAGTACTCGAAATCTTTCATGAACAATTATAAGGATAAAACTGTTTTTTCTTTTAAGAAAACTTTTGAAAGATGTAAAGTTGTTTAACCGAATCATTTTTTGATTGCTTCCAGCAGCGTTAGATTTTTCCAACACACGATAATGTGAATCTAGAGAGCGAAAACAAAAAACTGAATTTTAAAGAAAATCATAAGCATGCAACTAAGAAGACACTGCTCCACGAAATTAGGCTGAGGAAAGAGAGATAAAATACCCTCCGGAAACCATTCCATTCCCATAATGCATCGCATGTCTCCGGAAATGACTAAGATCACGTGACGACTCCATAGCGCCGAACTTCCGGAATATGCAGCCGACTTGACAATAAGATTCGATTTTTAAGAAAAGAAAGCATTCTCTCCTGGGACCTAGTCCAATCTCAAACACATGATAAAACACACAATAAATACAGCTGTCAGGAGATTTGACGAAAAACAAATTCGGAATTTTTAACCGAAGGAATATATATTGGCACATTTTCGGTAGCTGTCACGACCAGTAATTGATAAATATTTCATTCTGAAGATGTGGCCATAAGAAAACATACTGGGGGAAAATATGAATTGCAATATACCATTGGGTAAAGAAAATTTAGCCTATGAATTTTAAACTCGTGTTTATGAAAATTGTTCGAGAAATATACTGAAACAGAAAAATGGTATAACGTTTTTAGAATGGAGATTTGGGTTACGTATAGTATTGAATGTGTCTACTAAGCAACAAAATAAATCTTCTTAAGGCAGTCTTTAAAACAGCGTAAACTGATATCTTTATTAAATTTTCACGTCAGGAGTACTGTTCAAAACAATTTATCAAACGTAAAGAAATAAATAAAATAAGCAAAACAACGTAATAATGATATCTACAAAGAAATGAGGCGATCTAAGCGACATTGACTGTTAAGATAAAGTAAATGGTCATGTATAGAATATCCACACTGAATCTTCTGAACTTAGGTCCTATTGTCAACACTAGGGATACCAACATGAATAATTCCTTTACTTTCTGAGGAGAATCTAAATTACGAAAGAATCATAAAGAAGGGTACAAGTAAGTAGACAACTAGAGTTAGATCTGAAATTTAAGTGCAACTAGGGATGGATGCGAGATGACAAATACACTTTTATCATTACTAGAAAGGGATTATGATGGTATTCCAATGGATACCTTCCCACTTAAGGAATAAAGGGTAACGAAGCAGCAAATTTACTTCCAAAGAGAGGAAACCATGTGAATATTGGATTGAAACAAGTTCCACCAGAAATCCCTCCAGAATAAGAAATAGGTTCATAGAGACATCTTTTAACTGACCAATAATGGTCAGTCAAAAGATGTCTCTATGACAGATGAAAGACTACCTCGTAATTAAGTCTGAAGGCAAAAAGCGGCACAACATTCAAAACAGCTCGGCGCACTTCAAGCGACAATGACTGACTACCTCGTAATTAAGTCTGAAGGCAAAAAGCGTCACAACATTCAAAACAGCTCGGAAATCTTGAACTTTAAACCACGTAAAGAGGCGGTTGCAAACTCCAGATTAAATACCGGAAACGATTGTTAGCGGAACACTTGCTCAATATGTAAAACGGGGACCATAAATTCAGAACATCTTTCGAAATGTCCAGGATGTAAGAGAATGCTCAACATCAAGCAGAAGTCTCACAGTTCTTTTGGAAAGCTAGTAGCCGCACGGGCTAAAAAGAAGTGCCTGTCCCCCTTTTCTGTTCTCTATCCCTTTGTCTTTTTGCAGTGTGAGAGTTTGACTTTTGTCTTTCGGTGTTTTTACTTTGTACCGATTGTTTTTGCTTTGTGTGAGGTTCTAAATCTAATGGATTAGTTTCCAATAAACACGTCCTACATACAGGGATTTTAACAGACGAGACAAAGATTTGCAGCAGTTTTATGAGACAACACAGGCCTCTTTTCCACTCTCTCGTCATTCCGTAAGTTCAGCTATTAATAATATAGGCAAGTAGAAACGTGAATTTGACTTCGAGTTACGTTTTTTTTTCGTTTTTCAATACATCTGAAGAAACGAAATAAGGTCAGCTTTTTGGGTCATACTTCGTGAATGTCAGCTGCTGTATGTAAAGCATTCCATAATTCCAGTTCTGGAACAAACAAATTACATTCGAGCCCGATTAATGGGATATTTCGCTTATTGTGATAAATTTTCAATGTACCAATTAGTCAATGTGATCTTTGATAATGGAATATACCGTTTATTAGAATAAATTTGCAAGGCAAATTGGCTAATCTATTAAGAGGGTTCGCTTGTAAATACATAAAATAAAAGTGATTTGGTGGTGCTCCGTGACTGCAACTCAATCCTAAATATATAACCCTGATATAAATCGGAAGAGAATCTTATTTTTTCTTCTGTGAAAGAAAATGCACTTTTATAAATTTCAAGAATGACAAGGGAAAACCATAAATAAGAGTTCAAAACTCATAAGTCGTTTAATAAAAGGAGATCCAATTTCAAGCGATGTATTACAACAAAGAATACAAGTTAAACTTCCAGGACAATAGGAGTAGAAGAACATAAATTCTACTTCACTCAGCCTTTTCAGGAAATGACACATATCACGTGCTTTCCCGCCCCCCCCCAACCCTTTTAAACGTCCGACTTCCAGAATTAAGGACGAGTTTTCAATGGGCATTTTTTAAAGCAGAGAATCAGAGCGGGTAGACAGGGGGTATCCCGTCAATTTTAAGAGATCATTGTAAGAAATAAGAGAATGCGAAAAAAAATTATGAAACACTCTCTATAAAATTAATCAACTGTGCCAGTACTGAAAAGAAATTCCGAAGAAAGCAGAGCAATTGTTTTGTTGATGAAAATAGCTACTTATGAAAAGTTAAGGACATGGAAACTTATGATTACTGTAAAATAGCTAAAAAGTGGATCTGAGCATTGGCTACAAAATATTTCGAAACACAATTTTATTGAGTGTTTGGAGTAATTTCGGTCAATAAATAAGTGTGATCTGAAGTATCGCTTACAAAACTATCTTCTGAATAAATAAGTACCCTTTAGTTGAAATGACTATATAGAAGGAAAATTATTGACCTATAAGGAAAAAAAAAGCCTTGATGACTTTTGAATCGTTGAGGAGATTCAGTTAAAACTTGGTGAAAAAACAGACGGCATATTGTTAAATTTTTAAAGAAGGGAGGCATGCGCATTGTAATTGTTACTGCTGTTCATTTTTCTATGAAATTGTCGAAATACTGCGTTTCTGTGCATATATTAGTCGTCAGGTCAACTATTCCAGCAATAACAGGTCTATTGGAGTTCGGAAAAAAATTTCCGACCATGTAAATGCTGAAGAAAATGATCCAAGTATTACAACAATCAAAAGTATGATTCAAAAGTTGTAGAGAACTAGTAGAGAGAACCCTCGACACTTCAGGGAATTGTGCATAATTTTTCTATCTACTTATCCCAGTGGTTCCCCAACTCAATTGAGCTCACGGACCACTTTTCCATTTCCAATTTACCCACGGACCACTTGAAAGAAATCTTTCCAGGGGGTAGAGGAATAAAGTACAATGAATAAAGAAATGCAAAAGGTATGAACAAAATGTAATGCTAAAATAAAAAATTCAAAGACTCTTGAATAATGGAAATGTATACATTATTTTTTTAAATGAATTTAAAAAAAATGAATTATAATTGTTACGCTCTCCACTTCTGGCTTTCCGATGTTAATGTGATTTACTAACACATGCTTCTTTGACTAGCTGCGGGATTCTTGGATTCTTCCAACCGACCGTAGACAATTACGCTTTTAGACTTTTTATCTCATGTAGTTGTGAAGATATAATTATTTTTTAAACACTCACTCGCTTCGTGACCACTTAGAACTTGTTCAGGGACCACCAGTTGGGAACCACTGGTCTAGCCACTTCATAGCAATTGATGGTAAGCTTATCGAACATGCTATAAACTAAATCCCAACATCTGTAGTTATTTTTCAAATTTGGATAACATTTTTGAACTCAGTAGTTTTTGAAAAATAGCTCAATAATTGTTACATTATATATTGACAGTGTAAAAAAACATACATTCTTCGATCAATCATTGTTACGAGAAAATACGCCATCTGATTCTTGATAATTCTTATCCTGTACATTGGCAGTATGGAAAACATATATTCACCAAGCAATCATTGATAGGAAAAAAAAATTCAGTCTGATTGCTGATGATTCTCACCCTGGATACTGTCAGCGTGAAAATGAAAAAAGGCATTTTCGTATCAATCATTGTTACGAAGAAATATGCAATATGATTGTTGATAATTGCTAACTCGTATATAAAGACAGGGTTTCTACAGATTTCACAGCTTTTGCTTTCCTGACATCTATCACGCTCTTCCCTGGCTTTATCTAGCCACCTTTCCCGAATTTTGTCTTTCTATTTTTAACATTACATCCTCTAATTAATCATTTTTTTATATATTTTGTCCCTTTTTTAACGAATAATAATAATAAAATTAATATATACAAGAATCTTATTTGACATCACTGGATTCTAACAAAAACCATGTTTGATAATAATTTAGGATAAAACTAAGCATATTTCAACTGCACAAGATATGCTCATAAAGAGCACATTTTAAAATTTTTTTAAAGATTGAATGAGAAAATGAAAATAAAGCAATTTCTATACTTAGCTTCAAACAGCAAATATTTTCTTGATTTTACCACAAAATTCAATTTTTCTTGCATTTTCCCTGACCTTTCTTCAATTTCCGATAATTTCCCTGACTTTTTATCCAAATTTCTGACTTCATTGCAATCTGATTGTTCATTATACGTAGTTCTTTCAACATCTTTATTCGGTTCTCGAGAATTCCAACCTCCTTTCCCGGTCGCTCAAAATATATATCCAATTACTCAAAATTTCTGAAGCAACAAATTAGAGTGAACGCAGCTCGCAACTAATCCCAGCATAATTAAAAATCAATTTCTTAACCTCATTTTCAAGGCAAAACAAAGTATTGGTTTTTAATATATCTTTATTTCTTTGTCATAAAACTATATTCCAATATTCCAGAATTAGAAAATCCCGGTAATGAACTATGGTAAGACAGGGAAAGAAATAGCATGCACATACAGTAATAAAACAAGATCTTAATAATTATTGTTGAAAAATCGATATACACGCTCTCAACTAACTAGTTTTTTTTCTCTTTTCCCCCAATTAAGAACACCAAAAAAATTCTGTCAAAACTTTTTATTTTTATTTTTCGAAGCAGTTTTTATCCGTTTTAAATTACTCTTGACTTTATCTAATTAAAATAATGCACGTTAGAGACTTCTGGGAAGAACAAAATTTGATTAATTTACTTTAAACTAATTTTTGCTTCGTCCATATTAATGAGTAGTGATTTTTTTCCTTCGTTTATTTTTTTTACTAACTACACACGCTGTAAATAACGTTATATGCATTTTTACCGTAGTCTGTAGATAGCTTGACAGTTTGTGTAACTGGAACCGAGTTAGACGCAAATTATCACTAACATAAGAAGAAAAAAAACCGAAAGAATTTTTTTGTGAGCAAATATATAAGCATGATGTATATGAGAAACGATAGGCAAATTTTATTTATGTTCACGTTTTTATCAAGGAAAGCGTTTAAAAATATATATTTATTATTTATTTTTTGTTCTCGGATTTTTATTTTTGCAGCGAAACGCTAGACAGGTGAAAAGTAACATCGATAAGCAGAACCTTGCTTAGCAAGAAAAATCAATTTTCTAAAAAACAATTTAGTACGTGTTTATTTTTATGCTTTAATTCATTATTTTCGTACTGTGCCAAGCCAAAAAAATGATACCAAATAACTGTAAAGACACTGAAATATTAATTAAACTACGAAATATTTTAGAAATCCAGTGGTGCAATGGTTAGGACATTGCGCTACTGTCCCACAGGTACGGGGTTGGATAAGGTTGACTCAGCCTTCCTATTCTGAGTGAGTCGATAAAATGAGGACCAAGCCAACACCTCCTAGATAAAGAAAGCCTAACAACTCCTACGTCACCAAGCTTTGACGTCATCGTTTGGCCTACACTTATTTTCACAAAATAAAACTATACAAAGTTTCTGGTGAATTTACTCATGAATAACAATATTTTAATAATTTGAGATAAAAAATATAATTTTATGAAAAATGGCAGTTTTTAACCGTGACGGATTAGATAATATGATAAGAAAATAGATCGAAATGAATAATTTTGTATGAGACAGGTATTTTAATTTTAATTCTTTATGCAAGATATTTTCTAATATTTGTAGCATCCACCAGAAATTTTAAATAGTTTTACTTTGTGAAAGTAAAACTGTGATGACGTCATTACTTGGAGGCCTAATGATGACGTCAAAGTTTCAGTTGTTAGGCTTTCTATATGTAGGAGGTGTTCATCAAGCTTGCACGGAAACTAAACTTAAGGGGCTTTGCGGCAGGCTGACCACCTAGGTGGGGGGCCTATGCTTCTGCATATCAGAGTCGCGAGAAGTTTGGGTGATCGGCAGCAGGTCTTGGCCTCAGAAGGAAAATGCGTGGTGCTAATATTTAGGAGATTTTTTTTGTTTGTTTGTTTATTTAATAAAATACTTTAAGTATTGCATGAATGCGAAACTGGATTCCAAATATTTAGACGCAAGTATTAATCCCGGTTTTTCCCGCCCCACCACGGCACAATAGATAAGACATTAAACATTATAGATGGCTGAAGTGTAATGGTCCAGGGTTCTGGGCTACCATGCGGCTGTTGATCTAACGGTCTGCAGTTTTGAGCGGTTTTTCCAGTTGTAACTTAATACGCCTTAAAGCCTCTTAAAAAGTCTTTCTCCCAAGACAGGGTGCGAATTGAACATTTTTTTCAAGGGGGGGGGGGGCATTTGAAAGAAAACATTCTCCTGCAGGGCACATTTGAAAATACAGCTGGCGGTACCGACACAGCCAGCTGCGTCAAAAAAGAGTCTCTAGATCTGTGCCACGCGATGAACGTTTCGATCGTCCGCCATCTTGCTGGTAGTTAAGTCGAACGATGGTAACGGCTGCCCTTTTTTCAGCATTGGGCAATCTATCCAGCTGTTCTCGCATTCTTCCACTTTTCAGCAGATGTCAGTGCTGTTAAAAACAATCGTGACAACTTTTTTACGAGAAATGACGTGCTAAAAAGTAAAAGATTCTCGTGGAGCTATGTCACCCGCAACTATTTTTATAGAAATCAAATCTTTTTTTCGTGACTCTGCAACAGTCAAAACGTCAGAGTTTGGTGTTCCCAGAGCGGGAACACTGCGCGTTAAAGGGTTAACTACAACGCCTGTAAAAATAAATAATAATTTCACAAAATCTTACAGTTTTATTCTGGATTTCGCCTTAGGTTCTTACATGTCTTGAGAGCACAGTCCCTGTCAGAAGTTTAAACTGCACACTGAGATGAACTGAAAAGAAGATGAGGAAAAAAAAAATAAAGAAATCCCACCCTATATACCCAATTTAAACAATTTTCGAGACTAAAATCCCCTCACTTCCTAAAAAACACTTTTCCAAAAAATTAGTTTACTTACACCTCCGGTTTCTCACAGATAAGAACATGTCACTGAAGTGCCATCGATATGCTGGAAAAATTCGAAAATAAAAGCCCCGTCTTTTTCATTTTCCACTCTCCTCTTTCTTTATATATTTTCTTATTTTATCATTATTTCCTTTTTTTAAAGTAAAAGATCTGAAGGGGAAGAAAGAAAAAAAAAGAAGACGTCCTCTTTCTTGTCTTGTCTATGACGATATTTTATCCCATTCATTTTTCATTGTAACTATATGTTACTACTCGTTCTCAAAGGGTTTCAGGAAGGGGACGTTAAATAATATATAGCAGCCAGCCACCGTTTCGAAAGCAATTTTTCTTTTGTGTAACGTAAGTAAACAGTTGAACTTGGTCATTGTGACAACTCGCTTATAACGTCAAAAAATTACACGCCCCATTCAGTCGTGCATTGACAGACTTCAGTGTTCACTTTAAACGTCAACTTTGCTCTCAGAACTTTTGTTTTAACCCGTTAACGGGCGCATTATTTTCAAGAAAACGGTCATGAAAGTGCCTACTTTTTTATTCCAGAAAATTGTATATAAATAAGTGCATGTACAATATATGCATTCATTTTATGGTTTTTGACTTTATTTTTTTTGTGCGAAAGGAAAAAAAAAAGTGAAATTTCGAGTAAAGCCAACATCTGGAGCAGTGTTACTCAACCTTTAATGGCTGATGGCACACTGAAAATATCTAGAATTATTTCCGGCACGCCTGAATAAAAAAATTGCAAAGGTTGTGTGATACAAAAAATTGATAAATGCAAATAACTTTAAAAAATTGTTTATTTACCAAAAAAAAAAAAAGAATAATAATGAAATTCAAAGAATGGGCTAAGCCTGTTTTTGCGTGGGTCTTGCGGCGAATAGCTGTTTCAAAAATTGGCAGAACGGTTTTCCATGCTATGAAATAAAAGTTTCGCTCTTCTTGGTGTATAGATTACTGAAAGTGAACAAGACAGGAGATGATAAATTGAAAATGTCATATAGCTGATATGACACCACGCAGTTTTAATAATTTTTCAAAAGCTCTGGCGGCACATTAGACTATATCTCACGGCACATCAGTGTGCCGCGGCACACAGGTTGAGAAACACTGATCTAGAGGGTTATTGTGGCTGAAGGTGTGTTTCGTAGCAAGAAAAGTATCATAAAAAATATATGTTTTAAACGCTAAAAGAGAATGTTATTAAACTTACTTCGTAAAATAAACAAATAGCTCCACGCCCTAATCTGTATGCTCTGTCGCTGATTACCATCATATTTTTATTACCTCATTTTACAGTCGCCACCAATTCCAGATTGAAATCCAGACACATTTTTTTTTTCCTTTCCAACTACTCAACTCTCTTCATAGAAGGTTACCACCTCATCGATTGGATATTTTTAGATTGGCTAACAACGAGGTCCGGGCTATCCATTAAGCCCTTACAAAATTACTTATCCGAAATCTTGTAGTATTATGAAGCGATTAGAGAGGAATATTAATTACTTCCGATCTCGAAATTACAAGTAATTTCTTTACTATCTTTTAAGGGATTGGATGTTGCAAATGACCTTTTTAATTACTTATCAGCCCCAGTACTGAAACTCCTACCCCTTAATTCGTTTTTTCTTTCTTTAAGGTTATTTTTAAAATTGACCTAATAAATATCTGTGCGAGTCTCAAAATTAAAATCATGTTATATGTGTTCCAAGTGAGGATAGCGGCAATTAGTTGAACAAAACTGTGTCTTAATTACATAAATTAACAAATTTTGCTACTGATATGAAAAGTTGTGCTTCAGAATATGCGTTTTCAAAACTAAACAGAAAAATCTGAAGCATCTCCAAGTTTTAAATTTGCACTATAGCGTTGCGCATACTTAAAAGTAACATTATTGATAATATGATAATGTTACTTTTAAGTATGCCTAAAATGTCTCTCTTGCTTCATTATGTTGAAAATATATCATAATCCATGTTCATTCATTTAATGAAATTCGTATTTTTCATATGAAAACCATATTTTGATTTAAACAAAGAAAGAACTTTCATGATTATTCATTTTTCTTTCTTTCTTTCATTTCATGAGTTGCACATTATTGTCCGTTAAATTTAAGATGCACGAATTTTGCCTCTTCTATTGATTATAAATTTAATCTCCTTAAGACTTATAGTTTCACATAAGTCTGAACTTAGTACATTATATTTTCTACTAAAGTACAGGGTCAAAAATAGAAAACATTTCAAATTTATTTCGATGCATTTTTTCCCATGATACTTAATATATGCATTGAAACATTCCAAAATTATGATTATTTTATCGTTTTCCTTCACCTTTACAACTCATGTAATTGTAACTCGGTATATTGATCATGAAAAAGCAATATTTTTAAAAAATCTAACGACTACAAACCATAGGGTGTCTGAAAAGTATATCGACTACTTCGAATACAATTTAAAAATAAACAAAGATTTCCATTAACGTTTTATTTATGTTCCATCAAGAAAAAAAAAAAAATTTCTCTTTAACGGAATGTAAACTAGATTTCTAAGCTAGGTACAATACCGTGGCCACCTACATCTCCAGACATAACAACTTTGGTCTTCTTAAGGCTGTTCCACTTGAAAATCATGCAACTTTTGAACAGCTTTTTAAAAAAAATAATTGCGCTAGGAAATCGGAAAATTTTTGAATGTCTCTTTGCAAGTTGCACTGTGAACTGACATCGATAATGTCTTACAAAACTGTCAGAAAAATATGCTAAGCATATGAAATTTCGCGATATTTTCAAAAACGGATAAATCCTCAGCTCATTTTTTGTGCTTATGGATTTTTTCTGAAAGTTGTACCAGACATACAGCTTTACTGTTAATGTCAGTCTATAGTGCACAGGTGGAGAAGCATTATTAATTTTTTTGAGGGTTTAACATCATTCGTTTGTTTCAAAATCTGTTCAACAGTCCTGTGGCAACGATCGCTCTTCAGTTAGAACACCCTTAGGGGGGTTTGGAGGGGGGCGGATGCGTTAAAACCGTTATTTAACAATCACCAATTCGTAACAATGCTGAACTGAAAAGTCTAATCACAGCGACCATTTGCAGTGTTGGTCCTGAAGTGCTTCATAGAACGTGGATAGAAATCTCGTATAGCCTAGACAGACGTGTTGCACGTGACTATGGTGCGCACATTGAAATCGTGCAGTAAAACAAACTTGAGAAAAAAGCCTTTCATATTTTCTTTATGTAGTATAAAAAACCGTAAAGGATTACCTTTATTTATTGGTAATTACTTTTTGAAAGTGTGTACACATACTTCGGACACCCTACATATATTCGCGTAATTTATGATATTATAGATATAAATTAAATTGTTCACGTTTCTAATTATAAAAACTGAACAATCAAAAAGGGAAAAAAAAAAGCTAGCATAGCACGAATAACAAAATTCTCGAAAATACATGAATATGTTGAAAAATTTTCTCCCTTATTTTAAGCAAACATAAAAATAACCCAAACGAATTTAATTTTCCTAACATCAGAACAACATATTACATATACTGCCAACATATCTCTCACAAAGACATACACGACACTTAAAACGCACATGCAAGATAACGTGCGAAGAGGGCGTTTTGGCGTACTGCTCAAATATACGCCCCCTTTAGAGCATAAATATCATGTTTCTGAAGCATATTAGAATCTTTCTTCTAGCCAAGTAATTTAAGCTGGTAAGAAGGGAATTGTGTAGCCTATTAACATATTTCATTTCAAAATAATGTTCGGTGAATGTTATAAAAAAACGAAACAGAAAATCGTTTCGTAAATTTAAATATATTCGTGATGTTTCGAAAAGTAAATACTTAAACAAGTGCGATTATTTTGAAAACAAGAAAGGCGACTTCGAATTACTCTACCAAATCGATACCACGGTAACTAAAATCTCCCGATTCCCAAAGAGATTGGCTCGAGTACCGTCTAAGTGTTTTTAAGGGTTTGTGAGTTTCGTTGTTTCGTCATTGATCATATCCTCAGAACTTCGCCAAATTAATAAGGGAACATCACTAAGGTAACCCAATAAAACAAAATCATCGAAATTTGTGTACATAAAAAGTCGGTTAGTAAAAAAAAAAAAAAGACACTAATATCAGTATTTCCATTGAATAGCAGTGGGGTTTGGCAATTCCTTGACAAATTTAGAACATACCGTCAAGCTGGTTTCGGTTTTGGGAATTTTTCGGGCATCAAATTTGGCGATAAATCGCCAAAAGTGTCCAATCTTGACCCATGAAGTGATTCCCGGAGAAGAATTTCTTCACCCTACCCATAGTACAATCCTATAGGACCGATCGCGCTTCCGGTGACTTGCACCTGAAGAAATTCCTGCCCATGCATCACTTTTACACTGACGAAGACTGCAAACAACTGTGACACTCTTGCTCCTTTCTCATGCTGCAGACTTTTATAACAATGGACTACAAAAACTTCTCCACGATATGACAAATGTTACAGTTCAGTTTATTCTTATGTTGAGAAGTAGCAGAAATATTGCTGTATCTTTTGCAATGAATTTTTGCAGTTAATAATGTTCCACTCCTTTTTATTAGTGGAAGGAAACTTACTTTCCGGACGACCCTCGTACTATAAAAATTAAGCGATCGGTATAGTTTTTACTATGAGAAAGAGCGCAGCTTTGCTGTCTGCATAAGGCACTACTTTACCAAGGTACGGCACTAATCACAACTGACAGTAGTTTATATCAATATTAAGGTGTAACAGTATAAAATATTGGATTACTGTAAAATCACTTATTTTTGCGAGGCTTTAATTTTTGCGATTTTCGCTAGCCCTTTGCGAAAATTAGAGCTTCGCGAAGTACTTTTTTTTCCCACTTCAAATGATAATAAAAATCAGAAAAATTTTCACTTATTAAACTTTAACAATTTATTGCACAGTTACAAACTCTTTCGTGACAACGTTCTTCCTTACAACTATTTATTGAATATAAAACAATAATACAACTAATAGAATGCAGATAATTTATTTACAATACTTATACCAGCTTCTTTGAAGCCATTCAAAATGGAGAAGTGGAGGGGGCGAACTTTTTGGACAAAAGGAAGTTTCTTAACCCTTTAACGCGCAGTGATCCCGCTCTGGGATCACCAAACTCTGACGTTTTGACTGCTGCCAGTCACGAAGAATAGATTGGATTTCTATAAAAATAGTTGCGGGTGACATAGATAAGAATCCTTTACTTTTTTGCACGTTATTTCGCGTCAAAAAATGATCACGATTATTTTTAACACTACTGACATCTGCTGAAAAATGGTAGAATGCGAGACCAGCTGCATAGATTGCCCAATGCTGAAAAAAGGGCAGCCTTTGCCATCGCTCGACTGAACTACCAGCAAGATGGCGGACGATCGAAACGTTCATCGCGTGCCACAGATCTAGAGACCCTTTTTTTGACGCAGCTTTCTGTGCTCGGCACAGCCAGCTGTCGTCAAATAAGGGTCTCTAGATCTGTGGCACGCGATGAATGTTTCGATCGTCCGCCATCTTGCTGGTAGTTAAGTCGAGCGATGGCAACGGCTGAACTTTTTTCAGCATTGGGAAAGGGTTGCGCCTCAAAGTTTTAAAATGCCTTATGCAAAAGAGGTGCTATATTTAGGTAGTTTAGGGATTTTTCAACTTTCGGTTTTATTCATATAAAATTCGCGAAATCACCGATATCTTCATTTTCGGGAAAATCACAGCTCGCAAAAATAAGTGATTTAACAGCACACAAAACATGTAAAATCACGCAGCATTTCGTGTTAAGTCTCGGATTTTTTTGTACTTTATAAGGCTAATTAAATAAAGATGATTTACAATTCTGCAAACGTAATACTTTGGAAATGACTGTAGTTTAAAATTTAATAGCATTTTTATGTAAATGAAGACATTTATTAACTGCATAAAATATCTGCAAATTTACAAATGCAATAGAAACGAGTTTTAACATTTTATAATTACCACATGTTTTCTGAACTAACTACATAAATTATTAAACAGCGGTAGTGATTTGCTTGAAATATTCACTTTAAAAAAATAAATGCTTACATAAACAATTTTTAAACAGCAAATGGAGTTCTGAATTATTTACCAGTATTATATATTGCTCAGAAAGAAAAAAAAAATGTAAATAACGTTCAAAATTAATGTAAATATTTTTCAAAAGCGCAGTAAAAGGCCTTACTAAAACGGAAGTTAACATTGGATTTACGTGTTTCAAAAGAGTGTAAATGAAATTTAAAATGCATGTTTTTGAAAGCATATTATGTAAAGCGATGGGGAATTACAGCGTATTTGAACAAAATAAACAAGTTTTAAAGGGAATTAGGCAGAGGTTGTTTGAATTGCGAATGTCTCTTCGGTGAAAAGAAAAATACATTCGTACTGCCAGGGCTCGCAAAAGAGTGAAAAATATTATGTATAACTACCATGTTCTTTTTTTGAGAGATTATATCCAGAGCCGCTTCCGAATACGCAGTCGCCAAAATTGATAACAGACTCAATTTTCATTTTGCTTTGCGTATTTTTCGCATTATTACTTTCCGAACATGTACCATGTAAGGAAAGTATTGTAATCATGAAAAAATTCGACTTCGAGATTTTGGTGTTTTTACACGTTTTGAGGGCTTCTGAATCCATTTATGCTATTTTTACGAGATGTATGTATGTATGTGTGTATGTGTGTGTGTGTGTGTGTGTGTGTGTGTGTGTGTGTGTGTGTGTGTGTGTGTGTGTGTGTGTGTGTGAACACGATAGTGTGTGTGTGAACACGTGAGTGAACACGATAGCTCCTGAACGGAGCATTCGATTGAGCTCAAATTGGGTATATATGTTATAAACCACCGTTGCAAGACCGGTATTGATTTTGGTGTGTATAGGACTTATAGTTTTTCTACAGGGCTACGACAAAGATTTCTTTTACATTATGGCCTATGGGGGGGATTTCATGAAAGTGCGCTAGCGTTTAAACGGTAGATTCGATTGAGCTCAAATTCGGTATACATGTTATAAACCACCATCCTAAGACCGGTATTGATTTTGGTGTGTATAGGACGTATAGTTCTCCTACAGGGCTACGACAAAACTTTCTTTTATGTTATGGCATAATGGCATATGGGGAGAAATTCTTGAAAGTGGGCAAGCGTTTAAACGGTGCATTCGATTGAGTTTCAATTTGGTATATGTTTGAATTATTCATCGATTAAAATTTATTTAAGTGCTTGGTAATGATCTTAATCGTAAGTGTTTGGAAAGTCGAGTGGAATCACTCCAGATTTTTTTTCAATAATAACCAAACAAATGTACCTACAAAAATTTTTGATGAAATATCTCCCGCTTTCAGCAACACATACGAAACGGTAATTTTATGAATAGGAGAAAAATCTTTCTTTAACATGATTTAAACCTATATAGCTTACTGCAAACAAGAGGTTCTAAAATTCATTCATACTCGTTCAACTTAACAATTTCGGTTAACACAAGTTAATTGGCTTCAAAGTTATACAATAAATAAATGCAATGCAAAGTAGTCTTTTACATCCATTCACGAAGAAAAGGAAGTACAGTACTCTTGATAATCCGGCGGTTGGGTAGACCGCCACGTTCGCTAATTCGGCGCTCTTGGAAACACATGTCATACTATCTTTAGATCCGCCGACTGCCGCGGATGTAAACAAGCGTCCCGTTCTTGTGCTCCTCTTTCGTCACGATTTTCTAGTTTACCTAAGATATTCCGAGGTGTATTTATCTAGTGTATTATACTGTCGACGAAACGAAAGCACATGACCTTAAGTTTGCGTCAAAAACAAGAGATCTTGTTAATTCAGAATTTCAGCAAGATAAATGGCCACCTCATATTGCAAAATATAAAAACAAATTTTATGTTTTGCAGTTAAGTGCATATTCCTTAGAGGCCTAATGGTAGTTTCGCTTGAATATTCTGATAATGTAAGTTCATCCAAATTAAGACACTAACAAAACTCATAACTTCTCTCTAGTAAATAATGCATCGTATTTGAGTTACAACCATAAACAATATCTAGAACTTGTGGACCTTATTTTAAATGTGCACATATATCCCTTAATTAACACTCATTTATCAAACAATAAAATAGTTATATATATATAGTTAAATTTTATGTAAAAATAAACAAAAATACAGTGGTCTGTATATATATATATACATATAATTCATTTCACTGCATCTTGACCATCGAGAACATAAATTCGTTAAGAGAATTTACCTGAAGTTTTGAAATAAAATAGAAAAAAGACTATTAGCCAGAATTAATTTGCTTACTCAGTCATTTTTTAAGCACGACAGCGAGCCAACACATGCTGAAAACTCAAACACGTTAGTACAAATAGGTTTAGAAAATCCTTCGATAGTTCTACAATTTCTTATTCAAATAAAAAGTTGAACGAAAAGTTATTTGGCAGATTTTTAGTTCCTTACTGTTGCACTGGATTTGAATTACTACTTAACAAAGCTTTTGAAACATTCATTTTTTTAGGAGGGGAGGGGGGGCAAACAAACGTAAGTTTTTTCAGCCTCTTACCAAACATTCTCAGACGATAATAAAAGGTTCTTGTCTTTCTTATTTACGCTCACAAAGCATGTTCAAGGAAAAAATATAGCAGACAATTGCTATAAAAAATACATTTATTCGCGTGCAATAAAACTAAATTTACACAAATAATAAAAACAAAATGTCGCCAAAAGCATCATTCGCCAAAAAACCTAATCCACCGTAGAATAAAATGGCAAACCCTTAGAACCATTTCCAAAAAAGCAGCAAAAGATAACTGCAGTCACAACGCTGGGGGGCAAAGGGAGAAGTGAAGGCACAAAAAGGGGAAAAAGGGAAAAAAGTTTCCCGATTTATCTCTTTTTTTGAAAGTAGGTGCCCTCCTTTTATTTTCACATTTTCCATCTTACTGATAACACTCTTTTGCTATTTATTCTTATCACCTAGTGGACCGGAGGTAAAAGTTAACTAATTTTTTTTTTCTTCTGTTTTGAAAGCAGTTTTGAAGGAAGCTGGTGACTTTATTTTGGAAAAGTTGGAAACACGAGATGCTGCACTAACTTTAATGAAAAAAGAAGTTTTATACGAAGCAAAATGAGGAAAAAAATATAAATAAATAAATGAATTTTTTGTGAAGGATATATAATTACAGAAATAAAGGAAATAATTATATTCTATGAGAAGAATGCATTAGTCAATTAAAATATGGGTGTAGCAATAAAATGCTTGTTGGATTAAATTAACAGAATTATATTTCATAGTATTGATTACTATTGTTTCATGTAATGTCTTGTTATGTGTGCCAACACGATAATATCAGACACTTACAAAAATAAAAATAGATTCTACATGCTTAAATTGGAATCCAGTTTCTTAGTCAGTTCTCCAGTCAGTTAAGAGAGAGACTATAATTTATACTAAATATGACAGTAAAATTATTTAAACAAATCAGCTATAGACGTCCCTTTCTGAACATGTAAAAACCTAAGTACAAAAATAAGTTTAAGTACTTCAAAAAACAAAGGCTTTTTTTTTTTTTAAATAAGAGATTTCGTGTAAGCAGGTGTATTTTTTTTCAACATAAATCATCTTTTCTGTTTAGAAAAATGTCATACCTTAAAACAAAACTTTTGAAATTTACTTTTAAAAAGCTCCCTGCTGCTCTCCAACAAGTTTAAAAAGCCGTTATCACTCTTCCCTTATCTTTGTAGAACTTGTGTGCAAAAGTGATGCTTTAGATGCTTCGAAAGGTAAAAATCTGTTGGATTAAGGTCCGAGCTGTATGGTTGATGATCCAAAGCTTCACAGTCAAATAAGGTAATTATGACACTACCAGTGTGAGGTAGGGTGAAGCCTTGCGTATTGTGAAGGCACAAACTTTCTTTGTCAGCAACCCGTATCTTTAATTTTAGATGGTTCATTACAGCTTGTTGCAAATGGACTCAGTCACTGAGAGTTTCCTGTGGCTCTAAGCACTTTAAACATCATCTTGTCGGCAAGAACTACAAAAATGACGATCAAGCGGCCATAAACTCATAGTTGTCTAAGCAAGCGACAAATTTCTTTGAAGATATAGAAAAGCTTAGTTTTAAAATATGAAAACTACTTGAATAAACACGATAATGTGAGAAAATAAAGAAAAGTATGTAGATTCAGAAAATTAAATGCATGTGTATAAAACTGCCTATTTTTCAGTGAAAAACGGCCTTTACTTAAAAAAGATCTCACAGCTACAGAATCATTACTGTAGACAGGACACATTCGATCACATGTATCAGTCATTTTTGTCTTTCTGCTTTTTTCCACTTTTTCGCAATAAATTCATAATATTATTTTCTTTGAGCAATAACAAGTTAGCCTAAAACATATATATTTATGCATCAAAAGAAACTAAAACTCACATTTCGCCACTGATTATGTTTTGTTATTCCCGAAACTTGGTATAGAAATTAATACTTGTTAAAAGTTAACAGCACAATTTGTTCAAACAAAGAAAATATGTTTTGAACAGCAACAAAAACGGATTTCATTGAAACAGTTGACTTTTAGACTCTTCCAACTAACTTTACTTACAAAGAAAGTACAGCATTCGTTTGTGTTCATTTAACGCAAACGAATAACTAAACTAAAAAAAAATGACTATGTCACTTTTTTTAACAACAATTTAGCAACAACAAATGTAGTGCAAACTTAGTTCATTAAATTAATTCCTCAACTTCTCCAAGTGCAGAATGAAAAATTAGGCGGAAAAAATAAGAAAAGCGAAATATAACACCGCTGGAGAATGTTTTATCCTTTTAAAGTGACATTCACTTTGAATAAATGACACTGAAAATTATTTAAGATTTTAACATTTTTTTTAACGAAAAAACAAGTAGAATTTTCGCACGAAAACGCGTAGAAAAATTGACAACAACCAACTGTCCGCATTCCACTCCGCTTTTCATCCATCAAACTACATAAATTGCAAGAAATTTTTGCTAGAGGACAAACCACTAACCATCCATCATTTTAACTTTGCTTACTTCCACTCACACACATACATTGAACAAAAAAAAAAAAGAGATATATTTCAGCATAACTCTGTTTTCAAATTCTAAGTTTTGTAAGAAACTCTTCATCCACTTGAAAAAGCAAGAGCACAAGCGTGTTCCGTGCCGAACTAAAGCACTTAAAACAGACGCATTTTCACTTCCAAATGGACGTTAATACCTGCTTCCCAGCAATCCTTCATGGATCCTCTCAAGCATTTGTGTGCAAGTCTTATCTCCAAAAAGAAACTGTCTTGCATCCTCAAAACTTTTCCATTTTAAATGGTTACCCCTCTCGGTAATATAAATAACAAAATTAAGACGTTCCATTCCCTCTCTTTTGCAAGACCTTTTCCACCTTCCTCTGCAGAAACCCCAATTTTCTTTTTGTTCCTGGTGCAAAACTTTCTCTCCCCGACGAATTGCGTGCCTGGTGCTGCTGCCCCGGAAAATCCACCCCTTTTACTTTCTTAAAAGAATTTTCTCCCGAAAATATTACCTTGCTTTCTTACTCCACCCCCCCTTTTCCCTCATACCCCCCCCCCACACACACACACGGGAGGAGAACCACATATTCATATTCATACACATATCCCACAGAAGAATCGTGATTGCCAATCGTCTGCATGCAAGCTCACGTGCCGAGTTTTGTTTACTCCACCCCCTATACCCGAACACACACACACACACACATATATACCGAAGGAATGGGAAGTTTTAAATGCTGGGATCCCCGCCCCCCCCCCCACCCCGACCTCCCACAGAAGTGACGTGAAAGATGGCTGGAGTGTTCTTGCGTGACATTTGCACGCAAGTGCCGTTCGCGTAATATCTCGAAAAGTGATAGAGATAGCGGAGGTTGGGAATGAGCGATTGGCGAGGCGTGCATACTATACCCGGGCACGACGTGTCACGAAGTTCGAAAGCCACGGCTGAATAGAATGAACGACAAAAAAAAAAAAAAAAGATGGCCTCAAATGACATGGAGTGAGACACTGTTTTAATACAATGACATTACTTTGGCAGCAATTAACAGTGACAACATATAAGAATGTCATGCTGATAGTCGTAATTCATTACTGTCGCATGGAACGAATGCAGAAAGATATCCATGGTGATATGTGACACAGTTAAATATAAAGTTCATTCTTAATGCACAGTTTCAAATAAATTATTAAACAGCGTATACGCTAAAATAAATACGAAGGGAAAAAATGTGACAGAAATCGAGCACCTTCACGCTGTAATGCACTCCTGAAAATCATTTTCTTTTCGATTACTGGAGAACGTCCCAAAATGTTTATATTCCACATGTTTCCTACAAATTATACATAATAGGTCTACGCATAGAATATGTCAATCACAAACTGGTCTTTGAGCTATTATAAACATTCTTTTAAAATATTAAATAACTGTTCGTTGTAGAGCATATTTTGCGTAGTAAAGTAAGTATATGTAGGTATTTAGAGAATCCTCTAGGACTAACTGAAAGTGTAATTCATCAAGTGAAAAATACAAAATTTTAAAAAATGTTTTTTCTTTTTTTTTGTGTAGTTCAAAAAATGTTTACAAGGTGATGCTTTGAGTGAAAAGCAGCAAGTTTAACAACGGAAATGGAACTAACGTGAATTGTACAAACTATTTCAGCCCTTGTTCCATAGTTTTTGAATATTTATGAACTAATTGTGTCATTTATTGTGAAGAATTCATTGGATTTTCCCCATGCATAATATCATATAGTGGATATTTTTTGAACTAAATTAAAAAGCATTCCTTGCGCGTTTCCTATACAGTGCATATGTGCCAAATACTTTCATCCTTAATTAGCCTGTAAAGCTCGTTGCCACTCTTTGTTTACCTTGGATCATTGCCAAGAAATGTTCGTTAATTTGACGTCTGTTCAAGCATAAAAATAAATCATCAGAATACCTTTGATTTACGTATGGAATTTGAAATGCAGACGCAATACAGATGGACTAGTACAATGCAATATCCTGGCACAAGTCCACAGTTACTAAAAAAAAAAATCGCGAAATTCTATGCAGTGATTAGTTCTGAATAGTTAGTTTCCATTAAATTCAGAGAATTCAAAACATTTTCAAAAACAAAATTAGCTAAACTGAAAAATCTCAAAATACTGACATTTCAAAGAGGCTTTTATAAACCGCAATACTAATGGTGATGACTTCAGCAGACTTACACAGTCATACTTTACTTCAACTGATCAAACTTCAATGATTATACAAATATGACCAGGAAAAGACCAATACTTGAACGTACTGTACGAAAAATTCGAGTTGAGAAAACGTCTTTCAGATTGAGAAATCATACCAAAATCAGGACGAGAGAAAAACTAAGATCGGCGGTTCTCAAACTTTCTTAGCATTGCGACCCACTTTTAAGAAACTGGATCTATAGCAACCCACTTATTAGGAACCGATGTGACCAGGAAAAGATCAATACTTGAACGTACTGTACGAAAAATTCGAGTTAAGAGAACATCTTTCAGATTGAGAAATCATACCAAAATCAGGACGAGAGAAAAACTAAGATCGGCGGTTCTCAAACTTTGTAAACATTGCGACCCACTTTTAAGAAACTGGATCTATAACAACCCACTTATTAGAAACCGAATCCATTTCGATCTCGGCGTATTGATTTTTTTTAGATATTTCACCAGAAAATTGTAGAAAGGTATTCAAGGTGTTGTCGTGACACAAGTTTGAGAAATGTTGGCCTAGATAAATGCATTTATCTAGAAGGGCAAAAATTTTTCTTAAAAGTTCAGAAAGAATATAAGATTTTTTTTTTTTTAACATAAAAGGTTAAATCGTCATCACAACTTCATTATCGCACAAAATGTTGATCAGCAACTAACTCTCTTGAAATATATCATAATCAGGGTTCGAAATTAACGGTGGTCCGCTGGTGAGTTCACAGGAACACATATCACAGAAAATAAACATATAAACACAAAAAACGAAAGCAACCAGAACATTAATTTCGATTCATCGCCTCTCCATCTTCAACCATTCCATATTTTCCAACTGGAAAAAAATAAAATAAAATAAAATAATCGCCTACTTTACTCCCTTTAAAATATTAAAACAACTTCTTCATCTAATAAATCCTACGAAAGTCGTATAAATCTCTATCAAACAGACTACATCTCCCACTACTCATATTTTGACAATGACTATAAATTAATATTAATACCCCCCAAAACAGAACAAAATACCCGGCATTACGTATCTTTTTCTAACGGACCATTTTTCTCGCTTAGAAAAGACACCCATGCCGAACCGTTAGTAGTTACGTCCACAGTTTTTCTTCCTCAAAATGATAGGTTTTGAAAGGGTAGAGAAAGAAAAAAAAAAAAGTTCTTTTTTTTTTTTCTCTGCCGATTCCATTCAGCTCCAGTTTTCTGGAACATGAGCTCCCTTTTATTGTGCTAAATGACATCTTTTCACAGCATAATATATTTCAAAAGCAGGATATGAGATGAGCGTTATGAATCAGGAAGTGACGTTAGGTAATTTACGAGTGGGACTATTTTTTTTTGTTTGTTTTTGTTTATTTTACGATAAAAAAGTAACAGGGGAAAATCGTTAAAAGTTGCGCAATTTGACCCTTTGTATTTACCTTCTTGCAGATCTGCAACATAGACTAGAGGAGGGTCAGAGCCATTGCTAAGACTTTTTTTTAGGGGGGGGGGTATGTCGATAAACAACCAAGTCAAATATCGGTTTTTACTAACTTACTTATTTTTTTATCAACTATTATACTAACTTTTTTTACTTTTGCCAACTGGATTTGCGCAATTTTGACAAGTGTACCAGAAACAGAGAGTAAATTATCGTTTTCGTTAAAAATTTTCACCAATTTTGCCAACTAGGTATCTAATTTTGCCACGTTTAATAGAATTTTGCGAGTGTTCGGGGCAGGCTCCTCCCTCCCATCTACCCCCCTTTAGCAAGAGCCCTGGGGAGGGTATTGTGGAATAGTCGGGAAACATGGAATACCAAGTTATCGGCTCTTTTAGTTGCTGTTGCCACGTGGGTACACCATAAACTACTCAACAAAGATTCCTGTGTTACAGTCTGCTTGACTGCTGATTTTTGTCGTACCACTCGCTATACAACAAACTCTGTTTTGTGGTTTTCAAGAGTTTTTCCAGATAAGTTTTCAAACATTTCAACCTGCTAGTATGCAAGTGACTTCACGGACTGTTCTTATGCATAATGCTCGCTAAAATAATTCTAGTTTGTTGAACTGTGGCTGTTTTTGAGCTGAGAGTGTTTTTACTATCAGTTTAAAGTTTAATTTAACTAGATGACGTGTCGGGTATTATGGAATACTAGGTAATATTTTAATGCATTTCATGCCATCAATCAAAGAACCGGATAACAAAGACGCTGAATGTATCTTCTGTAACAGAAAATTCTCCGAAGATGAAACAGGAGAGATTTGGATTTGTTCAATGCTTCAGCTGTTCGTACTCGAAAACTGCTTGAGACCGCCGAGAAGACTTTCGTAATCAAGGATTTAACGTGCACGTACACCTCATACACACGGTGGTCTTTAGTGGTAAGCCGGTATCAAACCCACAACCTTCCGGTTACGAATCCAACGCCTTAACCACTGGGCTGCCACGGTCCCCAAAATAAAAATTATTGATTTTATTGCGAAAGACGAAAGATGGCGCCACATGTTTCTTGGAAAGAGACGGGACATCAGCGGAGATGAGAAAGAAAGAAGCAGTCTGGCGATGACTACGGTTACGGCAGGTAACCGAAAACGCGGAACATTCTTTTATCTAGATTTTACGCTATTTGTTTCTAATTTGAAGTATTTTAGAACTTAAAGCTTTTATTATTCTAAAATAACTTTTTTTAATTTAAATTATCTTTCACTTGTCTCATAGGTTAATGCATTAAACTGCGAAACGAAAAAATAATAGCTTATACTGGATTAACAACGCATAATTTTTTGCTACTGTTTTTGATGCATTATACATTTTCCTCTATACGAGATGGGGGGAAACAGATCTATTCAACCAAGCCGTAAACAAGCTTTAAAACTCGTAACTGATATCGGGCACTTCAATCTCCAGTGAAGGTGCATTTCCTCCAACCCATAATTGTCAGCAGAGAAGCTCTATCACCGTTTAAGTTCCTCCATAAACTATTATTTCTCCTCCCATTTTTTTATTTCTTCTATGCTTAAAATAATTTAAAATTGTTTCGAAAAATTAGTTTACATTTTACCACCCGTTTCTTCCAGATAAGATTCGGTAACAAACGTGCTGCGAAGTATTGACACCGAGATAAAAAAAAAAAAAAATGCGAAAATAAAAGAATGGTCTCGCCTCAATATTCTTATTTTCTTGAAGAAAAATGGATCGGAAAGATTTTTTCCCCCCTTTCCGTTTATTTATTTTTTTTTCTTCCCGCTAGCGTTCCACAGCTGCAGTTATCTTTTGGTTGCTGTTGGATTGGATATGGATTCGTTAGGGTTACTTGGATAGCATGGCAGTGCTAGTGTTGGCGATTATTCGCTTTATTTGTATTTCTTAGTTTAAAAAAAAGGGAAGGATTATTTATTAATGAAATAATTTAGGATGGAAAAAAAATCCCTTCGTGATCAGGTCATATGTGTTCCACCACTCTGCAGCTCGATGGAATACTAGCACAACGGGTCTCTCGTCGCCTGCCGGTATCGAGACGGGGTCGCCGCGACTGAAGAAGAGGAGAAAGCAAGAGGGGGTCTGGGTACTGGTTTTCGTGACGTCACAAGAAAGGATGGGATTTGGAACAGTTTGCATTGAGTTCAATGGAAGAAATGGAATTAATAATGCCAATAAATACGAGTAGCTTAATTTTTTATGACGCATTGAAATAGCATTTTCGTTTTACAACACTTTGTTCTTAAATAATAGTGAATCAACAATATTTTGTGTCAGAAATTAATGAAATAAATTGGTACTGAATTTAAAGCAGTTTCAGCATTGTATGCAGTATGTTTTGCATTTCGGGCTAGCAAATACATTCTAAATAATATAATGGTTACTCAATGTTATCATTTATCTAAAATAATATGTATATGGATTAAATTTATACGTTGTATAAGCGTAAAGTCATATTTTTAAGTAAGTAAAAGTAAATATATTTAAGTAAAAAAAATAATTTTTATTAATTTTACTTAAAAACTGAAATACATTATTTAGTTTTGCTTCGTTTTAATAAGCTTTTTGAAAGAATTGATGTTAAAAATATCCAGATTCATAAATAGTCATCTCAAGCCATTTCGTGACGTCACAAGAGAGGATGGGATTTCAAAGAGTTTGTATTGAATTCTATGGAAGAAATCTGATCAATAATGTCAATAAACACTAGTAGCACGAGGAATATAATCAGAAATTTCCACAATTAATATTTTAAAAACTTGTACAATACATTCTATATATAATTATGTTATACAGACTCCTAATGTCAAATTTTATTAGAAGCAATTAAAGCACAAAAAACAAGAAAATAAAAAGTAAAAGCTTTTATTACCCAAACCTTACAAATACTATATAGTTTTTCATGAAAGCATTACAAGTGTTTGCTTTAGTTTTTTCTAGATAAGACTTTCAAATATCACATTGAGACATTTGAAATATACATAATTAAATATTTTTAAAAATTAGTGAGTATAACTCTTGAATATGTAAAACTGTCTAAATGCTCTCAGGGGTTTTCATGTAAAATATATTGCAGTAATACATATACTTTTTTGTTATTGTTGTTAGCATTGCAGTAATACATTTTCTTTTTTGAGTTAATTTCCAAATCTGTGTTCATACTTAATTTCAGAACTTTCAACAAATTCCGGTAAACCGTTTAGTTGGAAATATTTCTTTAATAAATACCTTCTATATTTTTGTTTTTCTAAGTATCCAGCAAATACATTTCTCTCTCTCTTTTTTTTTTTTTTTTTAAATAAATAAATCAACCATGAGATCCGCATTGAATCTTAAGCTACTTGGTATGTGCAGTGGAAGGGGATCTGCGTTTAATTTATAATTAATGGTGAAATTTTCTTAACATAGAATTGCCATGAAACTCTTGATACATTTCTTAATTTCAAAAGAATTTATATTTTCCTTTGCATTATTTTTTTCGGTTTCCTCAATATCTTTTTCCAAAACGTTTTCTCTTCTTTTAGTAGGATCAGTTATTTCTTGTTTTTTGGTAATATCGGATATATAGGCTGGTAAGCTCGAAAAAATGCACGGGATAGCATTCGGTTCTAATTTATAATGCTTTCTTTTTACAGTTAAAAGTGCCCAATCTGATTTTAAAATAGCATCGTCTTTTAAAAGATCTTCATCTCGGAAATGCTCAATACAAACATATATTTTTTCCTGGGGACCAATTTTTTCTTGGAATATTTTTAGTCCATTCGGCCCTCATTTCTTCGTTTTTTGGGAAAAGTGAAACCATTTACATTTTCTCCTCTTTTGTAATTAGCTTTACTTACAGCCTGGGACGCAGCAAACGGAAGCATAGTGATTGCTAGAACAAAAGAACAGAAATCAATAAAACTAACGCAAAATACGGCAATTTTATATTTTTATGTACTCTATAGCTTAATAACTATTATCAAGTATGTCGTATTAAGAATAGAGATTGCTGACTTACCATTAGTATCCAAAAAAGGCACAAAACATCTTAGTTTCTTCTACTTTTCCCTATGATTCTAATGCTTTTAACGGAGAAAAGTCCATCCTCTCTTGTGACGTCACAACACCTCCACGCGTTCAGTACCCAGGCTCGCCTTGTATTTGTCTACTCTCCCCCTCCCTTCCCGGGGGCTCCGATCGAGAGGCCTGAGCCCCAAGGCCTCAAGATAGCCGCTAGCTAGTCCTTCGCATCGCGCTTGACAGTGACAATGTATCATGGGCGAAGGCACGACACCCGACCACGACCCCACCAGCTTCCGCCGCAATTCACGGCACTTATAGTAGCTTTGACGCTCTATATAAGCATTTCTTTGTTGTAGCTTTGTTTAAGCCTCGATATTTCTTAACTATTATTGTTACGTGCTGAGCATTCTTGGATCCACCATGGCCGAATGAATAAAACACTTAACATTGTAAGTGGCTGAATATCCAGGGGCTGGCCTATCGCACGGCTGGAGTTTGGGGTGGTTTTCTTGGGGTGGTGTCAACTTAAGTAAATTGGCGTTATAACCCCTTAAAAAGTCCTCTTGAAGAAGGCAGCCCCCCTGTAAGCAGATAATCCTCGTCCAGTTATGTTTTAAATCAATACACCAGTTGTTCTCAACCAGTGGGGCTCGAGAAATTAGGCAAAGATAAAGTGATGATGCATATTTAACAATTCACTTTATTTATTCTTATTTTTGCTCCATTTTTTTCGCTAAAAAATGTTCATTCCAACTTTATCGATAACATTATTTTGTAGAAAAAGCTACAAAATGTTCATTGTTGTAGTATAAACAAATTGCATGTATTCTGAAGAAAATGGGGGTGGTGGTGGTCATCTTGAGCTAACCTTTGTTGAATGGGAGGTCACATTGTTAAAAGGTTGGGAGCTACTGCAATACACACACACACACACACACAGTAAAATCCCATCTAAAATAAATGTTTGGATAATTTTTAATTAATTCCCAAGTGCAAGTGCATATCTAGGATTCACTTTATGAAACTCTAGGATATTACCTTCAGGAACGACCTACCTATTGGTTAAAGCCTGTTACAGTTCCTGGAGTGTCCTGCGGTCCAGTTGAACCCCAGACGAACGCCGGGTCCAGCAGAGCCGCAGATTCTATTCATTTTTTAAGACACAATATTTGAATGACCGTTCGTAATATTTTGATAATTTTAGGAATTAGCTAATACGTATCTTCTATATATTTATTACCTTACGTACTGTACTTATTGTTAACAATCTCTAAAATAGCATTTTTAACCATCATACCAACTCTTATTACTACCGAAATTAAATAAAAAAACAGAAATTAAGATCTTGCACAGTAAAAGTAAATGGACAAATCTAGAATGGGAGACAATAAATTATATGACTTAATTTTCAAGAAAAAGCTGGGGGGGGAAACTGTAACAGAAAAAAAAGGAGGAAGGCTTAAATATTAATAAAATAATTTAAGGAAAAGAACCCTCTGTGGTCAGGTCATATATGCTCCATTACTCTGTTTCTAGCAGGATGAATATTTAATTTGAACTGAAATTGAATTTTGAAATCTGCCGAGGAATACTAACAGAACGAGTCTGTTTTTGGTCTACCGGTATCGAGATGGCCGAGCTCCATTGAATCCTACATGGATTCTTTTCCATCTTGCTTTACAGTGACAATGTGTCATAAGTACATCTATCAGGAATCACTACTGTTACTTTAAGTAGTTGTTTTTTATTAGAGAACAGAGAACCCAAAGGGATGAACAAAAATAAAATGAAAATACGGAGTCTCCAAGAAAGAACTTCATTGTTAATTTCGGGGGGGCTGAGGTATTTCTTTCTTTAAAAGTAACCCTATCTTAATAGTAAGCTAAAAAAAAAGAACCCATTTAAAAACAGTGTTTTAAATTTTAAGGAAATTTTCATAACTTAAATAAATTGATAGAAAAAATCCAAGCAATATTTTAAAAATACATGCTACTTCAATTCTTTTAAGTGACAATAATGTTTAAGCAATTTTTGTATACAAAGAATTTCAAAGTAATTTTCAAATGGTTTGATAGTCTCCTTAATTTATTTTAGTTAAATGAGTTTCGTTGTACAAGAAATCCACTACATATCGTAAAAAATGAACATTTTTTTATTAACTATCTAGTTATCGAGGAAGAATACACGTTAGATTATATAACATTACCCAATGAATGACCAATGTATTATATAATAAGATATTGTGGCGATTCATTAGAGACAAATGGTTCAAAAGATTCGTTTGTTTCGGATCACTCACTGTGTTCATACGTGCGAACAATCATGATCCGAATCCCCTTGGACTCGCGCCATGTTTACTAATCCTACTTGGCACAGTCATTATGCGGCTAATCTATCACAATTTAGTCCCGGGTTTAAACACAGGAATACCCAACAGAATTTGTTTAATTTAGTTCAACAGGTGCCACGAAGTAAATCTCAGCTCTCTTGGCAATCTAATACAACATAGGTACCGAGACTTTTGCTTAGCAGTGAGACGGAAGATGAAAATATGAACAGAATAAGTTAGTCAACGATAAAGGCCAGCAAGGTGTAACATTGGGGTGCCGTACCACAGGTCCGGAACTCGATTCCCAAGATCGATTTATCCTTTCATTCCTCGAGTGGGTTGATAAAATGAGGGCCAAACTTGCTTTGGGACTAAACACTGGGGGCTCCGTGTCAAGTCTGAACATCTGGCAGAGGCATATGCTCCCGATCCCTGGAGCCCACGGTCGCAAAGCGTTGATGGGCAGTGCAAGCCATGGCCCCATGTGGGCTGTTGCGTCACCGAGTCCAGCTTTGTAGCTAGTCAGCGAATAATTATCGCGGTATTTGATGTGTGTGTAAAAGAGGCATGGAAATCTAAACAGCATGGGTGGAACCAAGGGGGCACAGCTGGTTTCATATATAATTTCAAAACTAGGCACGTTATTTGCATGCGTACTTCAACGTAACTACACTTTTCCTGCACGTGAAGCACTATACGGTTCCCCTTTGAGCTCAAAAGCATCTAAGTTACTGCGCTGGAAATTATACATCTGAAATCTCAGTCACTATGCAAAGAACAAGGTTCTCCACTCTGTTCAATTCATAATGTCCAATCCAAACATCTATAAAGCAGGGAGGGTGGTATGTGTGTGTGGGGGGGGCTACATCCTATTAGATACAGCATTTACACGAAGGGGAGTCTTCACGCCACTGCCGCACTGCCCTGACTGTCTGAGATCAGTTAAACGCACGTGCCGGGGGGGCGGAAAACATGCAATCAGTGTAGTCGATGTCATGTTCCGACGGCCGACTAAATTGGGAAAACATGATAGGAGCTTTCATTTTAACGTCTACTGCTTTATGCGATATTACGTGAAACGTGTATTCTGTGTATTAATATGAAATAAATCATTGAATTAAATGCACGATTAATGTATGTTGTGTATAGAACATTACTGGCGTTTCCAGTATTTTGTAAAGGGGTCGGACAGCACAGGACAGGAGTAGGATAATGAATTTTGCCTAATGCAATTGAATAGACGTTATCACTAATAACATGATTACGATGTGAAAAAAAAATATTATTAATTATTTATACTGTAACTTTTATAAGCAGAGATAAGACTATCATGCTCCTAATAAATAGCGTAGTCTTTTTAGCTCTTGTAAATTTTGTGGAATTATTTTTCGATGTTAAAAATCTCTTCACTAAATTACACAATTTTATATTAAATACTTGTAAAAATAAACTCCTTCGGAGACGTTTCGGAAGATATAATTTTTAAAAAGTGGAAATAGAATGGTTCCATTCCGAATAAAGAAAAAATATATGAGATGGGAGATGTTTATATTAATATTCGAGTAAATGGTAGCTGTTTTTTTTTTTATGAGATTAAAAATCACAAAAGTTGTTTTCGTGTGAAATGTGACACATTTATGATAACTTAATGAATTCCAATTTTCCTCTGAATTATTTATCTTTATGGGAAAACATCTCTACTTTTATGTTTTTAACTTTTAAAAATAACCACTATCTACTGTCATTTGGTGCATTTGAAAAAAAATTAGTTACCAAACATTGCAACCAAATTAAAGTGAAACAATAAGAAGAATCCCAAAGCAAATAAAGAACCAATTTAAAGATTTATGTACAGAAAAGGTATTGCATTTTGATAGTTAAGAACTAACAGTAGCCGGTTTTTAAACTATGCTAAATTATTATGCATGCTTAGGAATATTCTTAAATATTATCAACTTTCAGTTGGTTTAACAAACCGCAAATATGCATTGAATGTCTAAACAATTAATGATTAGTGAACGTTTGACAGCAAATCGAGGGGCAATATCAAGATTTATGTTCAGGAAAGTTATTACATTTTAGCAGATAAATATTATGAGCAGTTGGGCTCTAAACTATGCTAAATCATATGCGTGTTTGGGAAAGTTTTTAAATAAAACCAACTTTCAGTTTAATTAATAAATCACAATTAAGCACTGAGTGCCTAAAAAATTAACGATTAGTGTAGGTTTGGCAATAAATCGGGAGGTAATATTAAGATGTATCTACAGAAAAGTTATTACATTTAGGGAGCTAAAAACTATGAGTAGTTGGTTTTTAAACTATGCTTTTCTAGGAATATTCTTAAATAACATCAGTTTCCAACTGAATTAACAAGTCTAAATTATCGAAAAGGTAAACAAATAATTATTAGTGAATAATATTGATAAAACTGTTATTAAAAATTAAAACTTTTAAATGCAAACACGCTTGTTAATGTCATTTGATAAATTACAAAACAGTGTCAATATTTCTCTCAGTTAAATTTTAGTGTAGAAAAATAGGTAGTGATTCCATAGTTACAAATTTCCAGTTGCAGTCTTAAAAACACAACGAGTTTATATTATAAATGGATAAATAATAATTTTTAGATTTCCTTTACCATGTGATATTTACCCATTTCTGAAATAAAAATTGCAACATTGTTGTTTTATATTAAAAATGATACATGCTACATAAATTCAACCATGAATCAGATCCCATGAACACAATTTAAGATGAGAAAACACACACATTAAGATGGATTACATCGGAAATGGTGACGCAACAACGTATGATTTATCGCGTGAAATAACTTCCCAAAAATACAGCTTGTGAAAGTACTTTCATAAAATTTTAATTTGCGCATGATCTGTTATTCAAATGAAGATGAATCACCCGAGATTTGGGAGCAATTATATGCATGCTTTTGATGGGAAGCGTCTGTTCTAATTTTATAGAAGCACCACATGATGTTCTTCAGCAGATGATGATTTCCATGCATCTCATTTATGTTGTCGAATGAGTAATCTTTTCCGCAATTTGAGAGCGTGTGTGTTGAGGAGACTCGTTAGCGATTAAAGATGCGTTTCAGGCAGGATTAGATTATTTAGTCAGAGGTCCGAAGGACAAGTTACTACTTGACTTTCATGGTCCGTAACATTTATCACCGGACCGTATACATGATTAACCCTTTGAGGCGGAACCCTTTCCCAATGCTGAAAAAAGGGCAGCCGTTGCCATCGCTCGACTTAACTACCAGCAAGATGGCGGAAGATCGAAACGTTCATCGCGTGCCACAGATCTAGAGACCCTTTTTTGAAGACAGCTGGCTGTGCGGCACAGCCAGCTGTCGTAAGGGAGGCGTAATAAGCATAACGATGTGTTTCATCAGATATAGGTCATTCTTCTTTATTGATATATTTTTTCTTGTGCTTGTTTATTAATCTTGAAACATGCTTTCATCATTCGATGTATTCAACGTAGAAGAAAGATACTACTTCTATGAGCACAGTGGCTTCACCAGATTCTGCCTTTGAATCCTCCTTTGAAGCAATCATGCAAAGACCACAACGCTGGGCTCCATCACAGCCTTCAAAGACATGAGCTGAAGAAGCAGCTGTAGTCAAAGAAGGAATGTCATCTACGTTGTATCTTTCGATGATTCGGACTGCATGAAAATGAGTTCCATGTTGAGTTAATTATCCAAAACACTAGACAGTTAAGTTTAAATGTACTTTAAGTGCATTTAAGTACACAAAAGGCTGATAGGTCACCACTGCCGTAGACGTAAACGGCTGCAACAGAGAAAATTTATCTAACTCAGGGAACAATTAGCTGTTTGAGGACAAAAATTGGATTAACTGAGGCAAAAAGTAACTGTTTGAGGGGTTCGGAAAACGGCAACACTATAAAGTTGTTTTCAATCCAAAATAAATTTATGCAGGTGCGTTAGAAGGAGGTCTATGTTATCCAATTTTCCCAACCACTGAGTTAAGATTTATTCTATTTGGTGTCATCGTTACAAAGACACAACATTGAAAATTCCTTCATTTCCCAGTGTTTCATTGACTCTCTTCCAGCAATGCATAAAACTTTACCAAATAATAACAATAATAATAACTTTATAAATAGATCAATTATTCTATACAAAAGAGCAAATGGTATTGTTGACTTGGAAAACTTTTCTAGCTTCCACTGGAAAATGGTCATAAACAGTCAAAGTAATCTTAAATTTATATTATGGTGCAAATTTCATTCACAGGTTCAATTGTCTGTTAACGGCTAATATATTAAAAAAACTGACAATCTCACATTCAAGCCCGTTTTTAAATTTCAGTTTTGATATAACGTAGCGCAAGGGCGCTAATATATTAAAAAAAAACTATCTTAACACTGAAACATTACATTAATTTTAAACATACTAAGTACCAAAACTCAAAGATTAATTTTAAAGCACGATTTTTCACCTCGTCTACGAGAGAGAGAAAAAAAAAATCGGAAATAATTTTTAACTGCAGGCTTCAATTTTTACTTATCTTGATATCACAAAACCAAAGCTAATTACCTAGACTAAAAAATAAAAATCTTTCCCTTATCAAAGGAAAACCACTCCCAAATAGTTAAAAAAAAAAAAAAGTTGACTTTTAGATTTCCAGCAGCAAGATAACAGCTTAGCGCACTAAGTATTATCGATGGGAAGAGGAAACGTGAAAATGAAAGCAGTATCTCCATATTCTCAAAAAGAAATAAATCGGCTTTTTTAAAAAAATTATTTTTAATCCTTTCTTCTTCTTTTACCTTTCTTTCAGACATTCTCCTTTCTTTTCACCCCCCTCACAAACGCCTTCACTTTATCTTTCTCATCTTAGAAGACTTTTTTTCTTTATACATATTTTTAATGCGAGGAAAGGAAAGAAGGAGAGTTGCCATTAAAGATTGTAAAATATTATGTATTTTATAATTAAAAAAATTGCGGAATGTTCCAAATAAAAAAATAAATATGTATAATTTACATGTTAATCGAAATTAACAAGTGAGTATTAAATAAGTATTTCTTCTAGTATGATGAAAACTGCGATGACGAAAACACTACTTAGTGAAAAGTAAGTACTATATTTCAATAATTGCGATAGATAGCTTACAAATTTAAAACATGCCTTTTTTATTTATAATAATCTTAATTTAATATTTATAAATTAATAAATTAACCCTTTGAGGCGGAACCCTTTCCCAATGTTTAATATAATATTCATAAATTTATTTTATAGAATGTTTCCACCGCTTCGAATTTTCTTATTCTCGTACTTCATGCTAAATTTAGTGTATAAAAACATAGAAAGAAAATGTTTTGAAACATTAGTTGCTTAATCACAATTTAATTCGTTTACATTATTTTCGACGGAGACAACATTCGTTCATAAATCTGAGTTATTTATGCATTAATTTTGTTTTATTTGAAATAGATTAAAATATCTAAAACACTTTTTTTAATGGCTGTCCACAGATTTGAATGTATATAAATAGTTTTGTGTGCTCCAATAACTATAAATAAGATCATTTTAAGTAAATCATTTTCAGCAGAGTACATATGGCACAGAGCAGGGGTTTTAAACTACTGTACATAGATTTTAATGTACAGAAAATCTTTTCTGTGCTCCAATATAACAAGACCATTTTAAGTAAATCATTTCCAACAGAATACGTATGGCATTGAGCGGGAGTTTTAAACCTTTGTAGACAGAGGACCCCCTTGAGGACCGCATCCCCATCTATCTAGATATTTTAGGCGGTTTTTTTAAACTTAATTTCTAGTTCAATAATCTCCTAGCAACAATATTATATTAAAGACTGGTAAAATGTTCAGAGCATGACAAATAGTAAAATAATAATGTAAAAATTAAATGTTTTTTAAGACGTATATTAATAGCATTCACCTAAATTATACAAAAATCAGAGAGCATAAAAATGGCTTCGTGTTTTACTTATTGGATTAAAGCTATTTTATCTTTTCATTGCCTTCTTGAACTGATTGCAATCATCTAAAGTAACTACGCACGTGTGACATAAACAGTGGCGTATGCAGACTTCCTTCAAGGGGGGGGGGAGAGTTATAGACATAACTTTGTGTTAAAATGCATAATATTTAAGCTTAAAATTAAAAATTTATGGACATTTTGTTTCAAATTTTTGACAAGGGTGGGGGTTGAACCCCCACCCCCCCCCCCTTGCATACGCCACTGGACATAAACAAACTTCTTATTATGTGTTCCAGTTGAAGAAATAGCCAATGTTTGAAAAAAAAGCAGTAAATTGTAGTTGCTGAGTGATTAGAATGGATGGTTTACTTAAGAAAACCCTTGATTTTGCAGCTCGTAAAGTGCTAAAATAATTTTAATTGAAATTTTTAACACCCAATTCTGATTTCATGCGATAAGATAAACAAAGAACAGAATCAGTGCAGATTGGATGCGCAGTTGGCTGTCACTCAAGCGATGTACAAGCAACGCCACATCTAAATCTTCTATTTTGTTCACGTATAAGTTTCGTAGCATCAGATGCATGTCTACAGCAAATAGAATAGGGAAAGATGGGCAGACAAACAGAAATATAATAAAAAAAAATAAAAAAATATACATTTTTTTTTACTTTTTTCTTTCTGCTTCTCTCCTATTCATTCGCGGGGTGGGGTATCTAAAATCATTACAACCACATGCTTCAATTTTCAACTTTTTTTTCAAGATTCGCGAAAACGTTGCTAATTACCTTGACTTTTGAAATATAAATATCTCTCCCTTACCAAAGGAAAATACTCCAAGATAGCTCTTTTTTTTTTAAATATGTTATTAGTTGACTTTCAGACTTCCCACCAGGAAGATAACAGCGTATACCGCACTAAAGTGCTATCGATGGGAAGGGAAAACGTGAAAGCGAAAGGACTATCTCCATATTCTTAAAAGCGAGGAGATGAAATTGGCTGTTATTTTTTCTACGTTTTCTTCCTTTCTTTTTTTTTTTCTTACCCTTTTTTTCACACACTTTCCCAAAATCACAAAACTTTCTAATTCTACATTTTCTTTTTTTCAAATAAGGAAATGAAAGAATGGGATTTATTAAAAAACTGAAAATTTTTCCGGTTTAGTTTTTTCGGAAATACGAGGAGTTTCTCACTTGCAGAATTCTGATGGGTTAAAGCTCATACTTTCAAGAAATAACGCAACTTTTGAAAGTATCCAATTACGGGAGGGTCCTTAAATGATTCAGATTGTGTCTTCACAAGCTGAAATAACCCGTGCTTTCACAAACGGAGAATACGTAAGAGTTGATATGCACTCAAAAAAGAAAAGAAAAGAAAAGAAATCTTAACTCTATTTTGCAGTATTATTCTAAAAAGATTGCTCCTGCGTTATTGAAAATAGATTTTCACTAAAACATTTCTTTTTTTCAGAAAGTTTTAAAATACGGTCTTATTGTTTGTAAGTGGGTGTAGCACAGTTTGCGAAGAACACTGTGACTTTCTTTCGCGTTCCTTCAAAAGAAATATCAATGATTATTCCTCAAGTGGAAAACGAAAGAATAAAGTAATAAGCTAATGCTGAAGTCAAGAAATTATTACATTTCAAAATTTCAAACAAGTTTTAAACACTTTCGAAAAGAATGATGTCACATCTACGCTCCTCATTTCGGGGGGGGGGGGGGGTTCTAATAATAAAAACTACATTTAAATAATATAACTGAAGTACGCATTTGAAATGGCATAATGAAATCAAACATAAACCTTTATAAAATATGCAAAAAGATAAAATTATTTTTATGCTAAAAAAAACATACATTTTGCAAAAAGAAATAAATGCGCAAATTTTTTGTATGAAAATAATTTTAAAAAAAAGTAATAATAATGGCTACAGATTATTACAAAAGTTCATCTCAGTCATATACAATACAGTAATTAACGGTGTATGGATACAGATATTCGCATATTTGGAAAAAAACAAATGTATGCACATGGTAAAATATGCTTTGATGAGAATTTTCATAGCAAAAATTTTCTTTTCCCTGCCAGAAATGCTTAAAACATCCACTCTTCTCGACGATCACGCAATTTTAGAATTAGCAACTTTCACCAAAAACTCCCTTACTTTTCATCTAAAAGAATATGTTAATGAAACACAGAAATGTAAAAACGACAGACCAATATAATGAAAGAATGATATGCATGCTATACATATATCCACCTCAAATCCTTCCAGCCTCAATTTGAACTTTATCGCCAGCCATTTTAAAGGAACAGAAAATGAACCGTAAAGATCCGTTATCTGGAACCGGAACATAAATAAAAACGGCTCACACAAATATAACCTGCAAACCGACAATTGTATTTTAGAGATTTCACGGGCGAATGTCTTTATCGATTAAAATCGTTTGCGACACGCAGTTCTAGAATTTATCATCTCTCTCTCCATGGTCTTTTTTTTTTCCCACCCGCCATTTTATTTTTATATTTTTCCCCACAGCATTAATTTTAAATATTCAGAAATACTTGCGCTCGATCGATGCGGGAATAGAGACCAAGTTTAGACAGAGACAGATGTGTTATTCCACTTTTATTTAGTAAGAGTGGCATTGTTCTATCCTTTAGGGGAATAAAATATAACTGCTATTTTGAAAAACATTAGAATTTTAAATGAAGTATGTAAAAAATAACGAAAAAAATGAGACATGCTGTTACATGAATGAGTAGTAGGCATTGTCGCTTGTAAATTTTCATTTTTAAACATTTTTGTTTTTCAGTTATTGTTGACAGATAAATAAAAATCGTGTTTCGTTGCTAGCAAAAGTTACAGCTAGAGTCAATTTATGCAAATACGCCATTTCTGGATGACAACACAGGAGGTTTTAGTGCTTCGACTAACTGGTGAACAGTTGTCAAGATAGTAATGTTTTTAGTGAATTGCATGAATGCTCTGCTATTTATTTATTTGCTTTTTAATGTTTTTCAGCAATTGTTATAGAAGTAAGATAAGTAAAAAACGTATTTTCTTTCTAGCAAAAACGATAGCTAGAAGACAATCTGCGCAATACGTCATGTTTGGGTGACAACACATGAGATTTTAGAAAATTCGAATAACGGCTGAAATGTTGTCAAATTAGAAATGGTTTTGACAGAATTTTTTAATACAAAAATCTGCGCTTAATGTTGTGTGTGATTATGGCAACGCTACAATAGGGTGATCTGCCAAGGGTGGGTGCCTTGTTAGGAGGACTTTCTAAGGGGTTCTAACGCGTATTCAAAATCTGTGCTTAAACTGAGAGAAAGTATTTAATTCATTTTTTATCTAATTTCTGCCTTAAAAATAGTGAACATTAAACTTAATTTCACCGAATAAATTTAGAAAAACTTCAAAATTTAGAAAATAACGAACGAATGTTTAGAAATAGAAAAAAGTATGAGTTTAAAAGAAAAGAATAACGTAAATTCCTAAATAACACAAAATTTATATAAAAAATAGAACCGAATTTAAGATCTCCACTTATATATTTTTCTCTCACTCTCTTTTTTCTATAGAAACAAACCGACAAGAGAAATTGCATGCACATTCCTTTCAATAATATGCAAATTGAAGAGAAGATAAATGCAGCATGAATACAACTTTACTTCCCTCGACCTCGGTAATTCAGACTTCACACCTTCCATTTGTAAAGCGCAGAATGATGCATATGATCTTCAGATTTAATAGAATGAGTTTTTGGAGAGAGAAAAAAGCGACTGTGTATAGACTTAGAACTCGCATTGTAGGGATTTTCTTGGGGATCTTTGTTGGTTTTATTTTCCCCCTAGTCATTAAGGATGAATTTATGATGATCGCCACAATGTGTGCGCGAGAAAATGGTATTTCAGAGTTAGCTTAATTTGAATTTTTGAAATATTTCGAGGGAAGAATTTTAGAGGATTTCATTTTAAATAAAAGAAAATCCGCCATTGTTTGGTAGGTGCTCAACTTTTTTTTTTTTTTTTTTTAAGGAAATGGATTTCGTAGTGCAGTAGTGCTATTATTTAATTTTCACTGAAACGCATGAGAAACGAGATTAAATTCAAAATGAACGAATTGAGAATATTTTAAGAAAACAAAATTAACTGCAGCATTTGAGATCGTGTAGGTAAGTAATGACAAATACTAGTAAATAAGTAACGTACTACAAAATTAATATGATTAAAAGTGCCGGATTTTACCAGTTCCCTCCCCCTTCCATAAACAAATTACTTCAAAATGTTTTGGTTGTTTGTCTATGTTACAGCCGGTATTATCTCAAATAGGTACGACGTGTGAACAAGAAGGTTCGTCTTAACCCTTTGACACTCGGTGTTCTCGCTCTGGGAACACCAAACTCTGACGTTTTGACTGTTGTCAGTCACGAAGAATAGATTGGATTTCTATAAAAATAGTTGCGGGTGACATAGCTCCACGAGAATCCTTTACTTTTTAGCACGTCATTTCCCGTAAAAAAATTGTCACGATTATTTTTAACAGCACTGACATCTGCTGAAAAATGGAAGAATGCGAGGGACAGCTGGATAGATTGCCCAATGTTGGAAAAAGGGCAGCAGTTGCCATCGCTTGACTTAACTACCAGCAAGATGGCGGACAGCTACAACAGCTCCCTGTGCCGGCACAGTCATCCGCATGAGAAACGAGATTAAATTCAAAATGAACGAATTGAGAATATTATAAGAAAACAAAATTAACTGCAGCATTTGAGATCGTGTAGGTAAGTAATGACAAATACTAGTAAATAAGTAACGTACTACAAAATTAATATGATTAAAAGTGACGGATTTTACCAGTTCCCTCCCCCTTCCATAAACAAATTACTTCAAAATGTTTTGGTTGTTTGTCTATGTTACAGCCGGTATTATCTCAAATAGGTACGACGTGTGAACAAGATGGTTCGTCTTAACCCTTTGACACTCGGTGTTCCCGCTCTGGGAACACCAAACTCTGACGTTTTGACTGTTGTCAGTCACGAAGAATAGATTGGATTTCTATAAAAATTGTTGCGGGTGACATAGCTCCACGAGAATCCTTTACTTTTTAGCACGTCATTTCCCGTAAAAAAATTGTCACGATTATTTTTAACAGCACTGACATCTGCTGAAAAATGGAAAAATGCGAGGGACAGCTGGATAGATTGCCCAATGTTGGAAAAAGGGCAGCAGTTGCCATCGCTTGATTTAACTACCAGCAAGATGACGGACAGCTACAACAGCTGGCTGTGCCGGCACAGTCATCCGCGTCAAAAAAGGGTCTCTAGATCTGTGGCACGCGATGAACGTTTCGATTGTCCGCCATCTTGCAGGTAGTTAAGTCGAGCGATGGCAACGGCTGTCCTTTTTTCAGCATTGGGAAAAGGGTTGCGCCTCAAAGGGTTAACCCTTTGGCACGCGGTGGTTGCGCCTTGAAACCACGTTATTTCAGCATTTTCACTGCTAGTCCCTCCCCTCCAGAAAACGGTTAAATGATCCTAACTCTGAAAAAGTGCAGCCGTTGCCATCGTTCCATTTTACTACCAACAACATGGCGGTCGATCGAATCACTTATCCAGTGCCACACAGCAAAAGACATTGTCTGACATGGCTGAATGGGTCAGGAAACTTCTTTAACTGTGTGATATCAGATGGGCTATTTGATCTACTGCCCCGTTGTGATTGCTCACGCACTACTTAATTTGAAATGTACCGCTCACAAATGGGACATCTTCACTCTAAACTTAAACGATCCAGGACAAAAACTTTTCAAGCACCGACAACCGGCGGTGCTACTTTGGTACTAGGAGGTTTATTTTGATCCAAAACGAAAAACAAGTTATTAATTTTCGTACTGAGCAAAGCATACAAGATAAGTAAGAGTTTTTGAGCTTGAAAAATACTTTGTGCCTTATATGGGGGCAACTCAATAGTTTAGGGGTAAATTTAAGTTCGTATTTATAAAAAGAGAGTTTTGCCAATAAAAAAAAAATGAACTGTCAAGTCATCCGCAGATTCTTAAACTGGGGTTTACAATAGTCAAACATAAAAAATCTATTCATATCATAGGCACATCCACGGAGGGGGCTATGGGGGCTAAAGCCCGCCCCCCCCTAAAAAAAAGTAGAAAGTTAGAAATGAAAAACATTAAAAATTGAAAATCAGCCTAATGAATTAATTTTTCTTTTTGAAATTTGTCATTAAATTATTTCTAAAGTACTTTTTACATTAAAAAAAGAGTTAGTTTTTAAATAAATACTGACAGTTAGTGTACGAAGCACAGTTAAACTTGGTTTCAAAGATACTGAAAAGTTCAGATAATTATTTGGCTATATCGAGTTACATTGCTTTAGCGCACGTTGATCTATGGGCAAGTCAAGTGGCACAGAATATTTTGACGTTATAAGAGAGTTATAACTATAATCGAGGTCACTATAACCGAGTTCATCAGAATTTGTAGCCCAGCCCCCTCCAAACTAAAATCCTGGGTGCGCCACTGACTCATTTTGTATGAAATGAAGAGAATAGATTAAAGACGTCCCAAGTGGGATGTCTACTTTAGTTCAACATTTTTAAAAATAGCAAATTGTTAGAAAAAGGAAAACATATATTTAAAACAATACAGTTTACTTCCTTATACTATATGAATTGGATAAAATACAATTTGAAGCTTAAAACCCATATATTATATTTTATAGTAACAGAAATGTTAGTGAAAACGCGGAAAAGTGATCTAATAGCCCTGGTCGACAATAACTACAAACATTTTATAACCTACAAATTATAGAAAAAACTTTTCCATTGAACTTATCAGTAGAAATCAAAGTCAGCAGTTCCACTAGCAAGTTTATACATTTTTGATGGACAATAGTTTGTGTTGCATAATATGTGATTAACCATAAAAGCTAACTTTTAACATTCACTTGTGAGAAAATGCATTTTTGAAGTAAATTACTAAAATTAAAAAAAAGTAAACTGATTTGAATTTTGTAAAATATTATTTCTTAACAAACAATTTTGAGGTTTTACAATTTGAAAAAGAAACATAAAATTTTGAATTAAGCGTGAACCCAACGGAAAAAATAAAATAAACAATTATTTTTTAGGTATAATTACTTCAAAATATACTGCAGTAATTATACTTCAATACTGATTTTCATGAAAACAAGTAAAAACATTTTTTAATTAATTACACGCAAGCTTTTACTAAAGGCATATATAAATTACTTTTATCGCCTGCCACTAATTGCAAAAGCAGACGACATTAGAAGTTCGAAAAATTAATGCCTTGAAATATCGCTTTTCCAGAAATAAATTGAAAAATAATTTGAGGCCTTTTTAAAAGATCTTTAATCCTTAATTTCAATTATTCTGATTCGCATAATTTATTGGAGACGCAGAATTCTCATTTAATATCACTTAAGTGAGAGAAGTTTATCGCACTTCAGGCTGAAACGTATTGATTATTAAAATTAATTATAACTGAAATATAAATCAAGAATATATTTTACTAGGTGCACATTAAAATACAACATCTAAAAAAAAAAAACATTAGATTAATAATAATATAACATGAAAAAATTATTCTTAAGCAGTTATTAACAGTAAAAATTAGTTTAAAAAATATAAAAAATTTCTTATCTTGAAAATAAATTAAAAGTAAACACAACATAATGGAATATATGAACGGAAGGAGCTAGTTTTTGATAATTTTCTCCATGTTTGTGTTGCAATAAAAATGCTTAGCTTTATTTAACAATGCTTTTTAATAAATACTTCCTTTAAAAAAGTCTATAAATGAAATATATGTATCAACGCACACTAAAATTTTATCTTTGTTCGGTTAAATTAAATTATTTATTAAATTATCCAGTGAGAAAGTGCATTAAAATTTATACTGAACTACATTATAATTTCGTAATTTTACAATTTCTTCCTCGGTCTTACTAGGTAAGACTCATGATTTTGTTTTAATTGGAGAAAGGGAAAATATATTCTTTGCTGCGTCGAAAGCAAAAATTATTCATAATATTTCCCTTACATGTTGAATTCATTTTAATTTAATAAATATATGCGTATTTCAAAAACAGATGTTCAAATATATTTGTATGCTAGTATAAAAGAAGCTCTAAATTGAGAAATTTTTAATAATCATGTTGTTGATGTTGCAGTAATCATACATTTAAAATTATAAACCTATTATTCAACACTCACACCCTCCCTATAGTTGAAATGCTTGTTACTAAATAATATTGTCTGTATATATAGATTTAGCCTTATTATTTCTATATTATTATTCCAATTACCATACAGCCATACAAGTTTGAAACACAAGTTAAGTATTTAACGTAAAAAGATTCCTTTAAAAGGCAAGGCAGTTTTAGTTTAGTCAAGAATCTGCTGTTTAGTGAAAGATGACTTTAAAATTAATAAAATTGTAAGTACATAGAGTGTTCAAAAATACAAGAACAAACTCTTAGGGGAGGTAGGACACATAATAAGGATTAAGAATCACACTGCAGAGTGGGGTTGGAAATGTCGTCTTTGTGTACTTGTTAGTAATCACTTTGAAAGAAGTGTTGAAATAATAACAAACTTTCCATTTATGGTTTGTCTAAAACTACTGGATCTTTCCCAGATGGACTTTGACTAAAATTGATCATTTTAAATATTATAATTTATTTAACCGATAAAATTCATGAAAGTATTAAAAAAGAACACCCAAAAAGGCGAAGGAGCGATCTCGTCAAAGGACTTTTGAGAAGCTTCAAAAAAAAATTTATACATTCTAAAAAAATTAATGATGCTTCTTCACCAAACACTAGATGGACTGGCGCTAACAGTAAAGCTATATATATTTCCTGCAACTTTCATATAAAAATGCATCAGCACAAAAATCGCCTTCAAAAATGCGCCGACTAGTTACCTGTTCCAGGAAATACGGAAAAATTCCGTATGTTTAGCATTTTTCCCTCAGTGCTTTGTAACTCCTATAGGTTTGCAAGAGATATTGTGAATTTTTCCGAGTTTCCAGGGCAATTACATTATTTTCATATCCCTCATACTTCGGCCGTCTACCATTTTGAGTACTTTATCCACTGGGCAATGATGGAGCTTTATTATTTAAAACGCTGTTTAAAAATTGGGTAATTTCCAAAATGAACAGCCTTAAGAGAAAGTAACTTAAGCAGAAAAATCTTCGTTTCATCACTTTGCGATAAGAATCGGAGGTGGTCGTCTGAGGGAGGTTTCGTTGCACGGCCACGCATCTAAAATTCTGGAGCTGTCCAGAAATTTCATTCTCTGGCAAACAAACAACTCTGGAACGGGAACTGAAATGTGTCTTAAAAAAGAGAAGTAAAAAATCTCCTTTCAAGTTCACAGAAAAGCCTCTCGTCCGACCACTGTAATCCCCACGGGGAAATTTCCACTTCAGGAATAGAGAGGGAGGAGAGGAGGGAAAGGATTAAAGGATAGATGCACTTTCCTCTGGAAAAAGATCTCTGTTACTCTTGATAGGCCCAGGGATTCCGTGACAGGCGTTTGCGTCTCTATTTAGCTGAGATTTCTTGTCGCGAGAGAGTTTTCAGTCCTGCTGTCAATTTGCCCTCGGTGACAGATGAAACCGGGAATTGCCGGAGAACTTGGAAATAGAGAAGTTATGTGACGGTTGCGAAAGTGCTGTGTACCTGCGATCAGAGGCATAGTTTTATTTCTCCACTTGCACTAGCGCTAATCCTTTGACAAGCGGTGGTGGCGCAGTGAAACCATCTTATTTCAGCGCTTTCACTGCTAGTCGCAAAAAAAGGTTAAATTATCCCCACGCTGAAAAAGTGCAGCCGTTCTCATCGATCCATTCAACCATAGCGGTCGATCGAATAGCTCATCTGACACCACAGAGCTAAAGAAGCTTTCTGACACAGATAAGCTTATTCGATTGACCTGCGGGTTGTTGGTAGTTAAATGAATCGGTGGCAACGGCTGCACTTTTTCAGCGATGGGCAGGCTATCCATTTGGTCTTCTATATTGAAGTGAAAATGCTTGCATTTCAAAAGGTTGAAAGAGGGTGGGTTTTTTTTCCTCTGTTACACGAGCTATGTGGTACGTAAGTGGTAACGCTATGGGTACGCTATGTGGTAAGTAAGTGTAAACTGATCTTTCAACTTTATTTCAAACTAAAAAATATTGTGCTTTTAAATGCCGTGTTTACTCGCGTAAGAGTCGACCTCTCATAATAATCACACCATCCCGTTTTGAAGCAGAAAAAATAGCTTTAGAGTTACAATATTATGTAGTACATTTTCCCCGCATAATAGTCGCCTCAAGACTTCCACCATGAAAAATTGGAATAAAAAGTGCGACTATTACGCGAGTAAACACGGTTATACAGATGCATGAAGAACCTCAGGGCAAGACCGTCATTAAGAGTTTGGAGCACGTTTAAACGACGCTCTATTTGTTGAAGTTTGAATATTCTAAGTAAGTGAGACTACGAATCTAACACTGCATTAAAAATAAATGTATTTTTACACTATTAGATTTTAATATCTAATAGCTTTAAGCAACAAATTAATTACTTAGTTTCATAATTTCTTACTTTAGTGAACACACTCTAAAAACCTACGGAAATACACAGCATATATGAGTAAGTTTGCATTCACTTTACAAATTTGGTACCTGAAATTTACATGTATATATATGATTTAGTTACGAAGTTTCTAAAGTTTATTTAAAAAAAAAAAAAAAAAAAGATTTGCAGTATTTATAGTTCACTGCTAAATAAAAATGAAGTACTAACCATCACAGTACAATGTACACTAAATACTACATGCAGTAAAAATTCTTGTTGCTGTTTCTCGATTGACATGTCAATATTCAACAGAAATTACTTCCTATGTTATAGATTTAACTTCCAGGATTGCAACTTGAATGATATATTTATCGGGTGCTTCCATAGTAAACTGGCCAGTAATTCGGGCCTAGTGGCAAAATGCTTAATGAGCAAGTGCCCACCCACTTGGGGGGGGGACTCCCATATTTAACAAATAGGCTTGTACTTTCATGGTATAGTCACACAGACCCACAAAAAAAAATGAAATGAAATTAATAATTTAAATTTAAAAATAAAATATTTGTCATACGTGTTTTTCAAAAGATTTTAAAAAATCAATTGTCTAAAATTAGTTTTGGCATGGTAAACTATCGGCATCATCAGCAAATATACAGAATTCTTACAATCAATCACAAAAACTTGACCTGGGAAAATTGAGACCTTTATTTTACAAATGACTAATTTATTTTAGAATATTAAAATGAGTTTTGATTTGTCAAATCTCATTTTCAAGCTGATTTTTTTTTTTTTTTTTTGAAACCAAGGTTATAATAATAATGAATTACAGAACTTTTTTTAACTAGATTATAAATAAACAAGACCTTGACTAAAATTATTATAAATTTATGAACTCTAGACACCAATATATCCTTTACTTTGAATCAATGTCAATTGTTTGTAGGCTAATATGAAACCGACGAGTAATAAGTTAATTAAACAGCCGCCTTACTAAATCTTTTATTTGAAAAAGCGATTTTCCTCCCATTATCAATGCTTCACTAAGCTATTCATTGGCATGCAAAGAATGCATTACCATGCTTAACAGTATCTCCGAATTAAGCAGAAACTAAAAATTACAAGTATAACAATGATAGACAAGACGAACGTTGATAAGATGAGCCAGCTGCTAATACAAAAGGAATTACTCGACTACTACACAAAAATACAATGCCGGACAGGAGGAGCACGGCCGGATAGAATATCTGCTAACAAAGCTCCCGCTAAGAGAAAAGGAAGCAAAGTGGAAGCATTCCGAGTTGATTCCTTTTATCCCCCTGCTCCATCTAGCAGAAAATATCGTCCGAAGGATTTGAGTGGACAGAGCAGGGATTTGCAGGTTTGGTATGATTATCTCTGAAAAGGAGGCATTAAGAGTTTAATTTTAACTGGGGACACAGATGCACTATAAAACAGTTTCGCATCAGTTTTCGTGTCTTCAGATCCACTACGTGTTTGAGCAAGAGTGTGAATATTTCATGAGGAACAATGTAAAAGATAGTGAGCATTAATGATGAAGCCAGACTTTATGTAACTGAATAACCGCTCATTGTTTGTAACATGTGTACTGGATAAAGTGTCAATCGCTTGTAGATAATACGAAATCAATAAATAATATCTTACCTAAACAACTGCTTTACAAACTCATTTATGAAGTAAAACTGTTTTTCTCTCATTTTGCATGCTTTAGTGAGCTATTTTTTACCATCCAATACTGAGCTTACAGTACCATACTGGCGTAACAATATCCTCGAATAAGCAAAAACTAAAAATTGCAAACATAAAAGTGATATTACAGGGTATTTCAAGAAAGATCCCTAACTTTGGAATAAACGACTCAAAGACGATGATTGAGAAAAGCCTGAAACCAGCGATACTTTTATTAAAAAACTCGGTAAGAATTTAAGACTGAAGGAGCAAAATAATAGTTACAAATCGTGCCGATAGATGGTGAGGTAAATGGAAATGCGAATCTCGGAAAGGTAGCTCAAACGCCGAGTAAAATCATTTGTAGATGATTTAACTGCAACAGGCACAATTTGGGATTTTTAGGTATCAAAACCATTCATTTATCACACGCAAGACGGCTGCATGGCCCAAAACGTTTGGACTGCAATCTCCTGCAAAGGCATCATTGTCCCTTTTCCTTGGCAGAAACGTAGACGACTGGTTGGTCAATTGTGCTTTTGCAACAATTTATCGACCAAGCAAGGCACGACGCATGCAAGATGGGGCTCGCCCACACCGTACACAAGACGCTTTTGACTTTCTGGAAGAATACTTTGGTATGACATAGCTACGAGTTATAGCGTTAAACTATTCAACGGTTACGGGAAAATTTACAGATTGGCCTCCTTATTTCCCCGACCTTTCTCGCTGAGACTAATATGTGTGGGGCATACTGAAAGACATTGCTTACGGTGAAAATCCTTCAACAATCGATGAGCTTGGGAAGTCTATTTGTCAGGATGTGTGTCAATTTCCAATAACACTAGAGAGTTACTGAAAACTTTATTCTTCGTTTGCAACATGGACGCAGCCAGGGGGATTGCGGCACCGCCCGAAAATTTGGATTTTGGTTCAATGGATGTCAATAAATCATGCATTTTAGAGAGAAATTCTACCTGTTTAACCTTCTAGGCAACCCCCGAAATTTGTTTCTCTCTACGTCCCTGGTTCGCGACGTGTGTGCAAGGCACACATTTTGAATCCGTTTTGACCTGACTGTTCTAAGCGTTTGGGCTCTCTTTCTGGCATTTGTTTTGCCGCTTATAGCGCCATCTATCGATGCAATTTGTAACTAAAAGTTTGTGACTTGTGTATCAAACCCTTACTTTTTTTTTTAATAAACCACTTGTTTCGTGCTTCTATGAATCTTCGTATTTCAGTTATTTATTTTTAGAGTTAGGGGGTCCTCCGTGAAACACCCTTAAGAAGAACGTTGATTAGATGAGTCAGTCGCTAATGCAAAAGGAATTACTCGACTTACATAAAAATGCAATGCCAGACATAAGGAGCAAGGGCGGATAGAATATCTGCTAACAAAGCTCCTGTTAAAAGAAAAAGGAAGCAAAGCGGAAGCATTGCGAGTTGATTCCTTTTATCCTCCTCCTGCTCCATCTAGCAGAAAATATCGTCGGAAGGATTTGAGTGGACAGAGCAAGGATTTGCAGGTTCGGTATGATTATCTCCGAAAGGGATGCATTAAGAGTTTAATATTAGTGGGGAAGACAAGATGCACTGGAACATGTTTACCATCAGTTTTCGTGTTAGCAGATTCCACTACGTGTTTGACCTAGTGTGTAAATATTTCTCGCAGAGCGTATTTTATGTTACCAAATAACAGCTGTAAAATTGCTTGTAAAACGTGTACTGGATAAAATGTATGAACTGTTTGAGTTAATTGCGAAATGATTCCATGCGGAGCTAGTGATTCCTTAAAGGTGGAAGATGATGAGCACTGACTATGAAGGTGAAATTTATGATATTAAACAATAACTGTGTTTATAAGACCTGCACAGGATAAAATGACAGAACAACGAACATTGTTAAAAGTAGATGTCTGTTAGATATGATGCTAAAGTAATTAACTTGTTTTGAGAAATGAAACTATGCTTAGGAAAAGGAACTGTTAATGAGAAATTGTTAAACTCAAAAGCATATTTTAATGTCTTTCTTCTTTGAAACTGCACAGAGACTGCACAATATAATGTATATTACACTAACTCTAATAATACTAATAATTTTTACAGTATGTCTTGCATAACATTTTCCATAACCCATTATCTTTATTCCAAGATCACGTTATTGAAAAGCCGATTTTTAAATATATAAAGGAGTGTCCTTTTAGCGAGGTTTTACTGAACACCCATACTATATGTTGAATAAAAAACCAAAATAACATATCCACTGGAATTCCTATGAAACTCTGTTTAATATTACAACGAATACTTAAAAAAAAATATATAAACCACTTGCTCTATATTTTTTGGGGGAAAAAAAAAGCTAATAACGAACACCGTTCTCCTACAAAACTCTCTTACAACAGAATACATTTATATACCGAAACAGCTCGAAAGAATAGCTCTAAACAGTACTCACGTGTTTTCGATGAGGAATTTATCCCCGTCGTTGTCCCTGCACGTCCCTTTCGAGGACAGGGTACCGTTGTAAATCCGGATGGGGTCCGGACTACCCTTCTGGAACCAGCTGCCGGACCAGCGGTTTGGAAAGCTACACGTATCTGAAAATGAAAAGGAGACAAAAAAAATTATCATTAAACTGAATTTAAAAAATTACTATAACACACAAGTTTATGTAATGTAATGTTAAGACACACGATAAAGGAGGAGGCTCACCACATAGCATTTTTTTTTTCAACAAATTGCAAATTATCCGGACTAGTCGGGACCGAGATTGATCCGGTTGCATGTAATTCAGCATGTGCTTCAAAGTCAATGAAGCGGTTAAGTATTCCTCCCATCTCTGTTTCTTGAAAAAATTATACATATTAATCCTTTTATTCAGCTTTACCTTCCCTCCGTTTTCTACTTCCCACTAGCATTGAAACGAATGCCTCGTTTACACTCAGCTCACTGCCGAGGCAATGAGCAGGAGAAATGGAAGTAACAATAAGGTGAACACCTCACTCGTCCTGCTCATGCCATAACCTTTATTGCTGCCCTTCCTTCTGCCCGCGCTGTTGCCTCCTGAAGGGATTTTGAAGGCAGCGAGAAAGGAAGTACAGTAGAAAAGCATAACAAAAGTACCTGATTCCGTATGCAGTATGATTTGTTCTGCGCAGGTCATTCATAACTTTTACATAAATACTTAAAACGAAAAAACTATTTGACCAACTGTGAATTAGACTCAATGTATTAATCGAGAAATAAAAAGGCGTAATATATGTGAGAAAAATATATAATCAAGTTAATGTATTTTTTAATGCCATGCTTCGGTGTTCAGGACACTGAAAATAATATTTTTAAAAATTTAATGCGGACACCACATGACTTCCTTGTGTACCTCCTGTTTGGACAGATTTTCAATGTGCTTTACTTAAACTTATTTCATTTGAAAGTGAGAAACAATGTCGGACGAGAATACAATATTGGACCGAGAGTATTCTTTATAATAAAAATCTTTATAGTAAAAAATATAGATTACATTTCTTTTTTCTGCGACAGAATAACTGATGCTAAGATACATATTGAATGGTGACTGCCCATACAGAATGCATCGGAATTCTTTTAGGATCACTTGCAAAAAAAAGAAACTCCTTATAACATTTGTAGAAATGTACTTGACAGTCTATAGAAATAACTCACATAAATGTCGCAGCAATCTATACTTATTGACGGCGCAAACTGAAATCATAAACACTTTTCAACTTGTTGGTAAATGTTAAAAAATGGCCGGCAAGAATATTATATATAATCAGAAAATATGTATCAGAATTCTGCTAAGAAACCATATAAAACCCCCCTGAAAGCCGAAATGGCCCATCCCAAATGCACTCCAAGAGTGCAACTCAACAAGTGCCATCAATATTTCTCAGACCCACCCTCCAACTTGCGTCATACATATTTATAGCCGATGCCTGCAGTACGGGTGTGAGGCAATTTTTCAGGAGCATAATGCAACGAACGAACATACGCAGCAACAGCTGTGAATGGCAATGCATAAATATGTGATGCGAGGAAATCTTGTGTATGTACGTATATGTGCCCTCCGAAATATATCGAGAGCTAATACGATTGGTTGCATCAGAGAAGAGAAATCTTTATGTATTTACTTATTTATTTACTTTCAGACCCCGACTCTGGACGATCTGTAACATTATGGATAAACATATAAAGTATAATCTTTAAAATAATTCAGCAAAATACGCTGAGCACAAGCTTCCTTTCATGGCGTATTGATTAAGTCATGGACTTGGATATAAGGACAATCATCGACGTCTTCTATGAGTTAAACGAAATCTGCCTGTTAGATGGCGCTGTGAGTTGTAATCATTAAGTTCATGTTGTGCGCATGCATGCGTTAGTGGTAGACTGCATCACGATTCGTCACTATGCGCCGCTAGAGGGCGCTTATGTGGATAATCATTAAAAACGGGCGTCTAGTATTTTTGTTTTTGCCAGACTGATGATTGTCTTATATCGAAGCCCGTGCTTTCAACAGAAAATTTAAAACCCAAAAGCAGTGGTGGTAATGCTGTTCGCAAAAGTTGGTTGTCTACAAGAAGAACATAACAAGCCTGAGAATGAGATGCATTGGTCTATTCTAGAAGAACAATCCTGTATCCTCATTACATATAAAGTGAACCACCAAAACTATGGGAAATCAGACAGGTCGAATCCGGCAAGTCTATGTTCTTCACGATCAAACCGATTAGTCTATCTATAAAGAAGATAATCACTCAGATACTGGTGGGACAACATTACTGTGTTTACAGGATGTCGGTGTTGCTTTAGACGTTATCGAGAATATAGGCGCTGTAGCACTGTATGAAGTTAAGTACAACAGTAATACCCTGGGTTCTTTGCCGTGTGTTTATGTCATCACCTACAGGTATTTTTAGCAGGTAATATATGTGGCATTTTAAAATTACATATAGGTGAGAACTAACAGATTAAAAGTTACAGGGATAATGTGTCCAAATATCAAACATTTAAGTGCAACAGCAGTCTACTTTACCTTGAATATTCTTCATATTGCTGTTAAGGGCTCTCGCAATGTATGAGAATTTGGCGAGTCTCGTCTCGCATAATAGCTGCAAATATCTCTCTCGTCACAAATTCATCTCTAGTGTCGTTTGCGGCACTTCATTTAATCCACTCGAATTCTTTCTTCCTTTCACTTTTTTTTTAAACATTGAACAAACAAAAGCATTCAATGTATTGTTTAATCCCTCTTAAAAAAAATAAACTCCCCAATGATTTTGAGCGAAATTCCATTCTCACGAAAAAAAAAAGGGGGGGTAGTCACTACCGGCAATGAGTTAATTTACTCAAAGGGAACTTCCATTATTTAAAGAAGTCCGAAAGCCGGAGGACTCAAACCAAACAACCATTCCCCGGAATAATAACAGAGTGCGAGGGACGTGGCCAGACTGCTGATCGGATGTGAAATGAATGCTGCTTAACTTCCTCAGCCATTTATCACCCCATCGTACAGGACGATAGATATGCCGAGGGATTCTCTTAGATACCCAGTGGCGGTAAGAGGCGTATCATGCATTGGAGTGGCAAACTTAAGAGAAGTTTTTCTTCGAGTGGATGGTTATTATTGTTAGGTCGTTAGCATTATACAATAGCGACTGCACTGTGAATAGAAAAACTTTCCATGCAAGCACTCGCAACAGGAGCAACAGTTAATCTTCTAAATGGCAAATCATTTCAGTTTTTCTTACTGTGATCAGGGGTCGATCCAGGAATTTTTTTTCTAGGTCCCATTTTTGTAAAAATTGCTTATTTTTGTGAATTTCAATACATAATTTTATGAATTTCAAAACTTATTTTGTGTATTCTCATACCAATTTTATTAGAAATTATTTTTTTGTTAAAGTACTGATAAAACAGATAAAATGCCAATGAAGGGCCGCTTTAACCCTTTAACGCGCAGTGTTCCCGCTCTGGGAACACCAAACTCTGACGTTTTGACTGTTGCCAGTCACGAAGAATAGATTGGATTTCTATAAAAATAGTTGCGGGTGGCATAGCTCCACGAGAATTCTTTACTGTTTAGCACGCCATTTCCCGTAAAAAAATTGTCACGATTATTTTTAACAGCACTGACATCTGCTGAAAAATGGAAGAAGGCGAGAACAGCTGGATAGACTGCCCAATGCTGAAAAAAGGGCATCCGTTGCCATCGCTCGACGTAACTACCAGAAGTCGAGCGATGGCAACGGCTGCCCTTTTTTCAGCATTGGGAAAGGGTTGCGCCTCAATGGGTTAATCGATTGTATTTTCGTGAAGGGGCCGCAAAACGGATCCAATTTTCGTCTTCATCGATCCCTGGTGATGAATGTATACATTAAGTTTTTATCATAATAATAAGGATTACCGTGTTTACTCGCTTAATAGTGACAGTATTTTTTTTTTTTTTTTTTTTTTTTTTTTTGCCAATTTTTCATTGTGGAAGTCTAGGTGCGACTATTATGCGGGGAAATCTACTGCATAATATTGTACACTCTCATGTTTAAACATTACAGGCGTAAAAAATACATTATAATAAAATTAGTAAATTATCAATTATTTCCAGATCATGTTCTGCTTATTAAAAAGTCTTTTCGTCAGTTATACGCAAAAAAGAGGCATTTTTCTTTTGATGCTATATTTTTATAGACATAAAATTCACACATAGTCTTTGTGGAAATATTGACAAAAAAATTCTAATAACATAATACAAAGTTCGTAATAATTTTCTAATATGCATTTTCTAAACGGATGTCAAACACGTAACTGCGACTTTTATGAAAGGAAAATATTTTGACAATTTCTTTTGCTTCAAAACAAAGGGGTGCGACTATTATGCGAGTAAACACGGTATTATTGTTCTAACACATATAGCTGAGTGGGACTCGCTGTACAATCCAAAATGCCGGCTTGAAAGAAAAAGGAACTCTATTCAACGATTATTCCAGAAAATCGAACCACCTGCGCCACAAAAATGAACAGAGCTTGTCTAAAATAATAAATCAATCAGCAAATAGTTGATAATAACACCAAAGCGCTCAGTTTTTCACAGCGTATCCACAAGCGCTTTCAAATTAACTCACTCAGCTGAACTGCAACAGTGCGCTCTCTCTCTTTTATAGTTTTGTGGGCTGTATATGTCACACATGAATTTCTGGAAGATATTTTGTACCTTCCTTCCTGATAGAGATGGACAGAAAATTCCAGCACTTTCAAAAGACTTCATTTTGTCGTCAAGGTCAAAGGAGCATACGTTTTCAAGAACCACACAATGCCTGTAAAACTCATTTCTCCACAATACCATACGTATGACAGGAAAGCGACATTACAGTTTTGCAACAGCATCATTCTTTTCATTATGACCGATTGTATTTTTTAACATCAGCTTCTATGAGAGTTATTTTACTTCTAATGTACTTGAATATATGTATATCGCTCTTTGACAAATGAAAACATATCCAGTTACAAACACATATAAGAACTACGTGTATGTCACGTGGCTCATAAAAATAAATAAACTCTATCATAAAAAGAATACATACATAGGTGTATAGATAGATAGATAGATAGATACAAACACTTTTCTACAAGTAGTATTCTGCACTTAAGCAAACAATAAAACGTACCTGATTGATGAAACTCACAATCTACTAGTAGAACATGAATTGGCATGTAGGAGTGGATGTGCAAATGGGTGCTATGTATTAGAAAATATTAAAACTGTTAAGTTTTTTTCAGTCCCAATTTCAGACGGTGACGTAAACTGCTTTTTTAATGTATCGGAGTATTTAGAAACACTGTGAACAACGATTTATAGAAGTGCTATAAAAGTGAGGAGGTTAATCATTCTAAAAGCATCAACTACGAACCATATTCCAAATCTTATTTGCGCATGTGATATCGCGCTTAACGCATAGTTAACCGGTTTGGTCCCATCGTTCCATAGACTCTACGACTGCAATTACAATCCCGTTCCCATCGTTGCTTCCCGGTTTGGGTACTTAAATGATAACAATGCGAGTTCAAGGTTACAGGTGATATTCACTAGCCATTCAGATCGGGACCAGAATAGAAACACTATAAACAAGGAGCGTTTAAGTGATATAAAAAAAACTGTGTGAGATTGAACAAAATACTTATGTGCTTATAATAGTTATGAAATTCGCACATTTATCTGATATAATGTACGTGAAGTTACCGCATTTATTACATTTTTTTGCAGCATTTTCATTGTAAATTTTTATCTAATACTTTTAAGTCTTCAATTAAAAATTTCTCATGATTCTTTACAGCTGCAGTCTACCACACGATGAACAGTTTTAAAGCTAAGTGCGACATTTTGCAACATTTACAGGTACTTACGTATTATCTCGTCGATCGAGGTGAATTGGTGTTGATCATTCTGGGAGCCAAAATTCTTTTTATAGTTGACGAGGTTAAGAATGGCAATATATTAAAGAAGTAAATGGCTGCCTAGAGTAATGAACAGGATGAGAAAATTTTAATAGCTGGGAATTGCTAAAGAGTTTTCCTCTATTGGCGATAAATTGCACCGTTTCGGGAAGAAAATATTTTAGTTAAAATGGCCGAATGGATAATAAGGACGTACCGGATTAATCAAGGATTAAATGACTCTTTCAATTATGTTAATGATCTCAAACATGCTTGTTTGCGGGTTGCGACGCCTTAACAAACCATCGCACGCTTGTTCGAGTGCGATTTCCGAGAGCTACACACTTAACGTTATTAATAAATCACAGAAAAACACTTAGCGTTATTACATTTATTCGACGAGTTAATTTACTATAGAAATAAAAATCCATTACTTAAAAAGACGGAACTGGCTTTTCTCAAACACTCATCACCTGAAGAGGGGGGCGGGGGGGTGAAAGTGCGAAAAACGTGGCTGGACTGCAATGCGATCTGAAGTGAAAAAAAAAAAAAAAAAAAAAAAAACAGCAAACGTTATTTAACAGAATCTTCCATTAATCACCCCTCATTGCAAAAAGATATAGTCACTGACGTTAAAGGTCACCTAATAGAAGGAAGTGCCAAAGATCTATATACTATTTCACTGAGAGAGATACCCATCGCAGATTATTTCTCAGATATAGTTTTATTACTTGAAAGGTTATCTACCGAGCATAATTAGCTTGTTTCAGATAATAAATTAAAGATTACCGCTGAAGAAGTAGGCTATCGTATTACCCTCCTGGAGATAAAGACTATCATAATCATCATTTTCTTGACTAATAAATGAATTCTAAATGTAAATTTCTTTGACCCTATTGTTCGTTTAAAAAATGGAGAGAGGATAAATCTTTTCAGATTAGAATATGTTTTAGACAGTAATGAACTTTAAATCCGTTGCACGTTAGTAGTGTTATGGCTGGAAAACTCGTAACTGATGGAACCAAAAAAAAAAAAGCATATTTATTCTAGAAAAAATTTAATGAAAAGTCGATTAGTGAAATTTTGTAATCAGAATTTATAACTTTATAAAATAAAAGTTTCGTAGATATGATGTTCAGATTGAATTTTTTAAAGCACATAATTGCAAGATTTTAGAAAACAAATTGCTAAATTACATATTGTTTATCAAGGGTTTCTTCATTCGATTCTATTAATGAAGAAAATGTGGTTTTTGCTATTCATACAAATAAACTTTACAAATTCAGATTTCATAATATCCCCAATTTATTACTTTTAGAGAATTATCGACTTTATCACAATTACTTTCTTGTGTACCAAATAATTAAAGGAAAATGAACAATCAATTATTTTTTTCCGAAGTAACTCATTTATCAAAAGCAAAAAGTGCATTATCATGTATTTTAGAAGCAGGAAAAAGTATTAAGGACAATAGACAACAAACTAAGAAAAATATATAATTATAACTCAATTGCATACACTGGCGGATACAGAGGGGGCCACAAAGGCACGACTCCATCCCCGTAAAATATAGTTTACGCTATGGAAGATTGACTTGTTTTTTAAATTCAAGTGATTTTATAAGAAAATGCGACAAAATTGTTTTGTGCCCCCACCAGAATTTTTTTCCGGGTGGGAGGATTCTGAAAAAAATTACAATCCATTTTTCACAGAATGGAAAAAATATATTGTACTGTACCAAAACGTGAGTTGTGCTAACAGTACCACGCTTTTAAGTTGAATTTAACTTCTACAAGCATTATATAATTTCAGTGATAACAAAATGTAACCGTGGTTCGAAAATGACCCAATGAACGTAGACTTGAATTATTCTTACATGTGACATTCAAACTCATAACACTGCGTTGGGTAGCAAATTAGTTACCTTGAGTAGAACTGCCACATTAACAAGATAAACAAATACATGGAGGTTGGTATTTATTACTAACTTTATGAGTCTCTTTAAATAAATACGCAACTCAACACATCCATATCACAGAAAAGCAGACTATTATGTTACAAATTATTGAATGGTAGTAAAACGTAGTACATGGAGACAGTTAAATACTGCTAAAATTATGATCTAATATATTTTCAATTATAGTATAACAGCGTATGGATAGCATATTTTACAGCATATGGATAGGTATTAAGATTTTTTTAATCACAAAATATGACTGAAGACCAATAAATTAAATTAAAAGTGCCTTGAACTCTGCCACTCAGTCATAAGCTTTATCATTAATTTTTTAAATCCTAGAACAAAAAAAATCAACAACGCTTTTAATACAAAAAAATTGATTGGCGTTACTTAATACGAATAATTTATAGACAAAATATTTTGATGAATCAATGACTATTTTGCCGATATCTATATTTTGTGGAGTAACGAAATATTTTCCAGAATCAACAAAATTACTAAGTTAAAATAGCGCCGGCAAAAATTTTGTTCAATCCAAGTGATTTTTTTTTTCATAAAACAGGAAAAATTTTACCATGAACAAGGTGGTAGATTTAGAAGTGACCAAAAATGCTTCTACCTCATAAAAGAGGAAAACAACGTTAGAAAATCAAGCTACAACAGCAGCCCTATTTACCTGCGAGAGATTTTACAAATAACTGCTGGCTGTGCTGCCGCGCAGCCAGCTGTGTTGGTAGTTAAATGGAACGATGGCAACGGCTGTACTTTTTCAGCGTTGGGACTGTTTATCCATACTTTTTTGCGACTAGCCGTGAAAGCGCTGAAATAAAGTGGTCACAACCAACGCACGTCAAAGGGTTAAACACGTAAACAAACTAGAAAATCAACGCTACAACGGCACCCTTATTTATCAGCGACAGATTTTACAAATAACGGCTGTGTAAAGAACATTAAATGTAATTGACAGCATCCTGCACTTAAGGGCCTATCAATTTTCTGGGGTATGGGGGGGGGGAAGCGGCAAGTACGCAACCATCATTACAGAATCACTTAACTTTTCGCGAAGCGTCTCGGAAGCATGAATATTTCATCAACTTATGCACACGGCCGCCACAGAGATTTGCCCACTCAATATATGAAACTATCCATCAGTCCATTACAAAAGTCAGTCAACATCTTTAAACAGCCACACCATTCGATGCCTCTCTTTCTCTTGTTATGCAAATAGCCTCGCCAGAACAAGCTCTTATTTTTTCTCCCTCTTACACTTTTTAAAAGCCTTTTTGTCGCAGATCGTGCTCTGGAATACGTTTAAAAGTTAAACTAACGTTTCAGCCCACCACCCTACCACCCCTCCTATAGGGAAAACAGTTCTGTGAAAGGCCGTGTTTCGTAGCCTTATTTAACATAGATGGTTTATCGATTTTTGCATTATAATTCGCAAGTTTGAACGTTGAAAGCCCAAAAGCGCTTCTTGCAGGGAGAAAAGAGCATTTTGTTGTCGTTCATACATATAGTTTTGGTTAAATCGACGTTTAAAATCGTGAATGTTTTACACGCATATTTTGTTGGCACGACAGGAAAGTGGCTCTGTTCGCTGACACGCATAAATTATCTGATATTTGGTTTTGGAAAATGGCAACCTGGAAGAACGTGTGGCGGAATTCGAAAGTCGAAGGTAGCAGCTTGTTTTGTTAGTTTAGCAATATCGTTTTTAAAATCGTTCGATCGAAAGAAAAATTTTACGTATGGCTAATATATAAGTAGGAAAGAGTTTTGCTTCTCGCTGGTATAGGATTCTAATTAGATTTAAGTGGTTAAATAAGCATAAACAACGTTCCATGTATTTTTAATGATTATTTTTATTTATTTATTTATTTATTTTAAATAAAAGAGAAGTCACTCAAACAGGGAACGAAAAATAAGTTCAGAAAAAAAAAAGCACCCTTTTTCGATTATAAAATTAATTGCCTCTGCTCACTGTTCACGATATGTCATTTTAACACTAAACATACTAACATTTAATATATACCTATTTCTACCATAGCCGGTCAAATGACCGGTTGTGGTAGATAACGGTATACGACAAATATAACGCAAAAAACAACAAAATACAAATAAAAATAATAATAGGATATCAATCGTATATAATTAATAGAAAAAGTCATGAAGACAAATGTGCAAAAACAATAAGATTGTATGCACATTTTTTATACAAAAGTTCATAATCGGTCATTTGACCGCTTATGGTAGTTTTAGTGTTAATTATACTGAAAATCAAGTTAAATTAATTTATAATTTTTGAATTGCCAAAGTCTTGATTACTTTCTTTTGCAGGAGAATAAAAAAGTATAGGGGAGAAATCAATATATGCCTAAAAATGTCACATTGGTTTATTTTTAAGAGAGAAATTTGATACAAAGTTTCACTTTGGCCATTAAAAAAAGTATTATCATTTGAAACCTAATAAAATAATTGTAATTCTTTCAATAAATTTCGATTTGAGGGTTATATTATTAGGACAAGTTTTTTTAAAAGATAAGAAAACTAAATAATGAATGCCATAAGTTTGCTTTTAATATTTGTTTAATATTTCGTTTTAATATAATAATTGTCGAGGGGGGGGGACGACGTGTTACGTAAGTTTTTCAATACAGTTTTATTTTTAACAATTTAACCCGAGAAAAAAAAAAAAAGCTTTCGCAAATTTCCTTTACTAGCACGACCTCATTTAAAGCAGGTGTTTACTGCTTATCCAGAATGAAGTATTTTTCAATGCTGTCAGTTAGTCAAGTTGGGATTGAAAATTAAGTCGAGCATATCTTGCTAAACTATGTTCTAGAAACTGAGAAAATCGTCAAATCAGAACACTTGGATTTTTATTCTTTTTTGCTCCAGCCCATTTATTCAAAGGGTTGATACTTACGTAAATCGAGAAAAGCTAATGACAGAAAAAAAGGTTCTCACAATAATAATATTTGTATAAATCACTGTTCTCTCTTTTCAATTACTTGTTCGCTTTTATTTCCCGGAAACACTTATTTAATTTTCTTCTTAACGGGTGAAACGATACTTTATTCGAGAATTAAGCTCCAGTACTTTCCATAAATAATAAAGAAGAACCGCTTTGCATTGAACTTTTATTCACCTGAGACTATTTTTTTTTTCTCCTTTATACCTCTTTTATTTTCCTTCCTTCTTTCATTCCGCCCGATATAACTTGAATGCTTAAAATTCAGGTTAAAAGCTTTTCCAGAAGTTTGTGCAGCTTTTAACTTCTCAAAGAAGTTAATCAGTTGTTTTTGAGTTTCTTTGACAAATCCAGCAGGAGACTTTTCTGTGAACAGGCTCTCTGTATTTGTCTTTTGTTTGTTTCACTGTCTTGAACTTCTCGGAACCTCTCTAAAAGTTGATAACCATGCAAACAGCAAGCGTACGCATACAAATGCTAAGGAAATTAAAATCGTTTTAGTATGCGATTTAATTTTGCTTCAATACTGAGATCTTTCTCTTAGCATAAGTGTGACAGATTCGTTTGCATGGTTTCGACATTTTCTGCTTCAAAACAAATAAGAGTAGTTGAATCTGTTTTTTCAAAAAACGACGTTAAGTCATTATTTTTCCAAAAGAGCTTCTCTTTTAAGTGAGATGGGTAAAAGTTGTACAGTTATTGCACCTTCTGTTATTCAAACGAGACGGTGCAATCGCCCAATTAGCAATCAAACAAAATGAAGTTGAACCCTGTGGCGAGCAGGATTGCTTTTTTTATTAATAAAAATATGTTGTGGACAGTGGTGTAGCCAAGGGGGGGGGAATTAGGAGAGTCATAACTCGCCCATGAAGAATTTTTTTGCCATACAAAATGTATATTCTTAACTCCATTATCATACACACGTATACATATATTTGAGTTGCAGTAGCCGTAACTCCCCCCCCCCAATGAAAAATTTCGGGCTACGCCACTGGTTGTGGATAATGCTTGACTCTATTGCACTCCTATTAAATATATACGTTTTTAATGCACTTCATTTAAAAGTCAGATAAAACATTTCTATAACAATAGGCTTTGGCGATTTCTAGCCAAAAACAGGAGATAAGATATACAGCTAAGATGGGTTTACTTTATGAAAAATTAATTTTGGTGCGAAATGTTGCAATGTTTCGCCAAACGTCACCGATTCTGGATACAGTTTGTGAGGTTTGGATATGACAATCAATAGACTTAAATGTACAAAACGTATTTTGAGTGATCCTGTAAAAATACAACAACCATGAGTAAAGTTAAATGTAAGGCACACTATTGGAAGTTACGAGTCCTAAATGTAAAATTTCGAAATTCTCTGGATATCCTAAATAGTAGCTACTTAAATTTTCAGCAGTCAGAACCACTTATACCAAAAGATACGTACCGCATATAAAGGCTACGGGAAAGGAAAAGGTGTTAAAATTAAGGTAAAGTCAACATAATTTTTACAATTTTCTTCCTTACTTCTTTCTTCTTCTTTATTTATTTACTTAAAACTAAAAATTACAAAAGATTTCATCACCCGAAAGATGAAAACATGCAGAAAGAATTTTCTCGGTTAAATTAAATTAAGAAGAAGAAGAAAAATAAATATATAACAAATAATAAAATTAACAAATAAAACAACTTCTCAGCATACTCATTTATACCTTATTCTTCCCCCTACTTATAAAAAGAGACACATTAATAAAGAGATCTGAATACTTGAAGCATGTAACTTGAATCTCACAGCAATGCAATTACCTGAAAATTATCTTTAAAAAAAATAGGATGGTTGAAAATAAAAAATAGCTCATTAATGCCATTTGGTATTCGTTTCAAACAGTAAATCAGTAATGTAAAAAAATAATGCAATATTCTTTTTTAAAAAATTAGAAAAAAAGTTCTTGAAAAGCTCATTATTCATTTTTAATTACCATAATTACTACAATGCCAAATGAGATGTAACAAAATTTTAACCCTTTTTTTCTAATTTCACTTAAAAGATCAACAAAAACTGAAATGCATTTCAATGAAAACTGTACGAAACACAATGCATAACAGGCTACAAAATATTAAGATGTCTCACTTCATCCTTTAAAATTAATAACAATTTTCAATTATCGTGTACTTTTAGAATATACCAATATCTTGAAAATCGAGATACAATCATTTCTTTTTCCACAATAATCGAAGCAATGATTAAAACTTTTGGCAGGTGAATAAAAATTTTTCGTTGATTTAATTAATGTATGGTACTAACACAATTTTTAAGCATATATAAAAGTTAATAAAAATACCATTATTTAAAAAATAATAATAATAATTCACGTCATGATCCGACTTAAATTCCATTGTGACATTAAACTTGCTTGAAAATACCTTAATTTGAAAATTATTTTAAAACTAAAAATAAATAAATAAACTTAATTTTAGCGAAAAAACACTCAAAATACTAGTGTAAAACGTTAAAATAAATAAAAACTTTGTGAAAAAACACACATAAAATGATAATTATAACAACATACGATCGTTTCGACTGAAAATTTATGAGGCCGAAGGGCTTTGTCTGATGAAGACTGAATAAATTTTCAGTCGAAACGATCGTATCTCGCTAAAAGTATCATTTTATGTGTGTTTTTTCAGTTTTTATTTATTTTAAACATAATTTTGTTCTACAATTTCAATAAGTCCATCGAATTTCTTTTCCAAGGAAAAAAAGAAACATAAATTGCGTGTTTAGAGAATAAGGAAAAACAAAATGAAATATTTTTTAACATTAACGCTTCATTTATATATTTCCTACTAAACAAATAAATACATAAGAAATAAATAAATCCGAAATAGAAAAGTAAATGTGATAAATGTAACACAAAAATAACTGTACATTTAGAATTCGAAATAAAGTAGAATAAACAAAAACTTTTAAAATATCATTAATATTAATACTAATTTCCCTATTAAACATGAATTAAGAAACAAAATAAAATGATTAAGTGCGTAAAATTTTCCTATTTTTACAAGAAAAAAATCCAGAGCAGACTAATTTATTGTTAATTAGCATAACTGTGAAAATGAGAATAATAAATTGAATTAATATGGTATAAAAATTCTAGGTCTTGTTTTTAACGATAATAAAAAAAACGTGCTGTTTCAAATTTGTAAAAAATACAGCTGATATTTTAATCTTGTATAAAATTTAACGTTAAGGTAATACATTCCGCTATAGCAAACTTTCAAAAAAAAATTTTTTTCTCTTTTTCATTGATCGTGAATGAAAACTTACAGTTCTATAAGAAAACAGAAACATAAGGTAAATGCTCCCAGTAGTGGGCCACTCAAAGGTATTTTCTTTATTATTATTTACTGTAAAAAAGTTTTAATAATCTGTATTTTTTATGGTTGTTCAAACACATATCTAAAGTAATAGTCATGAAAAATATCAAAATAATTGTGATATAATTTTAAAGAAAATTAAAACTTAGGTCACTTCTAAGCACCAGAAGTGGACATAGCAAAAATAGTGGGATAGTGGGCATAGCAAAAATAGGTCAATAGATTTATTAAATGGCTAAGGAAAATAGAATGAAGTCTTTGTATACAATAATAATAACGATATATTGATATCATATACTCTAAAAATGCACTAAAAATGGCAGATGAAATGTTTTATTTATAGATTTTAGTCACATGAGGTTTGCATTTTTTTCTCAGCTAATTTTTTTATGAAAGCTTATGTTCTGGATCGTGCATTGTTACGTTCTGGCTTGGACATTAAGGATATTAAATCTTTATATGTTATGCTGAATAAATTGTTTGCAACTATTACAAAGTCTTTCTTTCTTTTTTTTTTAGTCCCTGAACATACACTGCTTCATTCTTTATTTCCTGGATTTTGCAAAAATACACAAATTTTTGTTCACTTCTTTTACCTCCCATGAGGGACACAAGAACAAGCTGGCCTTCTTTCAGCTCTAATTTGTCAGAGATAGGCAATCCCTTTTTTTTTGCGCTCTCATCACAATCAAAGTCGCTCAATTCACTCATGACAGAATCATCAAGCGAAATTACCCACTTATCGCTAAGTACATAACGAAATAAAAAGCGTACTGCCACTTTTTCGGGCACCATGTATAAATTTCGTAATAATCGGTGCATATTTGCGACTGTTAAGTCACGGATGAAAAGTCAGACAAACGAAGTCATAAACATTGTTTAGTGTTATTGGAAAGTGTTAAAAAAGCAAACGATCTTTTGATACACACCTTGATATTAAAGGCCTCATTTTTCAAACAAATGAGTCAGATAAATAAAAAAAAACATTAAAACAAATCTAATCAAATATATTTAATTAAAATACTTTTAAAACTAAGAAACATTATTTTAGTCAAATGAGTCCAAAAATTTAGTCAACACTGTAATTTTAATTTGAAACATTTGTATTTAGAGAGTAATTACAATTATTAATATACCTAGCTATGGAACTCTTTAAATAAAATATAAAAAATATTCATATCATATAAAATGAGCAGTAAATAGCATAACAGTTTCTCTTGAAATTCAATATCTCAGCTATTTTAAAAGAGAAATACTAATAAACAATTTTCACTCTCCCAAGTGTAAGGGTTTAAAAATTCAGTATTATAAAAATATATTTCTTTGATTTTCCGTTCAATTATGTTGAAAGCAGAGTGTTATTTCTGTGAATTTTTTTTTCACGATTTTAATTAGAGCAAAAAAAAAAAAAAAATATATTGTTATTGTTTTTATTAAATACAGTTACAAGAATAAAAAACTTAGATCGGTAAAACTTAAAAAAAAAATTAGCCACACACATACGAATGTTACCTGAATGTGATACGCTTCAACAATTTTGTAATGCACTATACGACTGAATTTTGTTTTGTAACTCGGAGAATGCAGCGGATCTTTTGAAGAGATATTTTGTATTTATCAAACTCTGATTTTTTTATTTTTATCTAAGTAAAAATCAATAAATCAATAAATAAAAATAAGATAAAATAAAAGTAATAATAAATAAAAATCATCAAACTCTGATTAATTTCATTTGTCTCTAAGTTCCTGTTGTTTATAGCTAAGTAAAAAAAAAAATTTAAAAAAAATCATCAAACTGATTAATTTTATTCCTGCCTAAGTTTCTGTTATTTGTATCTAAGTCAAAATAAATAAATAAATAAATAAAACATGCTGTATTCATTGTTCCTTTAGAAAACAACCTCAGGCTGCATTTTTGCGTTTTAAATCTTCGAGCTCTGTACTATTAAATTAAATGTACGCAAAATGATGCTACGCTGTATATAATGGGGAGAAAGTTTGACACATTTTAAAGGAATCAAAATCATTTATTAAATAAAAATTAATATTCTTCATGCTTCTCTTGAACACCACTAATCCCACGTTCCACCATTTTGATTTGAAATGTATGTATGTATATATATAGCATCGATACATAATAAAAAGAAAACCCTGGCATAGTTCCCCTCCGTGTTAATAGAATTAGCTATCGAACGTATCCAGGAGCCATAGGATAGCTTTCTGGCATCTTTCCGAAAAAAGAACATTTGTGCTTATGTTTTGTTTCTTAATTAGATAGAACAGAAAAAGACGTAGCTTATAGCTATGCTTCTGCAGCGTTTAGCTGAATTTTTTCTCACTTCTGGTTTTTTCAGAAAGAAAAAATATGACATTTACAAATGCATGCAATTAAGAAGAGGACAGATGAGAGGAGAGGCTTCGTGTAAATGAAAACCAGACATTTTTAGAGCATCTGTTACATGCGCAATGTTACATATATACTCGGTGCCCCCAAAAAGTAACATCGACGATTATTCTTTAAATATTGATTATAGACGTATATGATAAATTATAAAGTTACCAAGAAAAGACAGGTTTTTGTTTTCAGAAATCGATTAAAATTTTTAAGGGAATAAATTTGAGTAAATTCAATATTTAAATTTTTATACGGCCGTCATGCAAAAACACAAAAAATACGAATTAGTAAAATGGGCCCCAAACATGAATTAGATTACGTACAAATTTTCTGCTTCGCATTAAAAAAGAGAGAGAGAGAGAGAGAGAGAGAGAGAGATATTTACACAAAATGGGATTAGAAGCTCACAAAAATTTTAATGTAAACGTTAAAGATGTGATGTGGGTGTATCACAATACAAGCTGGAAGTGAGTGCAAGGATTTTCACGTTTCCAGCAGCTGAAAGAGTTAAGCTATGCGGTTAATAAATTACCCCGCTTTGGCATATATACTGAATATATATTGTTGCGTCATAAATAAAGAGATGAAGCCTTTTTGGTCACCCAAAACACTTTATTAGACGGCACATACAAACACATAAAATCTGAGTTGGAAATTGCACAGTCAGATGGTGGGTTCGGGCAAAATCTGGCCGTTACCGGCCTAACACACGAGGAAAATTACCTCTGCACTGGCCACTGTCTGAAATCGTTTCCCTCTCTCTTGAGCAGCTCATCTCGGCTCTCATCTGGAATCTCATGTGGATTTCGATCACGCGGGATACTTGAAGTAAGTGTTCGAAAATTATGAGATTCTTCACGTCGCTATAGTGTCTAAATCTGAAGAGCCCTTCAAACACTCAGGGATTTATTCGTTCTATAACGTCAGAACTGCACATTATCAAAGATCTACAGCTTCTTGTCGATGACTTTACGATACCGCCCAGATCAAAGGCTATCGGAGAGATTCAAGTATTGACGGTTAAAAAAAAGGCAGCATCGCAGATATATATCTATAAGTATTAATTGTTCGTAATTATTCGGACAACGTCATATCACCATGTCAACAGTGCACAAAAATGTCTGTAAGGACATCTATAGCAAGAGTACACCCATTTTCTTTGGGAGGGGGATTTCTAACGCGGCTTCCGGGTGCGTTCTAATTATTCGAAAGTTTCATAGCTCCTACAGGTTCATCGTTTGTAATAGTTCACACTAGAATTTGTAAAGAGATGTTTTAAATATTTCCGGGTCTCTAGCGTAAGTAAATTCCCTTAAAAAATAAATAAATAAACTGTTTAAAAATCGCATGATTTACAAAAAGAACAGCCTTAACGGGTGTGGGAAATGTAATAGCTGTTCAGAAAATCCCTGTCTTTGTAACAAGAATTTCGGAACAATTCAATACATGCGCATCTGAGAATTCGGTGAAAACGATTGCCCCTTGAAGGGTTAACGGATCCTTTTGAAAAATTTCAAACGATTCTCCACAGCCCAATGCGGATTAGAGATAGAGCACGTAATGAATGGAAGGATTCTGGAACATCGTGCGTTAATCCCATTCCTGTGTACTTCTTGGGACCATTCGAAATCCTCTTACAGGCGACCACTCCGTTATTCCATCACTGAAAATCCTCTTTCTCAACAGAACCCTTATCGGGGAAAATCCTTACGACCAATGGTCAGGATCAGAACGTGTTGAAGTGATTAATGAATAAAGAGAGGCATAGAATCGCCAGTTGTTTTGTTTCGAGTTTTTGTTTTTTGTTCTTTAACTCACCCTTTGGGAATTTTTTCTTTACTTTTTTTTCTGTTTAAGGTCTCCTTTTCGGAAAATATGGAAGAATCTTTTAGCTCTACTTACGATAGTACACTGACGAATCTTAAAGAGCATTTCGACAAGACTACGTCTTAGCGATAGGTCTCACTGATGACAGCTAACAGTTCTCGTAATGTATTTATTTCAATGGGGAAAATCTAATTTTCAGCATTCAGGAATATTATATAAATACTGGATGTCCGAAAAGTCCTTGATACATTTAAAAAAATTCATAGAAAAGCAACAATTATCGCATGAATATGCTATTTGCACAATAATACTTCACAGGTTCGCGAATTTTTTTGACATCGTAAAAAAAAAATAAATACTTCCAAATTGTGTTCATAGGTGGCGCTGTACCGTCACAGTAAGCTTCCCGAATTTCTTGTACAGTCTCATCCGATCTTCGTGGCCGACCATTTCTTTCCCTGCCTAAAATGCTTCCATTCTTTAAAAACTTTTCATACCAGTCCAAAATGTTGTTCCGACTCGGAGGTTTTTTCTTAAACATGTAAGGAAACTTTCTTTTGAAATGCAGTTATGGATTTCGATTCGAAATACCAACCTACGCAATGCGCTTTCTCAGTTGTAGTCGCCTTAGCTAGAATGAAAATTCCAGCACCGTCAATGCTATTTGAAACTCACGAAAAAACCCTATTGGCTCTCACTGCTGAAAACTGGGGATGCAGCGCCATCTATGAACACATTTTGGAAGTATTTTGTTTTGAGATGGAAAAATAAATTCTTGATTCTGTGAAGTATTATTGTGAAAACCGTATATTTATACAAGAATTTCTTGTTTTTCTGTGATTTTTGGAAATGTGTCAAAGACTTTTCGGACACCCTGCATTTCAAGTTTTTGAATCATTCTAACGAATCGATTCGGTTAAGCAAACTTTTGACTTCGATTTTCGAGCGGCAATTTTATGTTTTAAAGTGATTAAGAATAATTTAAAGTGATATTTCTAATACGATTTTCTGGGTTAATCACAGTGAGCACATTTAAATCCGTGTTTAGCCTGTTCGCACTCATCATTAAAAAGAAGAAATGGAGAAGATTTCAGCATCTTTGACCAGCGGTTTTCCCAGCTTAAATCTCAGAACGTTCCGTCAGAACACAGCGACTGCTCGGAAGCAAACCTTATTGCAAAAGAAAAGTCTTCTCTTGCTTCTTTTCGATGGAAAAAACAAAATTCGCCTAATGCAAAAAGATTTTACATCGCGGGCATACAAAACATGCACGATATAGACTTTCGTATGCATAAAATAGATCACAGATTGCACGTGGACAATCAATATGCAAGCCAGCAAATTAATACAAATTGACGATAACGAAAATATTGGAAATACTTTTTGCATGCATCATTTAACAAAGATTTCTCGTAAAGATGGGAAAAAAACTTGAGCTTCTTCAGTTTCTTTTTAAGTGTTTTTCAGAGTAATTTAAATTTTAAAGAAAATTTAAATGTATTGCTAAAACTGATTTTTTCCCCTAATCATTAAAAATCAAAATAAGAACAAATTTTGGACACACGTTCGGTTATTACGAACCATCTGCATCTCTAACACATTCATCACTCCTTATGAAGATCATTCCATCAAAGTCAATAAATCCAGCATTTCTTTTTCTTTTTTTGCATACGTATAATTTCCTTATTTACTCCTCAACCCATCTCAATTATCGATGCACGGCCGCCCCATCTTTCCCGATACCATCAGGAGGTGCGCATTCCTGAGGCCCCGTCGATGGGATGGTCCCTGATAATCCATCATACAGAGCCGTCTCCCCAGAGGAAAGCATCTATCCGGGGATCGCCAGGTGAAGAACGGCAGATAAGGGGGAGTCCGGGAATGATTAATTGCCGGACGCGGACCGAAAGAAGTATCTCTTCGCATATGCGTCTGGCATTGGAATGATCGAATAATTAGTTCTTTGTTTGGCGGCGCAAAATCTAGTAAAAAAAACTTGAACATCAAAGAGGAAGGGTGAATTCTGTAATGGCTGTTCGAAGCCGCACACTGAGAAATTGGGGAGCCGGTGGCTTAGAGGTTAAGGGCTGGATCTGTCCTAGACATAGATTTAGGAATACCTAGATTGCTCATCCAATGTTCCTAATCGTGTGCTTTTTGTTGCCAAAAACGCACCCCATTTCTTCCACTATCATGGCTGTCGTCGATGTAAAATAGAACATTCGTTGCAATACTTCAGAAAAATAAATAAGTTCGAGGGAAAATATTTCGATACGAGTACATTTTTAAAATACATATCGTTCTAAAATGATTGAAAATACCATTATAATTTAAGTTATTTCCATTCTGCGCATGCGCATGCCACTATCATGGCTACCGTTTGGAGGCAACAAGTTTTCTCTAGTTATGCTCAATCTAGAAATTCCTATATCTATGGTCCTAGAGTATAGATTGAGGACCCGTTCGAGAATTCACCGGTTGGTTATGCACCGGTGCTACCGGTTGCGGTCATTCTTTGGTTTAGTGACGTCACGGTTGTCAACCGGTTTCGGTCATCCTCACCACATCCAATTCCAAGCCAAGAAAACAGAAATAAACATTGGCAACACTACGCTAATAACCGGAATAACCCACCTCGCTAGCAGGGTCATTCTGGTTGCGCTCTGGTCACGCTGAGCAGACAACCGCTACATGACCGAAACGTTTTCGAACGCGGTTAATTCCAGAGCTCCGCCTTTTCGAACGCTCTGGTCGTGCACCGGTGTTACCGGTGTACAACCGATGAATTCTCAAACGCGCCCTGAGATAGTGTATTTTCACGTTACGTCACTGAATTTTTTTTTAGGTCAACTCTGATATTTAGGGATACAAAGCCACGTTTTCGGCCAATGACCATTCTCAAATGAACGAATGTTTGACCCAAAAGAGTTGGTTGCTAAGGTGTGACGTAGTGATAATGACTTAGGTAAAAAAAATAAAAAAAATTTAAAAAAACCTCTTTTTGGCTTGGTACACAAACTGAAATAAACTAATAGACCCAGAGTCTCGAAAAAAATTCAAGATGGTTCTTCATGACCTGCATTACACACAGTAATGAGCGAAAAAACTGTGTCTTTTATGAAACTTTCATCAAAAATTCTTCGACATGGAGCTGCATTACAAAACGTTTCTAAGAGTGGCATGTTTTGCAAAATTTTCGATTTTTAAGATTTTGTTTCTAGTTTTCAAGTTTTGTAACTGATACAGGTTGGTAGTTTATTTCAGCATATAGTGCAGCTTGTAAAGAGATAGTCTGAAATTTTTGAAGTGCCTGACATAATTAATTTAGTCTGAAAATTTTGAAGCGCCTGACATAATTAGTTTATTTGTACTTATGTACCAAATTAGCATAATTGTTTCGAAATATACCGTTGGCAAGTTCAAATATACGCCTTACAATTCAAGTACCTTTTTCACATCCTTTACGCCCACGGGTACTGGCAGGCGTTAGTTCAGGGGAGGCGCGTTACTCAAACATTTAAATTTTGCAGGAGAATATATTCATCACTTACGTTATAAAAGTCACGTTATATCGCGTCGAAAATCTAAACTATTTTTGTGGGAAATCAAGCGCAAAAATAGCAACTAAAATCGAAATTTTATGTACTCCTTTTCCGGAAAAAAAAATAATACAAATTAAAGGAAAATTCATAAAACAAATACAATTTAAAAGTTATGTACATTGCAAAATTATTTATCCATTATTATCAAACAAAAATCAGAAAATTAACTGAAAACTGATTTCTGTAGTCGACAGATAGTAACTTCTAAATATATTTACCGGCCCCCTTCAGAGGGTCAAACGCTACATAAAATAAGTGTAAGGCTATTTGTACGTTGCACCCAGAGAAAGCAGTATTTACTGTACTTGTGGACGTCTGGTTAGACAGACATGCTACAATATTGGCGTTTGTATTGCATTGATCGTTATTACAGGACATTACCGCAGGAGGGAGATCGATACGTAAACTTAACGTAATTTGCAGCTTTTTGTTGTTATTGTTGACTTTCTTTCAATCCCAGCTTTTTTTTAAAACTACATCCCAGCCATTTCTGCTCCAAAATAAATCATTCACTCATACAATATTCAGGAGCTCAAGAGGCACGCAAACTTCCACGAGCCCAATACAGCGGCGACAAAACGCGTCGCAAAAATTTTAATTATTCAACAGAATTCGATCCGCAAATATGCTAAAGTGAGAGAGTGAATAATAATAATAATAATGAAGATGAACTGCTACCTCTTTACACCTTCTATACGTCACATCCACTCCATTAACACCGCTCAGATTAAACCATGGAAAAAAAAAAGTAAAAAAGAGCGATTCCTCCTGGAACGTGGACCAGACTGCGACACACAGCTTGGAAATATTTCGCAATTTTATTTTATTTTTTTCACCCCTTTTTTGGGATCCTCAGTTCATTAATCATGACGGAACCTCTAATCTCCCGCCATTGGCTCGGAGGATTCTTCTGGGATAGGGGGGGGGGGAGAGAAGAAGGTGCATAAGGGCTTAGGGGATAAATAGGTGGCCAACTGTCGGGAGATTGAAAAATCTGGCAAAAAAATTTGATTAAAATAAATGGAAACTGGCTCGTCATCTCTCATTGTGCTCCCGATGATTAAGCGTGAAAGGCTTATGGAAAATTTTTCACGCGACAGGTAATGAAATTTTGAAATGAAAATGCAGTTACGTAAATTAAGGCGTATATGGCGTGAAACACATAAAATCGCCATCCGTTTGTAGTCGGGCGTTACTGGGATGCCAGGGAGCCTCAGACTGACGTCGGACGATTACACAGCCATCTGGGGTCATTCCATGGTGACTGACGTTACAATTTTACTACATTTGTAACCTTTTAAATTCACCAGTGGCTTGAAATATATATATTTATTTATTTAAAATTGATCAAGAGTATCATAAATAAGTACTATACTGTTATCCATTCTCAATGTAAAAAATCTTTTTTTCCTTTTTTAAATAAAGGGAAATCAAAAAACGTAACTGATGTTAAACAGGTGTAACATCAGTCAAATTTCAAAAGTTACAAATGTAGTAAAATTGTAACGTCAGTCACCATGGAATGACCCTCTGTAATCGATAGAAATGATAAGTATTATGATTAAGATTACTGCCAATTTCTAAAATGATTAAGGTCAGTGACTATTAAATTTCAAAAAGACAATAATATTGATCTTTACAAAATAAAATATTCTAAAAATTCTGGTGTAATGCAATTTTACTAAGTGTTTTTGTGCAATACGTAAAATAGCAATTTTTTTGGCTATTACATTCGACTATAATCGTTTCGAAGTCTGCTCTCAAACATTGATGATAGTCCGACTGGATAAGTATTAACTGGCCCTCGGCAGAAATACTAGATAACTTATTCTTTTAAAAAGCTCAGTAATGTCACAGTACTGTATTTCTCGGAAGGTATTTATGTTAGTTACAAGCAGTCAATTTTAAACTGTTAGAGCGTTATTTTCATAGTACACAAAGTATGCAAAAAATTCTTCTCTATTTTTCTTAAGATGCTATAAAGGTTTTACTTGTTTTATTCTTCTGTAATCACCAATCGTATAAAAAATAAATAAAAAGAAAGAATTTAACTATAGTCATTTGCTACTCTACTACTTAATAATTATTTTTAAAAAAAGAATTTTTCTTTTTAAATATTAACAATCATGAACATACTCATCTTAAATAGAAATATCAAATAAATTCCGATTAGAGTTTATTATTATGTATCATTAAATAAAACTCTACTGAAACGAAACGTGGACTGCAAGAATGCACAAACTAAAATCACTTTCAGTAATTAATTAACTGGGTGTTACAAATTTTTAAACAAATTAAATTAACTTTAACAAGGTACACTTATTGATATTGAATTTCAAAATTTCAAGCAAACTCTTTTCGGTACAAAAATAAGATTCTCAAAAGAAAAGGGGAAAAAAAAAACTTCCATACAACTTTATAAAATACAGTGGAGTATAAAACGAAAAACGATACTTCAAATTTTAGGAGTTTCACAAAAGAACTAATTTTGAGAATAGGGGAAAAACTTACTTTTCGAACATAAATGTTATTTATTTATTTATCCCTTTTTTATTACTCTTAAAGCTGCAACTTTTTATCGCATTCCCATCATAGAAACTAGGTCAGGTATTTTATTTCCTTAAATAGCATTTTTATTCTGAGTAAAACTGCAAAAATTTTATTCCCACAGCATAGAGCTATATGGACATTTTCTTTTTTCTTTGCTTCCAAATTTTAATTCGTCGGCTCCATTTTAAGAATGTAAATATTCAGTATAACTGGAATGCAGTAAACTGGCTATTCTCTTAGGTTATTATGTGGATTTTGCTTTAAAAAAATCTTTGAAAATCAATCGGGGATTCGCCACAAAATGATGCTCGAAAACAGATTGGAAAATGTTAATAAATGTTAAAAATGTTAATACGATTTAATTTTTCGTTTATATTTTCTTACACGCAGAAAAAAAAATGTTTCGTTTATTCAGCACAATTTTCTTGGTTTGCTATTTTCACGAAATAAGTCTGTAAACAAAATGGTTTGTTTATTCGATAGAATTTCGCAGATTTAACAATATTTTTACAAAAGTTTAAGTAATCTATTTTTTGATCAAAGTAGGTCCAATTAAATTTGTTATGAATCAACTATATTTTATATGTAGCAGCAAAATAATTTTTTCCCCTATTTATACATAGAGACAGGAATACAGTTTAAGTTCGTTAGTTAACTGCTTTTCGAAAATTAATAGTATTTCTTTCAGAACATAACGCAACTCGGCAATTTTAAGAAATCAATTCTGTCATTCTCGACGAAAACATTTGCTATTTTCAAAAAACATAAGGGATTTGCTATACGAAACACTTTAAAAATTTACGAATCATGTTCCGAGCATGAAACAAGCTACAGGACACATGCTGACAAGCGAAAATCCCTTCAATAACAGATAATTATCGCAAACATAAAACGCTCTTCCCGGGCTTTCCAAATTACCAGCATCATAAGCATTAAAACCTTTTTCTCCATCGCCCCCCTCCCCCTCAACCTTGAGAAAGACAATGTTTGCCAGCTAAATATTTCCAGCTTTTAAAAGTAATGCTGTCATTTGTGGAGTGGGAATTTCGAGCACCTAACAACACTTGTCTTCGGAAAAGCTAATTATTTCATAAAAGCTAATCAGTTGCGGATAAATCTCCCTAAAGAGTGACTTTCTTTAGTTTTTCCTGGAGTAACATTCGGTTTTGTGACAGTTAATGAGTGTGATTATCAATATGAAAATCGAAATTGTGTGTCCTAATTTATGATTTACTGCTAATGAAATGAATAAATAAATATTTGTTTATTCAACTTTTTTGCTTTACAATTTGGAAATTGTCAAAATATGTCCAGAATGACCAGTTCATATACATAAAATTTTAGTTTTTGATCATAATTCTGTTGTTCACACTAACAGCTTTGACTATTAAATTAATCGTTAATCATCTCGATTACTTACAGCCGTAGTAGTACATAAATTAACCTTTCTCATCAACACCACGATAGTAATTTCATACTTTATTTCTGTAGCAGGAGCATTAAAAGATAAATGTATTTTCTTTGCTAAAAGCACAGTTTTTAGCAAGCATTAATAGTTTGTTTTAAAGTGGACCCGGAAGTCTTTATGAGCAGCCACTGTTTAAATTTCATAAATTTCAAACGGAACAAAAGTAATGTATATTAAAGCTGTTTATGAAAGAATGCTAGCAGTAGAAAACAGTGTCCATAAAACTGGAATCGCTTTTCAGAGGCAAATAAAAGAACTGTCACAGGTGTAGGTTCTGAGAGCAGAGCAGTGACTTAAATTTATACTGAATTTTCTTACTTGATCACACATTCACATGATTTACTTTGACTTTACATGATTTGGCATGATTTATTTTTATTTTCTTAGTACGTTTGGCTTTTCTACATATGTGATGCCGTATTATTTACATTCCACTCAGTTATTCTTGGAACTTCTCTTTGAATGCAATTTTTGAACATACTGCCGTTCGTTCTAGCTTTTTAGAGACGTATTTAACAACCTTAAGACATAATCAGAACCTTGTTTCTAGCCAGGATTTACCGTCCTAGTATTTGAAAAAGTGTGCCACTGCAATAACCACACCTACAATTTCATTTCAACTGAGTCACAGTCTTTATTTTAATAACTATCTTATCAAAATCACAGTACAAATTATAAACAAACAAAAATGAACTCTGACTCTTGTACTACTTTAATTTTTTTTTATAAATGTTTTGTTATGCAAATGATCTCTCACGCTGACTCTGTTTTCCAAAATAAAAGAGATGAGGCGCGACCCTTTATCTCTGCACGGTAGCAACAGCTAAGAGGGTAAAAATGTACCCTGATGTACACAGATTAACACACTTTGCTATCGACGGCTATGCTACCGAAAAAGAATGGTTTTGCAAAGTCTTAGGTATGGGTCATTAATCATTGTGCAGCATTCGCTATCTCTGAGGACTTGGTTCTCCAGATTGGTTGATAATAGGCTCGTAAAGTATTTTAACGACAACCTGGCAGCTGCAACGCTATTATTGCTGATGAAATGGCTGGGTAATTGATTATAACGGCGAGAATTTTTTTGCCTTGCGTTTAACAAGGTAATGCCATTTAGTATTGCCTGCGTTGCATAGTAAGCTACTGAGACTTAAAAAAAAAAAAAAAAAAAAAACGTTTAGAGCAGAAAAGAATAGCTTCTTCTAAGTAGAACTCTTTGTTTAATAGTTACGGTGAGGTGAAAATGTTTTCGGAATTGTCTTGTTAATCAGTTCAAAGAAAACAATTTAGGTCCCGTACTAAGTTTAAAAGTATTCGATTTGTCTGACCACGGTTTGTTTGTTGGAAATAGTCTGAGTTAACAAATTTTATAAATATATTTGAGAGTATCTTAGCTTATTTAAAATGACGCGTACTATTGGCAACGCTACTATACTACGCAATTTTTAAAGTGGCACAAATTACAGTCGAATCCGCTTAATGGAATAGCAAATTTACAACGAAAATGCATTCTAGTAAGCGGTATATCCCATTATCCGAGATCACATTGACTAATTACAATAAGCCAATCTGAACCCGGTTTAAATACTAATAATACCAGAATAAGTACTATATTGGTGCATAGAAAAGTTTCCTGTAGTATTTGAATATCTCTTTCTACTAAATATAAACGCCTAATGTACTGCTGGCTTACAACATATTATTTTTCAATGTTATATATTTCTTAAAAGTAACAAATAAAGCATTGGATCCGCCATTGGCTATTTTTTTTAAAACCTAAACTTTTATGATTTAATATTCATAAAGCAATACGTAAAATTTTAAAATACAGTACCCCAACTCAAAATATCACGTAACACAACATTTCTCTATAATTGCATCAAATCATCTAGTGAAATTTTGGCCATCTTCCAACGATCCCTTTATCTTGAATAAATTGCGAAATATTTACTCTTAAATAGAGACATAGTAAAACAAAGTAAGAATAAAATAAAGTATGTGTGTGTGTCGCAAAGGGGGGGGGGTGTAAACGAAACTTTAAAGCTTTAAAACCGCTGTAAGAGGCACGGCTAGTCACGCGGTTGACCTCAAACGGATGCTAATTCTCGCATCCTGGCGTTGCCAAAATGCAAAACCGTTATTCCCGGAGCATATCTGCTTTGTAACTGCGTACAAATCATGAATATTTCATAAACGTTCCTTTTGATGGAGAGTGCCTGGTGCCGGATTTGTGCCTTTAATAATATATGCAATAGCCTACTTTAAACTGTCAGTCAACATCTTTTCGGCTTTAAGTGGTCTTAAAAGTTTAGAGGAGAGGAAAAAAACAAAATAGTTGCATATTCTTGTGTACTTAACGCTTTAAAAATTGGCAGGAAGGACGGCTGAATACCTTTTTTTTTTCCTATGCATGTAGTTTTTACCTTTTTTTAAAACTATGCATGTAGTTGTGCGGCGTCGAATTTATGGTATATCTAAATTAGTTTAGGATGGCAAAGCTTTAAAACAGATTTTAATCAAGCCGGAGTACACTTTGTCTGGAAGAAGAATGGTTATCATAGGCGTAAATTTTTCAAAGGATATCATTCTAGGGTTAAAATATCTAGAAATTTGGGGGAAGAGAGAGGGGGAGCAATGATTTACAACAGGAAAAACTCTTTGCCTCATCGTGATGAAAGAATGATTCTGCTAAGGATGGAGTCGAGATGAAAATTATGCCAGTTTCGTCTCGTAAAACAGCCGAAAAGCTTTGTCTCGTCTCGCAAAATCTATATTGTAATTCTAAAAACAGTTGCCTCGTTTATCAAAAAAAGCTGTAAATCCCTGTCTCGTCTCCATCCCTGTAGCCATCCCGCTGAAGGAACAGCGATGCAATATCCCGTGTCTATGGTTCGGATAGATTTCAGAAACAACGAAGCATGAGCTGATGACTTTACTCTTCCTAATCACACTAACAAACAACAAGACATGGATTTGTTGGATAAGCTTTAGAAAAACGATGCGAACAACAATCTTGTTCCACAGCGGAGGTTCGATCATCCGTTGATAGTTGGAGTTGAGACAATGGCAGTTGGACAATAACGGTTCCTTTGAAAAAGCTGTTTCAAACACCAAGAGGTGTTAGGACACTGCCACCATTTCCAGGGGGTTTCGCAATTGCTCTACCTCTCAAGCCAGAATCATGCACAATATTTTCAAAGTTTTTAACACGGATTTTCATAGTTTTTTTACACATGGCAAGACGAAAAAGTCTGGTGATAGTAATCGGCCAAGATATTATGAGCGCGAATGTTTAGCGTGTGACATCAGTTTTGGGGATGTAGTGCTAATCGGGAATGCAAACACGCTACCACACGAATCGACCAATCAACGAGCTTCGTTGCATTTTCTCAAACGCTTGGGAAATTAACTTTTGCCTCTCGAATTTTATCACGATCGCAATATGCTCCAAGCATTAGGTTTCAACAAAGGTTAATTAGAAACTAAAGCAAGTTAACCTGCTAGAACTATTGCAGTAACTTGCAAGTAAGAGAGTTCATGTCAACATTACCTAACAAAGAGCAGAACCTGCTAAAGTCACCACCTGTCTAAAGGGAGCGATTTTGTACATTTTCACCTTACAACCATCGTAATTTAACGCCTTCGTTAGGTGATCACCTTCTTAAGGTGAGCAGTTTTGCTCTTCCTGAAGATGGTCACATTAGACAGTTTCTACTGTATCTTTATCTTTCTTTTCCCGACTTATGCATTATAATCGTGGTATTCAGTCGGTCGCTGTTAGATATTTTCCTTTATGGAAAATCGATAACTATATATATATATATATATATGTAATTTTCTTGTTTTTCCCATCTAAAACAAACTATTTTATGTGACCCTTTTACACAAATTCATAACACAACAAGCCATGAATAACTTGACAAGCAGTACTACCTTTAACGCTATGCCTAAAAGAAGTATGATTCTGAGCGTTGTTTATCAACTTTAAAACTAAAAGCTTTTCGTTTAACTTAAATTTTAAGTCTTTTTTTTTTTTTTTTTTTGGAATACCGATGAAAGACTTGGCGTCCGTTTCCTTAACTAATTCTCTACTCCTGACAGAGCCACTCGATTTGCTTAAAAGCTTTCCGTTAAAAGCCTCCCACCTCCTCCCTTTTTTGATCTACGAATTTAGTAATTCCTATGCTTGTACTGGAAGACAAGTTTCCCAAAGTAGTTCCCAAAAGTTTATCAATCAGTAATTATTTTCTTGTTCGTTCCCGATTGGTTGAAATTTGCGTAATGAATTCTCTGCAGAATGGACTGTGCACTCTCTGCTTTTAAATGATTGACTTTTTTTCCTTTCTTTTACAAAAGTTCTTTTTTTTTTTCCTCCACCAAATTTATTTTAACTGGGAAAAGAAATAGATAAAATACTCCTTTAAAATGGTTTAACTTTTTCGTCATTTTAAAACGAAGTCTAGTGCGCAATACTCTGTCTGATTGCTTGATCTTTAAAAGTTAAACTTCAGAGTAGCCCCGTTTCAAAATCTCAATTTATGTTAAATTTCAAATCCTTTTTTTAATGGACAATAAAAGGGATAATTACTGACAGCTATTTCAAGGCTACTACATTTCTGTAAATAAATAAATAAAAAATAATAATATTAAAAATAGTACGTTATCATTATTTTAAGAAGTAACAAAGAAAGAAAGAAAAACAAATAAGAAGAACGGAGAGGAAATGCATTTATACACATAATAATCTACATCAGAAATTGCCTTGAAAATTGATAATTCAAATTCGGAAGTTGAAAGATAATTTTTATGTTTTATCTTGGGGATAATTTCAAGACACCATTCCAGTATCACGGATTGACGGAGATGAATAATTTGGGCCGGTTTTGAGGCCACCTTCACAAAATTACAATTGATTGAAACGGACCCTTTATTGGCATTTTAACCTAAGATTTAAATTTGTTTTGTAAATTATTTTAACAAAAAAGGTGAGAGAATTCACAAAAACGGATGCTGAAATGGACAAACACAGATATTGAAATTGAGAATATTAAACAGTTTTTACAAAAAAATGGAAATGGGGAAAATTCTTTGATAGATTCCTGAGCTATATTTTGACCATATCTAACGATGGAAGGTCATCCGCACTTCTTAAGACCACAGATAGTTTCCTTTTATATTTAGAACAGCTTTTTATATCTTCCTGTATCCGAAAAACTCTTTTTCCCAACTATCGCAAAAGCCTCTACACAATCAGGCTGGATCAATCGTGGGAGATTAGAAGTCCCGGAATGATTTATGTGCAGAAAAGATACAACGAAGTCGGACAGAAAAGTAATAATAATACATAGGTACAAAAAAACTATTCCTTCTTGTGGCAATAGGGCGCAAGGAGTATTGTATAAATAACAGAAAGAGAGAGGTTAGTTACGTGAAGTGGAACTATTTTCTTGCTCTGAGTATGGCTTTGTTTGCAGAATGTCATTGACGGAAAAGGTGTGAATAGGCCGTACAGCAAATGATAGATGGAATCCGAATGAAACGAGTAATGAAAATAAAATCCTAGCCAGTTATAGTGGTTATTATTTATTTATTTTAAGTATATGAATGCAGCTGTTAGGACTAATTTTGAAGTACTACTTTAAGATATTCTATATAGATAGAAGATAGATTAGCCACTATTCACTATATGATAGATAGGGGGGGGATATTCAAACTTAGCCTTCAATTAGTGACTTTTTTTTACCTAAAAATGCCGCAAAGCGAGAATTACAGCAATACCTTAGCTTGGAGTAAGAAACTGTAGAAGTTTAAAGCGTTTTCTTTCTAAAATGTTTACAGGAGTTTTCTTAGTTATTTATGATTATTTTTAAGGCATCAAACGTTTTCATAAATAATACTGAAAATGCGGCATTTGTCTGAGTTAATTTCAACTATAAAAAATAACTATGAAATAAAACGATATTTCTAATGCCAGAATAATAATTATAATAATAAATAAAATAAAATAAAAAAACCAGTTAATTGGTTGTGATTTTAAATTGCACAATATTGTACTTTTCGGCACGACAGTGCATACTTCTGCGCAGATTATACTATTGTATATTGTTTTTAAAAAGTTAACCCTAGAAAAACTGTGCTAAAAGTATGAAACGAAACTATATTTAATCCATCGAGAACATAAAGTGTCTCTAGAAAATTTAAGCTAAAGGTTTTTGTTTAACTAATTCATTCCACTACAATCACCCGAAAACTTGAATTTAAAATTATTTTTCTTAGCTTCGAAATAAGGCTTCAGTTCTTTTTTGAAATAAACAAAAGGTATGCTTATGTCACGCAACCATAGTTTTACCACCTCCGTTACGTGCATCCAAATACTCAATACTGCTTGAACGTCTTTAAATGAACCAAGAATGTTACCCACGCTGCAGACACGTTGGTTTTTCCTCAAAATACTCATAGCGAAAATGACAATGACATAAGTTACTTGAAATGCTATTATTTAATGCTCAAATTCGGACGGCTATATAATTAATTTTCAACAGTCAAGAGCAATAATTAATGATAAAATTACATAACGGATATTCAGTGCCACACACACATGTCCTTAACATGCCAGTAAAATCCCGAAAACAGACTCATATAGAAAACAGATTCAATAAGAACAATTCTTGCATTTCCTTCATTAACTTGAAGAACGGCATAATTGTTCCATTCTTCGGCTAAATACTAACTATGAGTTTAACTTGACAGGTGAACCATTTTGTTACGTCTACTGAAAACACACTGTAGGCGTATCCAAACGTTATACAACGATCTAATAGGTTGATAGGAGACAAGAAAGTGACATCGAAAGAAGCAGGTGGGCGTGGTTGTGGCGTTAACAAAGAATGGCAGGTTTACTTCCTTTTTCTCTCGTGACGACGTCACAAATGAACAAGGCGTGGTGACCCATATATTTGACAGGTTCCGAGAAAGAATGTCATTCTAATTCGTGGAGTGTTTGTTAAAACAAATTGCCACCCAATTAAATGCAAGTCCGAAAACTGAAGGGAAAAGAATACGGAATACAGTAAATCACAATCCAAGTTATATAATTAGGCCGTCCAATTAAGCTGACGCAGTTGGCAGGAAATGTTCAATTAATATATAATGCCATCTTTTACGGATTTTCCTCTTTAATTCAGTGGCCAATTACTGGACTAATTTTAGAGGCTATCGGATGATTAAAAAAAAAGCTGGGCTTAACACACTAAAAGTACAAATGTTACATTTTCTCGATTTTCTGCTTGTTTGAGATGATTTATTTTTAATAAAACGCAGCAAAAGTCTAATTTGGGAAGAAAAAAAGTAATGGAGCAGCTCATGTTTTTTATGCATGTAGCTATCAAAATAGCGAATAAACAAATGTACTTGTAATGCTTATTACGTACCAATTAAATATTGTTATAACTCATACTCACTAGGAAAAAAAATAATGAAGCCAGATTCACGGACTCCTCACAAGGCATAGATGTTCTGCAAAAATCAAATCATTCGATACAAAACATTTCTTGAAATTTCTATTAATCTTCTATTGAGTTGAAAAAGACGCGGTGTTACCACCAGTCGTCAATCAAAGCATGAAGTGTGCGACTAAAACGCTGTTGAGTGAGTTAGAACTAATATTCGTCCATTGCAAATGATGGAACCGTAGAGATTTAGAATATTCCATATTATATAAAAAATACACTTTTACTTTGTGCAAGTGTGCACTTCACCGAAGTTGAACTAACCGAGAGTAGTTGCGACTATACACAATAAAGCTCCAAAATTGAGTAATTTTATCTCAGTACATTTCTTAACATTCACAGAGTATTTCAAATTTGACGAATAATGAATGTAATGCTAAAAGAACTTTTGTTCGACGAATAATGAATGTAACGTTCATAGACATTATGCGTCTAAAAATGACAGTTCAAAAGGAACATGGCAGTCCACAAGCAAAAAAAGGTGTAGGTGGTGGAGTGATCGTTGAAATAGATTTTCCTCAATTTTCATTTTTAATGTTTTTATTATTTTTTTATTTTTTAGGGGGGGGGGGTTGGGTGGCTTTGTTTTTTCCCCACCCTGGGAACTTTTCTTTTCTTTTCTTTACTTAACTTTTTTTTTTTTTTTTTTTTTGAACTCAAGTTTGCAAACTCAAGTTCAAGTTCTCAAGAACTAAAGTTTGCCCTCAAGAACTCAAGTTTGCTTGCCTGATCTTGCCATACTTATAAAAATGATACAAATTCCCAACAATGCGATTTTTTTTTTCTTGCTATCCAAAAAAAAAAAAAAAAATTGCACCTTTCTCACTGAAATGCTAGAATGAATATATTATGGTGATTGCTATGCTCATCGAAATGTTTTGTTTTAGAATATAATATTTATGAGCGACTACATTTACGAGGACAGAACCTAAAAATAATTAAAGAAATACTCGTTTTGTAAGATGGAGAAGGAGAAGGAAGAAAGAATGAAAAACTGACCGAAAAAAAAAAAAAAAGAAGAAGAAGAAGAAAGATCCCCAAAAAAATCTCATAATTTTATTTACTTATTTCCTACTTCTATTTTTTCGGTTGAGAGGAAAATTAAATGGCAAACGTAGCTCCAAATTCGGATATACTACTCCTGTCTAGGGCTTCAACTTAATTTTATTTCGTTCCTTACAGCTGGAGAGGGGTTGGGGGGAGAGCGAAGAAAAAACTCTTTTCAATAAACTGCCGGACTGAAAAAGATAGAAAAAAAGAAAGAAGAAAAAGAAATACGCCGGGGCCTTTTAACGAAATTCCACTATAGAATCTTCTGTCCAAATGGGAAGATGCAGCAGCATAAGGGGGCATTTAGGTTAGGGGGAGATACAAGAGGTGGGGAGAAGCGTCTATGGCAGATGCTTTGTGGCAGACGATAGAGATTCATGAGGCATTCTTAAAAGGGAAATGGAGTTGTTGATTCTTGACGATAGTCCATGGGAAGGGAGAAAAAAAAATTAAGGGGTTGGGTCCGGAGGAATCGAATAAGAGTGTCAACGAAAAATTCCCTTTTCCTTTTTGTTTTGTAAGAAAACAATGTGCAAGATGGCCAGTAATTTATTAGAGTACTATTTTTTTCTTTCTATAAAGCATTTCGACGAACCTAGCAATCAATGGAAGGGGAGGGCAGTGGTACACATATAATTTTTTGGGAGAGGTTGGTGTAAAAAAAAAAAAAAAAAAAAACTTGACCTAAACAAGTACACAGTAGAGTTCCCGTTATCCGAGTTAATGTGGATCACGACAAACTCGGATAGCCGAAAAATTTCCTTAAAGCAAAAATCGTAAATAAAATTAATCGCCTGGGTTTAAGCGTATATTTTAACAAATACAAAAATCATTCAGATACGCCACATGCAATTGCTACAATAATTCATAATTACTTCTAATTTAAAAAAAAATCGTTGACTGCTTTTTGTTTTAGGTTAGTTTAGCGTCTTTCTTCAGCAATATTTCATCGTTTTCTTAAAAGAATAACAGGATTGATGGAGTCGCCTCTTCTAGTTCTACATATTCAACAGCCCTTGCAATAGCTTTAAGACCATCTTCGTTTAAGATTTCCATCGTCACTGTCTTCATTGCTGGATTCATTGCAAACACACCTAAAGTATTTCAGCGCACACTAAATAGCCTACTTAGTTTTATGAATAGTTTACAAATCGTACGAAAAGGCACATTTTTTTAAAGCAAGAGCTGCCAATTTTACGAAGAAAAAAACAGGAGACTGAACCAAAGTTTGAAGGAAGAAAAAACAAAGATTTCAATGATGTTAAAAAAAAAAAGATTTAATGATTTTTATTTAATGAAAGACTAATCTAATGTACTTACTATATCAATTTAATCCTTTCTCAGAAATTCTCTTTGAAATTTTGGTAGTAGAAGTACAAGTTGTTTTCTAAAAATCATCAGAATACTTCATTCAACATTTCCTTTATGCTTGTGCTTATAGTATTAACAGATAAAAATTGTATTATTGGCATAAAACTCTACTTCCGATTGCTTTTAATATTATTTTTGCGTTACATTTATTTATTAAATTTTAATTCAAGATAAAGAAAATCTCGAATCAAGAAATCTATAAATACATCTACTGAAGCTCCAGAGCAACGTATTTCCTATTACATAAATAAATATCGATACATTTTGGATAAGGGAAGGTTCGAAACGGGAGTCTGTTGAAAAGGGGATCATTATCCGGTATGTGAAAGACATTCTTAGTGGTGTTTTTAAAATTTTAAACTGCGGGCTACTTTTCGCAGTGGCGAACACAGAATACTAACTTTTGACAGCTGGCATCAGAAAGTATTGGGGTTTAGCTATGATGAATTGCACTCTCGAGCAAAGCATTAAAATTGTGAAAATTCACTAAACGTTTCATGCCCAAGCGAGATAACACAACACACTTCCCGACGATGTTAATTTGCTATCGAGATTACGTTATGCGACTACACTAGACTTCTTTCTTTGGATTTGTCTGAAAAGGAAGACGTTTACTGAACTGTCTTAAAACCATTCCGGTGTTTTTTTTTTTGTTTTTTTAAAGAGTATTGAATGTTATTGAAAATGTAAAAATAAATGTGAATGTTTGTAAAAAGTCCAGACGGCTATTTATCGATAGTGTTTCACACGTAACCTCTATGTTTTTTTTTTATGCTAAAATAAAATCATCCGTACATTTTAAATAAATAATACAGTCAACTCCCGGATATAGTGAACTTTCGGCTATAGTGAACGCAAATCCTTAGTCCCGATTCACATATACAGTATCTTTGTTCAACATAGGGGCACTTCTGTTTTAGTGAACTTCTGATATAGTGGACAAAATTGGATAATCCCCACAGGTTCCTTATAACAAGTTTGACTGTACATTTTATTAATAAATTAAAATGCCAGGTCAATTTGAGACACGCTTTTGTGAAATGTATTTATATTTTATTTCGAAAAGAAACTCCTAGAAAAGTAATTCTGTTTGCGAAATTTGCCTCGTACAAGAATCCCCCCCCCCTTTTTTTTTTGTTACAGTGACTGTATATTACATTCTAGAGGCAAGGAAACAAGACATTTGGGTTTCTTTGAAAAAACCCATGGCGCTAGGTTCACTATAACAGGAGTTGACTGTAAATTTTATTAATAAATTAAAATGCCAGGTCAATTTGAGACACGCTTTTGGGAAATGTATTTATATTTTATTTCGAATAAGAAACTCCTAGAAAAGTAATTCTGTTTGCGAAATTTGCCTCGTGCTAGAATCCCCTCCCCCCCCTTTTTTTTTTGTTACTGCGACTGTATATTACCTTCTAGAGGCAAGGAAACAAGACATTTCGGTTTCTTTGAAACAACCCATGGCGCCATTTTAGAAAAACACAGGTTTCCGATATGTGTTTACGGAATATTCTCCCTGTCCTTGCGCACAGACTTATGATAGATTCGTCTCGGCCCCCTGCGAACTAGCTGTCAGGAAAATGCACTCCACAACGCCCCTCGTGTCTCACTTCCAGTGACCCTTTACCTGTGGAGTTCATGTGCTGAGGTACCCCCACGGAGCAGTCAGTCGCCCCATTTCCAACTCAATTCGCCCCTCTTTGCTTTCTCTGTTATTTGGCAAACAGAAAAAAAAAATAATAATAATAACCAAGAAATGGAAATAATTTGTTATTTGGAATTCAACGGGAGACAATAGGGAAAAGAAAATTCTTGGTACAATGGTACCTTGAGATAGGAGTGACCCAAGTTTTCTGAGACGCGAGACATCATCAGGCCTAGGGATGGACGCGAGACTGAAAATTGGCGTCTCGCAAAACATCCTAAAAGCTTTGTCTCGTCTCGCAAAATCCCTACATCGTAATGTTAAAAATTTCTGTCTCATCTCGCAAAAAAAGCTGTAAATCGATGTCTCGTCTCGCAAAAAATCGACTCGCGTCCATCCCTAATCAGGTCAATCTTCCAACCTGACGTGTGAGTCGGAATTCAGGATACGAGCTTTGAAAGCTTTGAATATTACACCTTTGCTATTGAGCTTCAATAGAAAAGGGGCTGCCTTAGATGTGAAATAGGGATGGACGCGAGACGAGACAGCGATGTACAGCTTTTTTTGCGAGACGAGATACACATTTTTAACATTGCAATATAGGGATTTTGCGAGACGAAACAAAGCTTTTAAGCTATTTTACGAGACGTGAGAAGCCTATTTTTCGGCTCGCGCCCAGCACTAACGCGAAAAATAAAAGTTACTGTGGCACAGCATAAAGCAGCATGCGATAAAGAAGCTTCATTTGAAATTTCATAACTCAATATCAAGTTTATTATGTGTCCAGCAATATGAAGAGGCAAAAATAGTATCATTATTAGCCTCACAGACATAAAAAGTTGCCCGTTTAGTAGTCATTTTCATAATTTTAGTTGACAAGATAGTAGCATTTTTGCATGATTTTGTAGTAAGAAATATAAACGTATGTTATTTAGCTTCATAGAAGAAGTAATGAATAAAATGATAAATTAAAAAACCTTCATGCGTTAAATAACAGAGCATATTCTATCTTTCATAGCATGATTTAAATTATATATTTTTCATAGCATATATTTTTTATAGCATGATTAAAAAAAAACAAAAAAACAGATTAGAATGTTTAATGGACGACACATCGCGACTCTGAAGAGAAAAGGAGGTTGACAAAAACTGAAGTCTGATTTTAAAATGAGTCGCCTGGAGTAAGGCACATGTAGCCAAAAACTTGAAAATAGTATGAAAATGAAGTTTCTTATTCAATAAAGTCTCCAAAGTCGCCTTATCTTTAAATTAGAAGCAAAAGTCGCCTTTTTAGTCACCGGTGGACACGCTGTGGATGCAAAAGTATATATCTTGGACAACCGTCCCAAACGGTTAGCAACTTAATCAGCAATGTTGAAAAACATGGCATGAGAATGAATACGTTATGAACAGTAACTTCTAATAAACTGTATCAAAATAAATTACCTTTGAAATAGTGAAATTGGAGTAAAAATCTCCGGGCCAGGTCAACAAACGTCCAGAAAAGATCACAGTTACACAAGAGGTCAAAATTCGTAAGACATAATAGTGTAATCCAGATAAGAAGCCGTAAGTGACAATCGGGTTACGTCATTCTGAGTCAAAATAATCGCTGACAATTTTTCTTTTTAAATAAAATAATTTATAGGTCATAATCTACCACGGTAGACATTGGTAGATCGAATTCTCTTGGAATAAAGGAGAATAATATGACAAGAATACAAAATCGTATTAAATGAAAAGAAAAAAAAAAGTCAGAAAGGGGAACACCCATAAAATTCAGACATTCAATATTGATATTGTTGAAAGCATGAGTCATGACGAATATACACAGAAAGAAATGCATGACGGGATGTTGAAGTAATCTACTTACAATACCGAAACCTAAGCATGGTAAAAACCTACAAAAGCTGACACATTACATAAGGTGACTCTCTGGCAAAGAAAGAAGCAGAAAACCAACCACATTTACCGCCTGATCCCTCCCCTTTTCCTCAATAAGAGGTTTGTCTCTGGGGGTGATTGCAATGAAATGCCGGGGGAAAACTGGAAGGTCACGGGTTAAGTATGCTTTCCGTGCTTCGAAATTTCTCACACTTCTCCTCGCTGGAAAAGGAAGATGGCGACCAGGGCCAGAGAAAGTCAAGAATTCCGAACGGAACATGCGGGTAACGCGAGACGAGAAGGTAAGACGAGAATTCACTGAAGAGGTGGTTATTCCGACAAAGGAAAGGTTATCAGCGACTCCCTCTCTCTCGACCAACTGGTAATTAAAATTCGAGGGTCATGGTTTTTTTTTTTTTTTTTTTTTTTTTTTTTTTAAACAAGGAGCAACTTTCCGGAGATATCGCGCGGTGTTTAGAGTATTCGAAATGACAAGTGAGGTTCTCCTGCGATTAATGAACTTCTTTCATAGATGGTTATCTGATAGGGCATGGAACCGCTTAGGTTTTTAACACATTAGCATCAGGTGGATTCAAGGGACTTGGCAAAACTCGTTATAAAGGATAGAATTTTTGCATTTAGAAGATGATGATGATATCGCATTTCGCTTCAAAAGTCAGTTAATAAAAAGAATATTAGCGTTCTAAAATAATTATGTTATTGCGAACACTGTATAAATAGTACCTCATAGAGTTAACTTTAAACTGTTGTATTTGAAATAATACAAATATTTATTAAAAACTTCAAAGTACAATCTTTTCCATTATTTTTAGCATTTAATGATTAATAATAATTTTAAAAAGATTCAAATAAAAAGACAATCAATTTATAAAAAACTTATTATTTGTCGATGACTAATACAGCTTTTGCAATAATTATAATGCCTAGAAGAAAGTGTTACATAACCCTCAAGATCCATAAGCTCACGCATGTGGTGGATCAAATACCGCCAGTGATGTCACGTGCACAAATGTTCGGAAGACTACAGATAGAGCATTTCCACGAGAGACTAGCCTCTCTGCGACAGGTCCTCTCTCTGCGGGACAGCAGCTTTCATAATGTATTTCGATGCGGAAAACTCGATTTTTAAGATTCAAGGTAAATTAAAATTTTTGGATGATTGTAATGGATTGAATTGGGTAACCAAACCTTCGGCTTGAATTTTCCAGTGGCATTTTTATCATTTTGGAAAGGGATTTGGTTATTTGATTAAGGATAATTAAAACTGATGTTTCTAATACCCCTTTTCTGGATTGAATACAATAGGAGGACAGTAGGAGAATCTGCGCAGGAAAGATGTGCAGTCAGCTATGACTCGGATGATGTCATTGAAACGTCACGTCGAAATGCTCCATAGAGAGAGAAAAGGGAAGAAATGAAACTCAAAACATTTAAACCCAATTTTAAGCTTTCCGTACATTTTTTAACAATACATTTTGAAAAAGCGATGTCTTTTGTCTGAAAATTGAAAAAAATCTCAAAAATGGTAAACTAACTCTTAAACTTACTATTCAATGTACAGTGACAGTGAATTTCTGAAGCTTGTAGAGAAGGGGCCAGTTTCTTTACCACAAAGGTTTTTAAAGGACTGAGACGGTTATCATGTGTTGAATGAGAATAAACTTTCAAAGAGGGGATGAAAAAAAAACAAAAAAAATACAGGACTCATGCCTCTAATTTTAGAGACATTAACTGGTATAGAAAGCAATTTCTGTCAATGTTATTAAGGTACTTATAAAAATAATACAAATCGAAAGGCCCGACAATAAAACACTAAAAAATATGGAGTTTAAGAAAGTAAAATTAAGAAAGATATTTGAAAATAACATATATATATTTAAAAAAAAAAACAGTACTGCACGAAAGTTTAGGGTGATTGGATTCGTCTTTTACTTTCCTTTTGTACAGGTAGGAACTTCATGCAGCTGAACTTCATGGCCCCTCTGTACCAACCAAAGCGCCCGTCCAGTATAATTTTTTTATATATGAGTGTTATTTAGAAAAATTCTTTATTATAACAAAAGGCACAACTTCCAACATTTCAATTAACATTAAACAAACAAACAGACAAAAAATTGAGCTAATGTAGATCATTAGCAAATAAGGATTGCTTCAAAAAGTTAAAGCAGTCTTGTCCTGTGAACCATTAAGGTTCAACACCATTAAGTTCCAAAATGTTAACGGCTATAACAAATCTCGTAAAAGTTTAAAAAACGGCCGGGCGAAATGCAACCCAACAAGTAACGTGATCTAACATTAAACACGCTCGAATTCAAAATAAATCCTACACTCCAGTTATGTCCTCTCATTTAATCAATTCCACCCGAATGAGCCAACACGCAAACTTAAAACAGTTCAACACTTTTCAAACTTCTCTTTTAGAATAGAGCTCAAATGTTGAAGAAAATGCTAAAATAAATAAATAAATGATAAAATAAAATAAAAACTACAAGAAGCACGGCCATGCTATGGTCAGTGCTTCGTTACACAATTACCTCAGAATTACGATGTAGGGGCACGCTATAAGAAATGCTGCAGGGAAGTGGAGAACATCCCAGAAGGGCAGTAAATTTTCATTTAGAACATAGGGACAGCCTTTCCTTTTTTACGAGGTTGTTGCTTAAGGAACGACGTGTAACGACGCTTTTAGGATACTTTTAGTGTGTGTGTGCTTGCTTTTTTTTTTTTTTTTTTTTTTTTCCTTCTTCTGTTGGTAACGATCAGCGCTAGAGTAGAGCATTTAAGATTTCTGTAAAAGAGAAAAAGATTGCTCTGAATCAATATGTTTCGATTAGATTGGACTGAGATAAAAGGATCGAGAAGTTATTCCGCTTCTTTTTTTTTTTAATCAAAAAATTTTAAAAGAATTCCAAAGCTGTGAAAAACCATGAAGAATTAAGGATGGACAGCCTTAAATATTTTGCTAAAATTAAGGATGCAAATTCAAAGGCGAAGTGCCTTCGAATTTTTTAACTGCCTTCACAGGCGTTGTAGTTTTCTCATGGGCGGGGTCTAGTTATGAGGGGGGGGGCGGAGTTAGGCATTCTTGCTATTAAGTTTGACTGACAGGAAATTATACGATGAATGTCTGGTAAAAAATTTCAATAGCAATAAAATTTTTGAAAATCCTTTTAGTAAGTTGTGTTTGTTACGCAATGAATTATAGAATTTACAAAATAATTAATATACGTAATTTTTGAAACTTTTCATATAAAGTTTTCAAAATTTATGTAAAATTTAAATCTTTTTCATCGTATATTATTTTCTGAAAAAGTCTAAAAATCAGATGTAAGTCTGAAGAATCTCATTCCTGCATTCGAGCCTGACTTCTATTATCAATAAAATATATGTTAATTTATGTTAAAACTAATCACACTTTTTAATTTTTAAAAGTAAATTACAACGAAAAAGGGCAAAAGCATAAATTTGCTACAGTGTAAATTACAACCTCGATTAATTACAAAATGTAAAATTAAGTAAATCTTTGCTTAATACTGTATTTCCATAGAATATAATAAAATTAATATCAATAGAAACAGTTATAAGTGAAATAAAATTTAAAATAAAAATTCAATGAGAAAAAATAAGGACAATAGCTGAGCTCCCGTAAGCTTCCTTGCATGCAAATTAAGCATAGAGCACTTTGTAAATAGAAAACAAAAATGGCAGGATGTAACGGTTATAGTGTATCGTTGTTCAGATTGCAAATATCTCGTCACTAACGGCCTTAATCACCAAATACTTTGCACGCAAATTAATCCATATACGCCTGTTAAAATCATGGGTAAGATATCTTATCGATGACTTTTACTTCGATGACGAATTCCTTAAGTTGTTATTCAATATTCACCAAAGCATTTATTTATCGCTACTGTACGTCATGCAGAAAAATTAAATATCCTGCACATAGTATTATTTCATTTTGCATTACATCGTTGAGTCGAATTTGGTTAATGACAGTTAGAAAGTTTATCTCTAAAAGATAACTTTTGCTTTAAAATAATTAAGATCTTTTTCCAAGTAAAAGTTTTTAATTACTTAAAAACATCATTTAAAGCCCATTTCTCGAAGATGCTTCACCCTTTTAGAGAAACTGAATTACAGTGAAGTTTCTAGAGCATAAAAACTTGATTAAATTTGATTCCATTTGCCTCTAGATCTTCCCCCACCATTTTAGTCAACCATCTTAACAAACCATGTTTCATATTGTCCACCCATCAAGCTTAATCCACGTAGAAAGCCTCCACAATTCACTAACGAACGGGAGGGAGGAAAAAAAAATACATAAAAAATTAGTCTTTAGGAATTTTTCGTCGTTCTTTTGTCAGAACATTACATCCTATTCTATATTTTTTTTCTTCTCCTGGAACTTCGAAATCTTCGTTCCAAAACTTTTGTCATGTTGCCAAAAAAGAACTTGTATAAAAGCAGTAGAAAAAAAAAATAAAAACTTGAAAACATAAAAGCAGCAAAGGGAAAGAGAAGAAATCAGTTGGTGGTAGTGGAAGTAGAAGTCCCTTTTCCAAACGAGATCACATGATATGCCAAACGACTTCGCATCCTGTGACGTCATTTTTAGAATGTTGCGTTCGAAACCATAAAAAAAGAAATGAAATCGGAGGTGTCGTTTTATGATAGCCTGTTTGTTGGAAATGGACCCACTTTGTTGATAACTATTTATTCTTATCCGTTGGCAATACCTGATTTTAAATATTATTCTCGGACATTTGAAGAACTGATTCCGGAATTTTATTGTCTTCACTATTTTCAACCTACCAAATACCGTTCTCTCTTTTGTTCGTTTTATCGATTCGTATATGTGCCTGATAAAAACTAAACTATTACTGTTATGTATGTTTTCTTTATTTCTTTTCTTTTCTTTAAATGGAAAATTTTATTTCTGAAAGAAACAATATTTTAAGTATTTTACAATCAATTGCATAAGAAAATTTAAAAATAGTCTCAAGAAGTTTAACTATTCTTCGAATAAATTAGAAATTATACACACAGTGTCAAGTTTTAAATATGCTAAAAATTCAATACACCAATAACATTGCTACTTTCACCATAATCTGAACGGTATATCCTATAAGATTTCAGTGTTGAGAATTTAACGATTTACGTATAATTCAAAGTAAAATTTTTATTTTTCGTGTGAAACTAGAATAAAAATTACATTTTTCCTGCAAGAAAGGGTAGCGAATTAATTTCAAGAATTAAATCAATAAATAGGAATAATTTAAGGATATTAATCGATCTCGTCAAGAGTACTATAGCCGACCAATGGCCGATTGTATACGACACTGACCACTAACAGACGGCTGAAATGTAAAGATGCAAGGCTTTGACGAACTGCTGGGGGGGGCCGATCTTTACGGTCTAAGCAAGTTATTATTCATGCTAACATAATGGCACATTCTACCAAATTTCCTGAACTTAATGACTATGATTACTTGTTTTGAATATGCAATCCAAGTCTATTTTTTTTAATATTCTAGGTAGTAGCTACAACAAAGATTTAAGTAAGGAAAATGAAAATCTGAAAAATTATTGAAGATCTCTTTTGTAAATCCGTGTATTGATTGTGAAGTAGATATATGGTGCGTTCCATAATACATGAATTTGTACAAAGGAATAATTTATGGTAAGTGCAGGTTTTCGTAGAATAACTAACGCAGTGGCGTGAATGATCGATGGGATTAGGGCTGTACCGAGAAAAATAATTCGGGAAGGGTCCAAAAATTTGGAGGGGGCCAAACGGTGGAAAAGGAAGAATTTTTCACAAAAAGACTTCATGATTATTATTTTGTTAATAAAATTCTAAACTTCGGGTGGGAGGAAGACTCCATGCACCATCCCTTCTCCCCGAGTCCTCGGCCTTAAGTGGGAGGAGTAAAAGATTGGGAGGGGGTGAATTGAGGACTAACATGTATTTTTCTACCTTAACAACGTAATATTAATTAAAGGAGTTTGAACATAATAAAATGACGATAAAATATTCCAAATACTGTGAAACAATAAAAGTTAATTTACTACGAAATGTTTATAGAAATATCTGTTCCAGCCACGGATTAGGGATGAGGTCACATGTTAATGCAATAATTTCACTTGACGCGACAAGATAAAAAAAAAAAAAGTTTAAATTTAAAAAAATCACCATCTTTTCGCATTTAAGAATAATTTAGCTGGCTTTAGTTACCTGCTTTAGTTAACTTAGCTGGCTTTAGTTAACTTAGCCTGCTGGCTTTAGCTGGCTAAGTTACCTGCCTTCCCCCCCCCACATTTTCTATTTATTTTGATATTTTTTTATTCCCTTCATTTGATACATTAAAAAAAAGGAATTTATAATAATAAATACTTGTTAACTGAGCGTGAAGAAAATAATACGAATCGACGCACTAAGAGAAAAACAAAATCGCTTCCAATTCAAAATTCACCATCTTTTACCGGAAACGAATTTATTTAACTTTCTCTTGCCTCAGTTCCATTTGCAATGCCCCCCCCCCAACCTCCCGTCAAAGATGTCACACACAAAAATATATCCCATTTCACCCTTTTCCGCCGCGAAGCGTCCCCTCCACCCCACCGCGCTTTCGAGCTACTCATTTACGCTCTACATACTTTGCCGAAAATAAAAGTCCAAATATTCCCGACCAGAAAAGGGAAAGAAAGGAATGGCATCCGAAATCAGTGACGACACATTTATTGCAATTCCTTTTTACGCCACTGCCAGTGGCGGGAGATCAATACGGACAGGGGAAAAAAAGAGAATTCCATTCTCCCGTACGTACGGGCGCTTGTCGAGTGACTGTCCATCTGTCTGCACAGTAGCAAGCTAATCCTTTTCGAACTGCCCGAATATTCGTCATTTCCGAGACTGCCGTAAAGGGGCTTTCATAAGTTACGTGTCACTCGAGGGGGAGGGGGGTGCCTACAACGCCTTTATGTCACGCTCGAGTTGTAACATGGGTGCCCGTATGATTGTTTATAGGAAAGGTGGTGGGGGGGAGCAAATTAAGGGTCCTCACCCAGAAAGGTACAATATATATTTTAGTGCAGTGGCGTAGCTAGAGGGGGGGGGGGGGGAGGAGGCAGAACCTTATAATCGCATGGGCAAATCGGGACTTTGCCCAGGGCCTCCGGCTCGAAAGGGCCCCCAATATCAAATGTTGTTCTGAAATATTCTTTTTTTGCATCAGAATTTTCTGGAAAATGAAACAAATTTCACAGAGATGGGGGCCCCAAATTCATCAGTGGCCGGGACCCCTGTTGCTCATAATCGCAAGCTGCACAGTTACGATCACAGGCTGTACAGTTAAAGGTATGAAAAGTGCTGCACCTGCAATTTTTTACACATTTTTACTTACCCAGGTTGGCAAAACTGAAGTTATTTTGTATGTTCGATACGCAATGACAATGCTTGCTTGAAGTACCGATCTCCAGGATTCAAGTTTAAGATTAACATCTCACGTATATGTTTCTAAACACAAGCACATGCGAATCTCCTCAGACTAGCTTTGACCATAATATTTAGGAGTAAAACCGTTAACTACATGAGAGAAAAATGAATAAGAAAATGGATTTTTTTAATGCTTTTTTTCTAATTTACTCGCATTTTCCAAAAATTGACTCTTACTTTTGTCGGTAGTCTGACATGCAGATTTTTAAGTCTAGAGCGAACACTGGCGATGTATGATCATAAATCTTATTTTCATACGCGAGAAGATAATCGTTTGAATATAATATTGAAGAAATGGGAAATTTCAACAAGAAATCTTATAAACTGTTAAGCTGTTCTCCGAAATCTGCTTCTCAAAATAAAGCACGATGAATTATTATTATTATTATTATAAAATGCATTTGTTTCTATTAAAAATAAATCGACAAAATTGGCAATTCAAAACCTGCATTGCATATTTGCATTTACGTTCGTCGTAATGCATACAAAAATTTCCTAAATTTCTTTCATTTCGAATAAAAAGGGTTACGGAAATACTTTTGACATTTTTTCCCTGTCTTTTTCACTTTTTATTATTTATTTGTTTATTATTCCTTTTTCTTTATTTGATTTCTCTTTGGTTAAAGAAAACCCTTGCATTTCCAAAAAAGTTTTTCCCGTCCCCTCCTACCATGTGTAATCAATCATTTCATAGCAAAAGATCGCATGGTTTGTCTATTCCCGTTTTTTCAGCAATTGACTGTCCCCCCCCCTCTTTTTATGAAAATTCAAAGTAAAAATATTGCCATTTTCCATGTCCAAAACTTTGGATAAAATTCTTGCCATAGATAATATATGCTCTACCAATAGTACAAAGCCGAAATACGCATATTGTTAAAAATTTATTTAATCAATGATTGTTTTAAAATAAATGCAGGGTACTATTCATTAGCCAATAGGAAAGCAAATTTCCATAAATGAACACTTTTAAAACATTGTGTACAAAAGTATTTATTTATCGCATTTGAATCAAAATTATATTGAAACATGTTCGTGGCGATGAACTAGATTAGACTTCACATTTCTGCAGTTATTCAATATACCTATACACATACCTGTCCACAAACTGGGAAAAATCCAGTAGATTTGGACTGTGCAACTTCATTTTGCTTCTTTAAAAAGTTATGGTGAAAAAATAGGGACTTCCTTAAATACAATTTTTAAAGAAATCAAAATCAACGATAATAAACCTTGTTGGTAACAAGTATGATATCATTAATAATGAAAACAAATAATAAAAAAGCCATTTCAGAATTACCGTAAAAAGAATCTTGAATAAAAAAGCCATGCCAGGATTACCCCGGGAAGCCTCTTGAATTACACTTTTAACAGTACTTTTTATTTATTTTAATGAACAGTAATATAGTGATAAGGGATTCTACCATTTTAAATAAGAGAAATGGTGTGTTGTAATCTCCATTAGTTATTGCGGATAAATATTTTCAGAAAACATTTTTCAAGCAGCTATTTTAGGTAAATTTCACCTTAAAAATCAAATTCAATTCGGAAATTTCTGTACCACAAATACCACTGCTTATGACTGCCAACTCAAGATTGCATTTCTGGTAAATGAAAATTTTCCGAAAATCCAACAAATATAGATATTTTTTTTTTCAAAATTTAGAAAAAAAAATCGAAAGATTTTAAAACCAGAATATCCGGAGAAATCCCCCAAATCCGGTTGTTTAAAAAAAAATCTGGTACAGTTGGCAGGTATGCATGCAATAAAGAATATAAGTTCAGCAAATAATAAAGAAGTTATGTTCGGTTCTTTCTGATAAAATCATTTTTAGATACTTAATAATTTATAGCATTACAATTCATATACTATTAATTATGTTATGCCATTAGATGTCAATGAATCGCATTTGAAATGATTATACAGTTGACCTGTTTTAAACGAGCATACTTATTCTTCTTGTGAATTTTTAACTGAGTTCATTTGTACTTCTTCAACAGATACCTGCCTTTAGCGGAAAACGATATTGTACTTTAAGATTCCATTTAAAGCAAGCACTATACAAATATAAAAATATACCGTGTTTACTCGCGTAATAGTCACACTTTTTCTGCCAATTTTTCATGGTGAAAGTCCAGGTGCGACTGTTATGCGGGGGAAATCTACTACATAATGTTGTAACTCTAAAGCTATTTTTTCAGCTTCAAAACGGGGGTGTGACTATTATCCGAGGGCGACTATTACGCGAGTAAACACGGTATATCGCTGTATCTAAAAGAGTGAAAGTGTTGAAATGATATTCGTTAATATTTAATTTTTATGTATTATTTAAATTAATGCATATTTTTTATCAATATCTTACGCGATTATTAAAAAAATATATTTTACCTCTAGAGTGAATTAAAATCTTTTAGACTCAAGCCAACATGTCACTAAAAACAGTTTTTCTCTAGTTAATTTGAAAGCAACACAATATTTATTTTCCAGAAAATAGTGTAAAGCCATAATAATTTTAGCATTGAAGCACACAATGTTGAGACTAGCGGTAACTTTAATTGCATTATTTTCGTTTGAGGTAGTCTGAATCATAATGAATTCGGGGAATTTCGTCTTTGTGCGTTTAACAAGAATTAATAATTACACGGGGATATAACTCAAATCACGTTTTCAAACAAAAGCTTTTCATAATTAATCTAAAGTAAACAAAATTTAATTTTCAATTCAAATCCCGTATTTATGAATTTAATTTTACGAGATTTATTTTGCAACAAACGTTATATTGCACGTTTACATAAACAGGAAATTGGTAGCGATAAGTTTTCAAAATTTGCGCTTTGACACTTTAGTGATATTTTGATAGAGCAATTGGTATTAGCGGATTCCTATTACTGCATGTCTACGATTAAGATGTATGTCCAGTTAATGTGAAATTTATTCATACCCCTCTCTCCTTTGTTTTCCGCTAGTTTCTTTTTTAAACTGTAAATAAATAAAATACTGTGTTACTTTATTCGCGGATAAAGCAATGAAAGTGAAACAAATGACTGGAACTTTAGTTATACTCATAGAAACAAAGCAAGAATATTCTTAAATCGAAGAAACATCAAATCACAATTTTGTGTACATTGCTTTATCAAAATATGAATACAGTGTCGAAACGAAAATTTTGAAAATTTATTACTATCAAATTCCTGTTTATGTGAACCAGCAATATTTGTCGTAAAATAAATCTGGTAAAATTAAATTCATAAGTACAGTATTTGAATTGAACATTAAATTTTGTTCACTTTAGATTAATTATGAAAAGTTTTTGTTGCATTGGGGTATGAGGATTTTTGAAACGTTTACAGAGTACTAGGATACAGTGGACTTTGTTGATAAGTTCCGGGAAAAATAATTAACGATAAATATTTCTAGAAGTCGATCAATATCAGTTGAATACTGTATGGAATTATTTAGAATATTTGTAATATATTCTTAATGTTAGAAAAATATTGCTTTCATTTCCCAAATTTTTCCAATCAATTTAAAAAATGTAAATATTCCAATAGAAGTGCAATACTAGGTGCTAATACCGTTTCACTCTTCAGAATGACAAACGATAATCTTAATAAACTCAATTTGAAATTAAAATAAGTGGTAGAAATTGGAATATTTAATAAGTGGTCCAAAGGAACACTGACTCTGTGACTTTTCTAATTCGTATACAAAAGAAATTACATAAGAAATATATATTGATATTCGTTAAGAGACATGTATTGTGAAACTAAAACTTTACTGGTCCCAGAGGCGGACTAACGTTAATTGAGGTCAGGGCACCTTTTTAAGATTGTATTTTTTAAACGAAAATCACATTTTAAAGTTAATATTCATGACTATTATTCTGTTTCATATTGTATGATTTATGTATGACAGAACACATAAAAAATATATTCGTGTGAGAGTCCCCATGAAAAATGTCTGCCAAATGTTCTCATGTTCAGTCGGGCTTTGCATAATAAACATTCTCAAATTTTTATTGATCATCATCGCTTGAAATAGCTGTAGTAGGGAAAAGGAACTACATTTTTATTGCTCTGGAGGCGGTAAAAAGTAATATTGAGTTATAATTACAGTACTACTTGAGTTATAACTACAGTATTAGTTGTTTTAGCTGATGTTACAAAATTTTAATGTTCAGAAAGTCCAAAACATGACTTGAAGAAGACAAGTTTGCCGAAAAGAAGCTTTCAGATCAGCGCAGGGCCCATTTAAGACAGGTTTTAAGTTTAATATTTCGTTGGGAAGTGGAGACACTCCCACTTTGACTTCGTCTCTTGAGATTTCGGTATGATATTCAACAATAACATTCTTTTAAAAAATTGAAGCTGCACTTCAAAATTTTCAATATATTTGGGGGCCCCTTTACCGGTCGGGACCTGGGGTGGGGACAGACTCCCTCCCCCTCTCAGTCCGCCACTGACAGGTCTGACGGCCCAACAAATTCTGTATTCTACTGGTCCGTTTTATATTTTAGTCTCGGACCATCGGGCCACCATCAATTTCGAGCCCTCATTAAAAAAGAGTAAGAAAATTAACAATAATTAAGAATATGAAATCTTTTAACACTCGCATTTATAAAAAATAAAAATAAATAAATAAATAAGAACCATATTTATACTCCGCAAGTTCCATCTTTGAAGGAGGGGAAAACTTACTTTGCCTGTAAAACAACTTTTGCATTCGTTGCACTAACACCGCAGTGAAGCAAATGCACAGTTATCCAACTTCCCGCCTTATCGCTAAAGAACGTGTTTCGGAAGCGGGCATTTCCTCGCGGAATTCAATAACATTTCTTTGATACTGAATAAGTTTGAGGTATATTAATAGAAATTATAAGATATAAATGATAAAGATAGGCCATCCGAAATTGCAATTACCTCATCAATGCATGGAATTTCGAAACAGTTGGGGAAACGACTCAATGAAACAACTCAGGCGCTTGATTTCAAACGGAGGAAATGCACATATTGGAATTATAATTAGAATTAGTGCATCACCATTTATTTTTCCTGAAACATTTTAAACCTTCCCAGTAAGTTCAAAATTACCATGTTTTGTTTGTTTATTAATTTATTTAAAAATAATACAAGAAGGTTAATGTTAATGCTACTGGACACAAAATTAAAAATTACCAAAAAGCGAGACATTTTTGGTAATTATTGTTTATTTGTTGGTTGTATTAGTAATACTGTTTCTGACCAGGCATTTAAATAGCAGCATATGTAGTTCAAACAGAGTAAATGCAAAGACCTAAACCACTGCTACGATTTTCACACCATGCACTCAACGTATTAAAACAACGATTGTCATAATTATCATAATGATGGAATGACGCAAGTAAAGAAAATGGAGCATTTGTAATTTTTACATCGCTTCCAAATGCAATCTTAGCGAAAAGTCTTATTTTTGAGTTTTCCAATCTGTGGGTCTTATTTTTGTTTTGCCAATCTTTAATTAGTTGACTGGAATAGGAAAAACTGTAACTATGTATAACCGTATTCATATTTTATGATAAATAATTTTTAATATACGAAACCAACGCAGGAACTTTGACTTTTACTCGAATACTTTTTTGAGAGGGTGTACACACAATCTATCAAACACAGCAGCGAACGCGATACATTTTTTGGAATAATATTTACGCCTGGAACTGCATTTTAATTATAGAATGATCGGAAGAAGTTAATGTTTATTATTAGATTGAACTAACTCAATCTAGTTCTCTTCTCGATAGCTAAGTGAAATTTTAGAAGAACAGAGAAAAAGCAAATAAAAATTAAAAATATGAGTAAAATATTGAACATAAAATTTAATACGTTTTATTCATTTCTATTCGTCTTAAGATCTCATGAAAAAAAAAGGGGGGGGGGAGGGGGTACACTGCAACCCAAGTATATGAGCTGATAATTGACGAAAAGAGTAAACTGTTTTAAGAGTTGTGCTTATGGAAGAATATTTCCTACCTATCCATGTATTTTTTTCTTTTTTAGAATCATCTACTTATTTAAATATGACTAAGTTTGAAACAACAATGCAAAGTATCATATTATTTCGGCTCGCTTTACATTTGTAAACCATTTGGAAAAACTAATCATTTAAAATGCGTGTAAGGAAAGTTATAGTGTGAGTAACGTAAAATCAAAGAAAAAATAAAGAGATAAAGGAATATAATTATTTATTTAACTTTCATTTACTTCTTTTCAATTATCACTCAAAAAATATTACAATTCAGTAGCAAACCCCTCGAGTATCTCACCCTAATTTAATCCAGTGCAGTATTTAAAAAGTGGCATTTTAAGTAAACAAAAAAAAATAATATACACATCTAAAGGTCTTATACAAGTTAACCAAACAAAGTTAAAATAATTCTTGCATTTTCAACTAAACGTTTAAAATTTAACGACGGCATATTTAAAACAAATGTTTAACATGAAACCATGCGTTCTTTAACAAACATAAACCAGCGAAACACAATAACACACATTTTCCGAACTGAATAACGACCTACAAACCAAAATCAAGAACTTTCACTATGTCGTATCTGCGTAGCGACTCAGCAAAATTTAGTACCATATTTAAGAAACATCAAGATTCGCAACTTACTCTAAAACGCATTTAACAATCGATACTCGGTTTATTTAATATTCAGTCGGATTCGTTTATCTTATTAATTATTCATGACATACATTTATGATCTGCTTCATAAAATCCGTCCTTAATTAAGAAGCAGTCACTGACGGCTTATATGGAGGGATGCACTTCATATATTCCGACGTCTCAGAAGAAAACCAGTTAATGAAGAATACGGACTCTAGATGGCGCTGAGTGCGGAACTCGTCCAGAGATTGATATGACTAGGAATATCAATTAGGATTTTATGATGTTGCAGGAGATGTTATCTGGAATGTTTGTAATAGTGGCACATATTCGGGCGAGGCGTTCACGATGTAAGATTCAAGCGTTTTGTATTAGTTTTATCGGCTAAATATCTTCTGAATAAAAGAAAATTGAATGTGGGATTTTCAGAATACTGGAGTGCTTTCTTTTAAATGTGAGGAAATGCTATCATTATTTGCAACGATATACCGTTTGATTAGCAATATACCGCTTGATTAGCAATATTTGTGACATATCTATGTCACAAATATGATATCGCGATCATTTATACAGATTTTTAAGTTATTTAACATCGAATAGTAGTTCGGCTGGAAATAAAAATTTTCGTCATGACGCCAACACTAAATCCCAAGAGGTGTTCCAAATTACAAAACGTATGGGCAGGGAGTGCTCTTGATAAGGGGGTGTCTCCCCCCCCCCCCCCAAAAAAAAACTCTCGCAAAACTCTGTTAAACTTGGCAAAATTAGATAGCTTATAGAGATAATTGCTGAAAAAATTTTAACGAAAGCGACAATTTACTTTCTGTTTCTGGTATACTTTGAAAAAATTAGGCAAATCCAGTTGGCAAAAGTAAAAAGTTAGTAATATAGTTGATAAAAAAGTAAGTAAGTTGGTAAAAACCGATATTTGAGTTTGCAGTTTATCGACATCCTCCCCCCCCCAATCCAAAAAAAAAAATAGTCTTAGCAATGGCTCTGCGTACGGGTAACAGTGAAAATTATTAAAAATTCAATGACTATTAGGAAAACAAGATATCAGATACATAAGTACAGTCATACCCGGTTAATAGAACAGCCTATTTTCCACGAAAATTTATTCTAATAAGCGGGATATTTCATTATCCGGAGACCACATAGACTAATTATCAGGTTGTAACGAAAGTTTTCCGCCATATCTGCCTGAAAAACTAACTTCTAACTCCTTAGATAACTGTTTTTGAACTTTCGGTACCAAACCTGCACAGTGTCACATGATACAACAATAGTACTTAAAGCTGTACTCATAATTCGTTGATATTATGTAGCTGACTTTTTGCAACACAACTGGAAGTAAATGATGGTTCTAATCCTCTAGAGTGTTAGTTCTATTTGAGACACCTTATACTTAATGATAACTATATTTTTTACAGATTTCACAACACAGTGTTATAAAGTAAACCTCTTTCCATAAGCGTAAAGTTTTCAAAATTATTGGGGGGGCCGGGCCCCTCAACCACATATATTCACGTCAGTGGCGTAGCCAACGGGGGGGGGGTAGGGGGTCATAAACCCCCCTCCACATGAGGAATTTTTTGCCATACAAAATGTATATTCTTCACTCCCTTATCATACACCCGTATACATATATGTGAGTTGCAGAAGTCGTAACCCCCCCCCATGAAAAATTTCTGGCTACGCCATTGATTCACGTATATATAACTTACTCATAGCTGCCAACTACCAACGAATATAATTAACCACTTTTTCTACATGATTTTTCGGCTTAAAATATAGTAAAATTTCTGTGCTGCGCGCGCGAACTGGTTACTATTTTGAAAAAAAAAATAATTAAAAAATATACTGCTTACAAAAAGTGGTTAATAATTATATTCCGTAGTAGTTGGCAGCTATGACTTACTATATATAAGTGTAAATTATTGGAGGCGCTCGAACTTTATGGGTCCATAGAATTCTACACCTATGTAAGATAATATCCATGTTAGTATCTTTCTACCATGTTATAAGTTAAAAATAGAAGCAAAGTAAAAAATCCAAAGGAGGGGGGAAAAAAAAAACATTTTCGATGACATAGTACATTTTAGAAACGTCTGAACTTTATTTCATGTCATACTTTACATTGCCTAATCTGATTTTAATTAACCACAGCCTGGCGAGGGCAGCTTATAGTAACATTGTGTGTTACGTGGCGTCACAATGAATACTAAATCATGATCGAAATCAAAAGAAGAAAATTTTTAATAGTACAAAGTTTTTTTAACGTTTGTAAATGGCGTGAAATACTTTTTTTATGTTAGTATAAATTAGTTTTCTGTATTTATAGTGGTAAATTATTGGGTGGGCTCAGCCCCTATCCACAATTTATTGGGGGGGCTCGAGCATCACGGGCCCATATAACTCTACGCCTATGCCTCTTTCTTTCAAATGCCAAAAATCGTTTGACAAAATATGAGCAAATACGCCAACGAGAACTGTGTGCTGACGATGTTTGCGGTGGCGGGAAACTTTCGTTACAGCCTAATATTTCGGTTTGGTACATTGTAAATTTATTGCAATAAACGTGATATTCCTTTAACCGATATTCTACTAAGCAGGTTCGACTGTATTTCCTTTGAAGTATCTAAACTAATCGAGGCATCGAGGGAAAATGCTTAGAAGCTAATTTTTTTGCAGAAAAATGAATTAAAAAAATGCTTAGAAAACATGAAAATAAGAACATCCATACTAAATTAAAATGGGAAAAAGATAAAAAAAGTTTTTCAAAAACTTTCGGGAACACATTAATAAAGTGAGCAAAAGTATACTTAACAAAATTACCCATGCTGAATGACCTTCTAAAACAAACGTCAATAATATTCATATAACTTACCTAAAAAAAGAAGAAAGAGAACATTTTAATGAGTACACTTAAATAAAACAGTAATAATTATTTACTTGATCTATAATTAGACTTTTAAACAAAACAGAAAGATAAACGCATTCAGACCTTGCGAACTAATTGGGTATAATCACGCATCCTTTAATATGATGTAGATTAACTTTTGATGTATTTATTAAAAGATTAATTTTTGCCATTATCGGTTAAAAGCAGCAACTTATGGGTATGAAATATGGAAATGCAATTACCCATATACCGAGAGACATTTTTATTTTTGACATTTCCATTTTATATATATTTAAAAAAATGTTTCATTTTCCTTTTGTAAAATTTAAATGTTTAATTTTAATTTCTTTTAAAAAAATATGTGATATTGCACGCGTATTGTAACACATGTAATTGGAAACATTTATTAAATTTGTAACCGTAAGTAAAAATTTAAAAGAAATAAAAAGGTTTTGTTACAAATCGGGGGCGTTGTGAATTTTGTGCCGTAAAAAACATTCAATGGTAACCCCAATCAAAACGTACAACATGTAACGTATTTTTGTGTGTAAATGAAAAGAAAAATTGTTTCTTCGAATTCCATCAAATGTAAATTTAAGTGAAAAGTAGAAGCAAATTATAAAGGCTTTTTCATCTATTCTAAAATATTATTTTTTTCTGATTACTTAGCATTTTTAAGTATTCAAATTGTGTTTAAAATGTCATATGGTTTTTTTTTCAATTAAGAAAATATTTTACATGTAGTCTACTGAAGGTGAGCACATTATTTACGCATGTCTCTTAATTTTCAATGTTCTTACATAAAAAAATAATAATAATTAGATGTAAAAATTCTCAGCACATCATAATGTAGTAGATAAAGGGGTAGCAAAAAATAGTGACATTAGTGACCATTTTGCAAAAAATAGTTACCAGTGCATTTCGTTGATGTGGGCTTATCACCTAGTAAACAAACAAACATTTAGGCAAATACTATAAACTGTTCAGGAGAGTTTTCTTCCTTTTTTCTATAATTTTTACATGTTTAACTTTTCTAAAAGTGTATAACTCAAAAGCATAAATTATGAACTGTTTCTCGGGTCTATGACTGATCAAGTATTTTTCAAAAACGTTCACAAATTTCACGAAAACTAAAACAGCCTTAACCCTTTAACGCAGTGTTCCCGCTCTGGGAACACCAAACTCTGACGTTTTGACTGTTGCCAGTCACGAAGAACAGATTTGACTTCTATAAAAATAGTTGCGGGTGACACAGCTCCATGAGAATTCTTTACTTTTTAGCACGCCATTTCCCGTAAAAAAATGGTAACGATTATTTTTAACAGCACTGACATCTGCTGAAAAATGGAAGAATGCAAGAACAGCTGAATGGATTGCCCAATGCTGAAAAAAGGACAGCCGTGTCCATCGCTCGACTTAACTATCAGCAAGACATCGCTCGACTTAACTACCTTAACTCATTTGTGCCCAGATATTTTTGCGACTTTCTTCGACTTTTGATAGCACCAGCAAAAAATAGAAAAATTTCTGATGTCAACATCATGAACAAGAGATAATTTCTTTTAAAATCATTATGTATAAAAATTGAAATGTCAACATCGTATTTGGTAATGTTAAAATTTTTTGCGGAGTTGAGGTTCAATACTTGTGAATAAAGGCTAGGAAAAATAAATAACGTTTTCGACTGATAGCGAAAATGCCGTCCCAAAAAAGGGACACTAGGCATAAATGGGTTAACTACCAGCTTGACGACAGCTGCGCAGCCAGCTGTCGTCAAAAAAGGGTCTCTAGATCTGTGGCACGCGATGAACGTTTCGATCGTCCGCCATCTTGCTGGTAGTAAAGTCGAGCGATAGACACGGCTGTCCTTTTTTCAGCATTGGGAAAGGGTTGCGCCTCAAAGGGTTAAACCATAAACTTTAAATAACCTCTTTTCCCGAGAATGAATAACCTGATACTCGTTAAAACTGGAAACGTAAAATTTGATTCCCTTTCATAAGTGCACCTCCATTCAGTACCGCCCACTAAAGAATTTTTTAATACTGAAAACTGAAGTACATCGCGCTATAAAATTTCCATTACTATGATCATCAATAAAAATTTATGAGAAAATTTCAATGGAGAAACTGAAAAAATACGAAAAAAAAATCATTTTTAAAATATAAAACCCCTTTCAGTCAATCCACTTTCTTTCAGAAATTACTTATATTTAAAGAAAGGAAAATGAACGAAAAAAAAAATTGCTAGTGACCATTTTTTTTTCTTTTTACAAACTACATAAAACTAGAATATATATTATTTCCGCTTATGTTATTTTTGATGAATTTTCCTGAATTGAAGTAATCACACGAAGCTGGATTATTTTTGAATAAATAAAACAAACACAAGTACCAATTTAAAAAAAATGTTCTATCGTCTCATCCAGAAAATTTTTCTCACCAATGAAAATTTCTGGAAAAGGAAATTTCAAAAACTGAAAGCACTGCCCGACAGATGTCATTAACACCCTTTAATGCGCAGTGTTCCCGCTCTGGGAACACCAAACTCTGAAGTTTTGACTGTTGCCAGTCACGAAGAATAGATTTGATTTCTATAAAAATAGTTGTGGGTGGCATAGCTCCGCGAGAATCCTTTACTGTTTAGCAGGTCATTTCCCGTAAAAAAAATTGTCACGATTATTTTTAACAGCACTGACACATCTGCGGAAAAATGGAAGAATGCGAGAACAGCCGGATAGATTGCACCTTCTAAAATAATTATGTTTCAGAAGGTGGCCATCGCTCGACTTAACTACCAGCAAGATGGCGGACGATCGAAACGTTCATCGCGTGCCACAGATCTAGAGACCCTTTTTTGAAGACAGCCGGCTGTGCGACAGAGTGGTGGAGCACATATGACCGGACGAAGGGTTTTTTTTTTCCTTCTTAAATAATTTAATTAATATTTAATCTTTCCTTTTTTAAAATATGGATTTTTTTGTGGCTCCGTACTTTTATGTTATTTATTTATGCTTTTTTTTTCGGAGCACTAGACATTAAAAAATGTACTGATTACTTGAAAATACTGACAAAATTTAAACTTGTGCAATTGTGGTGGGCTTCGTGGATGTTGCGAGCGCCAGCTTTCTCAAGCATTCGCAGCCCCTTCGTCAGTCCAGTTGAGAGAGGTTGGCACCCTCCCAAGCACTGACCGAGGCCAACGTTGATTGATTTTCAGTGTTCTAATGGGAAACGAACTTCCATCTATTGGGACACTGCGTGCGGGACACGCTTTTAAAAAGCGCACTGTAGCGTTTCTTACTTCCATCAGTCAAACACAAAAATTATTTGAATGGTACGAAGGGTCTTTTTTTTTTTTTTTTTAAAGGGATTACATACATTCATTTTATTCAATTCTGTAAGGTAAAGGCGACATCAACGCTCTGATAAGGATTAAAGACTTGGACTATTAGCACTGAACGATCCAAGATACAGGCTTCTGAAATGAAATTCTTAAGAACTGGAAAGGGGTTGCACAAGAATGGATCATCTAACGATTCCATACGTTCTGATTTAAAACTATAACATAAACCATAACTATATCATAAACCGTAAAACGATAGAATATTGAACTAAATGGAAAGACCAAGGAGAATGCATGGAGAAGGACCGACTTAGAAGGAGACTGTTAAGATACAATTCTAGAGAATACCGAAACCGTAGAAGACCTGTACTTCGATGAATTGGCCAATGGAGCCGGACCAGGCTAATAGCATAAAACCTGACACAAATGATAAGGACGATTTATGCATTAAATCATTAAAAGTTTACACAAACCCATGGCCCCCACATTCGATTGCGGATCTAAAACCTGCGCCCGGGGGCAAATGCCGCTCCTGTCAACCCAATCTCGGCGGTCCTGGCAGGAAAAAAAGATGGAAATAATACGCACACAAGTTCACACGTGGCTGACGAGAAAGACAGGCTGTGGTGCTGACATCTGGTCACACCCCTTTTGTCCTCGCAGAATCATGTGACTTAGGAGGTGTGGCCATCTTGGTCCGAGATAGCCACAACGCCTAGGTCGCATCACTCTTCGAGAGCAACAGGGGTGTGACCAAATGTCCACACTGCAGCCTGTCCTTCCCGTCAGCCACGAGTTCACACAACTCACGCAATGCCAATTTGACTTAACTTTTATGATAAACTGTTTATCATAAGTACAGGGATGTGCTAGCTGAAATTACATTTTGGAGCAATTTGTGGAGCAAGAAAAAGTCACTTTTGGAGCATAAGAATGTCAATTTTGAAATACAAAATTTATTTTTGGAGGGAAAGAGAAAAGTCCTTAAAGAATGCCAATTTAAAAAATGAAAATTATGGAGGTTTTTAAAAACTCTTAGCTTATAACAAAAACCAGTTTTATTTCGGTGGGGGAGAGTCAGAAGCTTATGAAATAAATAAAAAATTCAGGTATTTTATACATTGCTATACAAAATATCTATTTTAAATCAAACATACAATATTTACTAAACTATATTAACCCATTTATGCCTAGCGTCCCTTTTTTGGGACGGCATTTTCGCTATCAGTCAAAACTGTTATTTATTTTTCCTAGCCTTTATTCACGAGTATAGAACCTCAACTCCACATAATATTTTAACATGACCCAGAAGGATGTTGACATTTCAATAATGATTTTAAAAAGAATTTCATAATGATTTTAAAAGAAATCATTCCTTGCTCAAGAAGTTGACATCAGAAATTTATCTATTATTGCTTTGCTGGTATTAGCATAAACCAAAGAAAGTCGCAAAGATATCTAGGCACAAATGTGTTAACTACCATCAGCAGATAATAAAAAATTTGGTAACAAAAAATTAAAAATTTATATAAAATTAAATTTAAAACTGAGGTCAATTTTTACTCTTAAGGCATTGGAGGTTTAAACAAAGGAATGCCAAAGAAAAATATATTCATTTTTAAGATTAATAGAGAAAGACTGAAATTAGAATGTGTGATTACTTTTGTAAAAATTAGGGAGATTTACAATACAGTATTTAAACCTTTTAAAAATATATGGAAAATTTAAAAATGTAGCAGTTTTGCTGAATTTGGAGCAAAAATGTCCAAAACGATCTTTTTGTAGTAGATTGGCACATCAGAATTGAGTTGGCACAATTTGGAGCAATTGGAGCAGCTGGCACATCCCTGTAAATATATAAATATGTTATTTTAAATTTTAAGCTACAATTAGCTGAAATTTTCTAAACTTTCGTTGGATAGAAAGTATATCCAAAACACTTTTAAAAGTTTGCATAAGTTATAACAATGACAAATTCGAAATGCGTAGGGCTGGACTCGGGGCCTTCCCTAGGACCAGTGCCCTGGACCCAGGGGTCCACAAAGCTCCACCCTTGTCGGGCCGTGCACAAACCCGCAGAACACATTTTTCTAATAAACTAGGACGCTTTCAGATCGAAATTTTGTCGAAATGTTTGGTGAAATTAATTATGTTCTTATGATTAATTTTAAAGTATTTTTTTATGTTACACAATATTAAAAACGCAATAGAAAATCCGTAAAATAACAAGCATAAAACTTCAGTGAATTCTAAAACTCAGTTCTTAATTTATACGCACCAACAAACTTTCCCTCCTTTCCTTTGTCAATCGAATTCTTTTAACATAGTTTAGAGCAATATTTCCAAGTTCGAATCGAAAGCAGTATTTTTGAGTTGATTAATTGATGTAGGAATTGAGTAATGGTCACACGTGCTTCTGATGATCGTTTAGTTTGCATATTTTAAGGAATACTTAATAGTTGAGTCTTAAAAGAATATATTCAATGAAAATTTCAATAAAAATCGATTTCTGAAAAGTGTTTTATTATTATTGTTTTATAGGAAATAAAAATATAAAGTATAAATAAAAATAAAGAAATAAATATTTTAAAAATAGATAAATTCATTACGCTGTTTTAAAAATAAATATTTAAAAAAAACACATATTCATTATGTTTTTTGGCTTATACTAATTACAGTAAAGATATGCAATAAAAATATTTTTAAAAAATCTAAACAAGGAACTGAAGTCAAGCACTAGCATTAGCATAACTACATTTGAATAAAGAAATATTCAATAATATTTGAATAACAAAATTTTATGCAATGTGCCTTTTCTATAAAATCAATATTAGAAGCGTTAAATTATATTATATGAGACGATTCACGTCTTCAAAGAATATGCTAACTTTTTTATTAAAAAAATTAATTATTTGCTAGAAAAATACTTCATTTAGCAAAATGTAGCATTACACATTTCACATTGAGAATGAAAAATTTCCCAGCAATTGACGCAAGCTGCGTCAAAAAAGGGTCTCTAGATCTGTGGCACGCGATGAACGTTTCGATCGTCCGCCATCTTGCTGGTAGTTAAGTCGAGCGATGGCAACGTCTGCCCTTTTTTCAGCATTGGACAATCTATCCAGCTGTTTTCGCATTCTTCCGTTTTTCAGCAGATGTCAGTGCTGTTAAAAATAATCGGGACCATTTTTTACGGGAAATGACATGCTAAAAAGTAAAGGATTCTCGTGGAGCTATGTCACCCGCAACTGTTTTTATAGAAATCAAATCTATTCTTCGTGACTGGCAACAGTCAAAACGTCAGAGTTCGGTGTTCCCAGAGCGGGAACACTGCGCGTTAAAGGGTTAAAGCACTAATGGTATCCGGAAAGCGTTTCACAATCGACTGTTCCGGCATGACGTATCTACCTCGCTCGTTATTAAAATCAGCATTTCCCTTATTTGTCAGTGTCCTTCTCCCAACAGAGCGCTTTCTTCTCCTGTATAAAATAATTTCATCGGGCAGAAATACAAAACTGGATCCCCACACACAGTGGAACATCTAAACAACACAGAGGCCATAGCATTATTTTCTCCGCGCTGTCTTAAAGAATACGGGGGCGTTTGTGGAGGGGGGGGGGCGCTTATATTCCGAGCACGTTGGGCGAAACGAACAATGCCTTTTCACCCAAAATGTATCCCCCAACATCTCGTTCCCGAGTTGATGTATTGTACTATTGCTTGTTTTTTCTAGCGAAAGAAAAGAAGAATTCTGTTTGGAATTTAAAATTTGAAGCATTGCTTCAGGAAGAATATCGTTTATCTTAGTGCAGTTGTTGTGCTTGTTGTGTGTTTGTGTCTAGGACTGCTTTTTTTTTTTTTTCTGCCTTCCTTCCTTCTGCAGGTCTGTGTTTTTTTCCCGTTTCGTCGTTTTATCCCTCCACAAATTTCAATTGCATATTTGTGAAACTGCAGTTTTATGAGAGATTTCACTAGGTGTGTGTATTGTGATAAAGGCGAACTTAAAACAAGGGATATCTGAACAGAGGGTAGGGAGGGGTATCTCGGGAGGTGGGCTCTTTAACCCTTTAACGCGCAGTGTTCCCGCTCTGGGAACACCATACTCTGACGTTTTCACTGTTGCCAGTCAGGAAGAATAGATTGGATTTCTATAAAAATAGTTGCGGGTGACATAGCTCTAGGAGAATCTTTTACTTTTTAGCACGTCATTTCCCGTAAAAAAATGGTCACGATTACTTTTAACAGCACTGACATCTGCTGAAAAATGGAAGAAGGCGAGAACAGCTGGATAGATTGCCCGATGCTGAAAAAATGGCAGCCGTTTGCATCGCTCGACTGGCACAGCCAGCTGCGTCCAAAAAAAAGGTCTCTAGATCTGTGGCACGCGATGAACGTTTCGATCGTCCGCCATCTTTCTGGTAGTTAAGTCTAGCGATGCAAACGGCTGCCCTTTTTTCAGCATTGAGAAAGGGTTGCGCCTCGAAGGGTTAAAGGGTTCTAGTTAATGATGAGCATGAATGAATGAAACTATTCGAAATAATCGCTTATTTGATGCATTCGAGATAATCGATTTGGAAAAATCCATTCGAACGCTCAGCACATGCCACTCGAAATCTAGAAGAGAAATCGCGAATGCTATTCGAATAGCGAAACCGTTATAACTATGTGAATAGAAGTCTATTCCAATACTAGGAATACTATTCCAATAGTGAAACCGCCAATAGTATTCGAATAGTGAAATCGCATATTGTATTAGAATAGCTAAACAGCGATTACTATTCGAATAGAAATCGCGATTACTATTTCAATAGTAGAAATCAGTATCACTCACTATTTGATTAATCGAATAATCATTGGATTCGAATAGTAGTAATTTATTACAGAAATCATATGAATGGAATATCACTAGTGCATACATCACACTAGTTCATCTGGAGAAAGAAATATAAACGACTTTTCGAAACACATATATACATAGTAACTTATAAGAACCTGTCTAACTGTTTTAAACTATTTCCTAACTACATACTGGCATGATGATACAAATGATCATAATGCGTTCCTTATATAAACTCGTGACAGAATTTGAAAGAACTTACATATATCTCATTTCAGTCTGATATTTGAAAACACGTTGAATGTTCAACAATGATGTTTTTACCATTGTTGGTACTTTTATCTGAAAATTCAGTTATGTAGAATATAAAATACGTGCAAAAACGGTTAAAATATGATGATAAGTAAGTAAATAAAATAAATAAATAATTCGTTTCCTCCAAACCTTCTGCAATAGCTGTTCTTTTACCGCAATTTGGTTGCGAAATTTGGTCCAGATTCGAAAAGCGGTGTACAGGCCGCTGACCCGGCCATTAGAAAGAAAATATAAATCCTATAGTGGGAACACACAGAGACAAGGCACCTGTTTTAAGAGTAAAAATATTTGAAATTATTTTTACTCTTAAAACAAATAGACCGATGATTTTATTTTCACAAATAAAATGATCAGCCCACTTGAAAAGAAAAATTATTTTTAAACTTTTTTTTTTTAAATATCGCAAATACAAAAATCTCAAGAACGATATTAGCTAAAGACCATAAGCAGAATCAAAACTATTTTAATAACGGGATTTAACGAAACGGCGCAAAAAATATTTTTGTAATCAATAATTATAATGCCTTACTCCAAAAATTGTACATGAAACAATGAAAAACACTATAAATTGTAGAATTAAAAAAAAAGTTTTTTTTTAACTAATCATTTGAAATAATTACCTCTAGCGAAGAATAAAGTTTTATTCTCTTTCATAGATAAAAGAAGCTATAAATTAAATAATCAAAAGAACCGTTTGGGGACTTATTTATCCCCTAAAACTCACTTTTTTTTTTAGGCACGGCGGGAAAAAAATAAATTGAATATTTTTTCGAGCCTTTTGCTTCTTTTTCACTTCAGATGATTTTTTTTTTCATTTTTAAATTTTTTTTAGCTTTTTCGTGAGAATTAACTCATATAATTTATTGTATTTCATTCTGGACTTGTTCATTTATTTTTTTCCAATTTTCATAGATCTTAATTTCTGTTTTACGATTTAATATCGGCAGTAACCAGCGTTGGCATGATGTTTAAAAATGTTATTTTAGAGACTGTAAACAATATAAGTACCGTACATAGGTATAGGGTAATTCCGGGACATATGCCTGATAGTTTTTTTGAATTTGTGAAAAAAAATAATCCTAGGCTGCACATACAATAAAATAAAACCATGCTGTGCTATTTAACATAAAAAATTAAAACATATATACTGCGGAAAAAAAATTGAAAAATTATTATTATTTTAAACAACTTTTTCTAAAAAAATTGCACTGCGGGTGAGACGAATGCTCTTCGGGGTGAAACGTCACTCGACTGCGGGAGTTACACCACGTCTGTCATAAGAACTTCATGAAGTAATAAATGAAATAATATTAAAATAAATATTCATATCTGGACTATAATTTTCACTGTAATAAGAAAGAAACTAAATTAGTACAAAGAGAGGTATTAGTAGGTTTAACATTTTAATGCGTAGTGGTTCCCTCTCTGGGAACACCAAACTCTCACGTTTTGACTCTCGTTGACTCTGACTGAACATTAGAGTTTTGACAAATTCTAACGTTCGCGAGCCCCACTGGTGAGAACAAGGGGTGTATTGATTTAAAACATAAAAAGACGAGGGTTTTCATTAATAAATAATTCTTCCCTTCTTTTTTTAACAATGAAGTTTATTTTACATCTATAACAAAGCTACAACAAAGAAATGCTTATATAAAGCGTCAAAACTACTATAAGTGCCGTGAATTGCGGCGGAAGCTGGTGGGGTCGTGGTCGGGTGTCGTGCCTTCGCCCATGATACATTATCACTGTCAAGCGCGATGTGAAGGACTAGCTAGCGGCTATCTTGGAGTCTTGGGGCTCAGGCCTCTCGATACCGGCAGGCGACAAGAGACCCGTTATGTTAGTATTCCATTGAGCTGCAGAGTGGTGAACACATATGACCTGATCACGAAGGGATTTTTTTTCAATCTTAAATTATTTCATTAATAAATAATTCTTCTCTTTATTTTAACAATAAAGTTTATTTTTGGAGACTCCGCATTTTTATTTTATATTTGTTCACCACTTTGGGAATCTATTCTGTAAAAAAAAAATAACTAGCTAAAGGAACAGTAATGATTCCTGATAGATACACTTATGACACATTGTCACTGTAAAGCTAGATGGAAATGAATCCATCTAGGACTCAATGGAGCTCGACCATCTCGAAACCGGTAGACCAAAAACAGACTCGTTCTGTTAGTATTCCTCAGCAGATTTAAAAATTAAATGTCAGTTCAAATTAAATATGCATCCTCATAGAAGCAGAGTAATGCAGCACATATGACCAGACCACAGAGGGCTCTTTTCCTTAAATTATTTTTTTAATTTTTAAGCGTTTTTTTTTTTTTTTGTTGCAGTTTTTTTCAGCTTTTTCTGTAGAATTAAGTTATATAATTTTTTGTCTCGCATTAAAGATTTGTCCATTTACATTTACTGTGCAAGATCTTAATTATTTTTTTTTCGATTTAGTTTCGTTAGTAATAAGAGTTGCTATGATGCTTAAAAATGTTATTTTAGAGATTGTTAATAATAAGTACAGTACGTAAGGTAATAAATATATAGGAGATATTAGCTAATTCCTAAACTTATCAAAATATTACGAACGGTCATTCAAATGTTGTGTCTTTAAAAATGAATAGAAGCTGCGGCTCTGCTGGACCCGGCGTGCGTCTGGGGTTCAACTGGACAGCAGGACACCCCAGGAACGGTAACAGGCTTTAACCAATAGGTAGGTCGTTACTAAAGGTAATATCGTATAGTTTCATAAAGTAAATCATAGATATGCACTTGCACTTGGGAAATAATTAAAAATTATCCAATCATTTATTTTAAATGGGATTTTACTGTTTGTGTATTGCAACGGCTCCCAACCTTTTAACAAAATGACCTCCCATTAGCTCGAGATGACACCCCCCCCCCATATTCTTCAGAATGCGTGCAATTTATTTATACTACAACAATGAACGTTTTGTAGCCTTTTCTACAAAATAATGTTATCGATAAAGTTTGAATAAACATTTTTATCGAAAAATAAAAATGGAGCAAAAATAAGAATAAATAAGGTGAATTTTTAAACATGCATCATCACTTTATCTTTGCCTATTTTTCTCGAGCCCCACTGGTTGAGAACAAGAGGTGTATTGATTTAAAACATAACCAGACGAGGGTTATCTGCTTATGGTGGGGAGGGGCTGCCTTCTTTAGGAGGACTTTTTAAGGGGGTTATAACGTCAATTTACTTAAGAACCTTTCGAGAAAACCACCCCAAACTCTAGACCGCTAGAACAACAGCCGTGCGATAGGCCAGATCCCTGGATAATCAACCACTTACAATGTTCAGGGTTCTATACATTTAGCCATGATGGATCCAACAATGCTCAGCACGTAACAATTATAGTTAAGAAACATCGAGGCTGAAACAAAGCTACAACAAAGAAATGCTTATATAGAGCGTCAAAGCTACTATAAGTGCCGTGAATTGCGGCGGAAGCTGGTGGGGTCGTGGTCGGGTGTCGTGCCTTCGCCCATGATACATTATCACTGTCAAGCGCGATGTGAAGGACTAGCTAGCAGCTATCTTGGAGTCTTGGGGCTCAGGCCTCTCGATACCGGCAGGCGACAAGAGACCCGTTATGTTAGTATTCCATTGAGCTGCAGAGTGGTGAACACATATGACCTGATCACGAAGGGATTTTTTTTCAATCTTAAATTATTTCATTAATAAATAATTCTTCTCTTTATTTTAACAATAAAGTTTATTTTTGGAGACTCCGCATTTTTATTTTATATTTGTTCACCACTTTGGGAATCTCTGTTCTGTAAAAAAAAAATATAACCAGACGAGGGTTATCTGCTTATGGTGGGGGGGGGGGGGCTGCCTTCTTTAGGAGGACTTTTTAAGGGGGTTATAACGTCAATTTACTTAAGTTACCTTTCGAGAAAACCACCCCAAACTCCAGACCGCTAGAACAACAGCCGTGCGATAGGCCAGATCCCTGGATAATCAGCCACTTACAATGTTCAGGGTTCTATACATTTAGCCATGATGTATCCAACAATGCTCAGCACGTAACAATTATAGTTAAGAAACATCGAGGCTGAAACAAAGCTACAACAAAGAAATGCTTATATAGAGCGTCAAAGCTACTATAAGTGCCGTGAATTGCGGCGGAAGCTGGTGGGGTCGTGGTCGGGTGTCGTGCCTTCGCCCATGATACATTATCACTGTCAAGCGCGATGTGAAGGACTAGCTAGCGGCTATCTTGGAGTCTTGGGGCTCAGGCCTCTCGATACCGGCAGGCGACAAGAGACCCGTTATGTTAGTATTCCATTGAGCTACAGAGTGGTGAACACATATGACCTGATCACGAAGGGATTTTTTTTTCAATCTTAAATTATTTCATTAATAAATAATTCTTCTCTTTATTTTAACAATGAAGTTTTTTTTTGGGGACTCCGCATTTTTATTTTATATTTGTTCACCACTTTGGGAATCTCTGTTCTGTAAAAAAAAAATAACTAGCTAAAGGAACAGTAATGATTCCTGATAGATACACTTATGACACATTGTCACTGTAAAGCTAGATGGAAATGAATCCATCTAGGACTCAATGGAGCTCGACCATCTCGATACCGGTAGACCAAAAACAGACTCGTTCTGTTAGTATTCCTCAGCAGATTTAAAAATTAAATTTCTGTTCAAATTAAGTATGCATCCTCATAGAAGCAGAGTAATGCAGCACATATGACCAGACCACAGAGGGCTCTTTTCCTTAAATTATTTTTTTAATTTTTAAGCGTTACTCTTTTTTTTGTTGCAGTTTTTTTTCAGCTTTTTCTGTACAATTAAGTTATATAATTTTTTGTCTCGCCTTATAGATTTGTCCATTTACATTTACTGTGCAAGATCTTAATTTCTGTTTTTTCGATTTAGTTTCGTTAGTAATAAGAGTTGCTATGATGCTTAAAAATGTTATTTTAGAGATTGTTAATAATAAGTACAGTACGTAAGGTAATAAATATATAGGAGATATTAGCTAATTCCTAAATTTATCAAAATATTACGAACGGTCATTCAAATGTTGTGTCTTTAAAAATGAATAGAAGCTGCGGCTCTGCTGGACCCGGCGTGCGTCTGGGGTTCAACTGGACAGCAGGACACCCCAGGAACGGTAACAGGCTTTAACCAATAGGTAGGTCGTTCCTAAATGTAATATCGTATAGTTTCATAAAGTGAATCATAGATATGCACTTGCACTTGGGAAATAATAAAAAATTATCCAAACATTTATTTTAGATGGGATTTTACTGTTTGTGTATTGCAACGGCTCCCAACCTTTTAACAAAATGACCTCCCATTCAATAAAAAATAGCGAGATAACACCCCCCATATTCTTCAGAATGCGTGCAATTTATTTATACTACAACAATAGACGTTTTGTAGCCTTTCCTACAAAATAATGTTATCGATAAAGTTGGAATAAACATTTTTAGCGAAAAATAAAAATGGAGCAAAAATAATAATAAATAAGGTGAATTTTTAAACATGCATCATCACTTTATCTTTGCCTATTTTTCTGGAGCCCCACTGGTTGAGAACAAGAGGTGTATTGATTTAAAACATAACCAGACGAGCGTTATCTGCTTATGGTGGGGGGGGGCTGCCTTCTTTAGGAGGACTTTTTAAGGGGGTTAAAACGCCAATTTACTTTAGTTACCTTTGGAGAAAACCACCCCAAACTCCAGACCGCTAGAACAACAGCCGTGCGATAGGCCAGATCCCTCGATAATCAGCCACTTACAATGTTCAGGGTTCTATACATTTGGCCATGATGGATCCAACAATGCTCAGCACGTAACAATGATAGTTAAGAAACATCGAGGCTGAAACAAAGCTACAACAAAGAAATGCTTATATAGAGCGTCAAATCTACTATAAGTGCCGTGAATTGCGGCGGAAGCTGGTGGGGTCGTGGTCGGGTGTCGTGCCTTCGCCCATGATACATTATCACTGTCAAGCGCGATGTGAAGGACTAGCTAGCGGGTATCTTGGAGTCTTGGGGCTCAGGCCTCTCGATACCGGCAGGCGACAAGAGACCCGTTCTGTTAGTATTCCATTGAGCTGCAGAGTGGTGAACACATATGACCTGATCACGAAGGGATTTTTTTTCAATCTTAAATTATTTCATTAATAAATAATTCTTCTCTTTATTTTAACAATGAAGTTTATTTTTGGAGACTCCGCATTTTTATTTTATATTTGTTCACCACTTTGGGAATCTCTGTTCTGTAAAAAAAAAATAACTACCTAAAGGAACAGTAATGATTCCTGATAGATACACTTATGACACATTGTCACTGTAAAGCTAGATGGAAATGAATCCATCTAGGACTCAATGGAGCTCGACCATCTCGATACCGGTAGACCAAAAACAGACTCGTTCTGTTAGTATTCCTCAGCAGATTTCAAAATTAAATTTCAGTTCAAATTAAATATGCATCCTGATAGAAGCAGAGTAATGCAGCACATATGACCAGACCACAGAGGGCTCTTTTCCTTAAATTATTTTTTTAATTTTTAAGCGTTACTCTTTTTTTTTGTTGCAGTTTTTTTCAGCTTTTTCTGTAGAATTAAGTTATATAATTTACTGTCTCGCATTAAAGATTTGTCCATTTACCTTTACTGTGCAAGATCTTAATTTCTGTTTTTTCGATTTAGTTTCGTTAGTAATAAGAGTTGCTATGATGCTTAAAAATGTTATTTTAGAGATTGTTAATAATAAGTACAGTACGTAAGGTAATAAATATATAGGAGATATTAGCTAATTCCTAAAGTTATCAAAATATTACGAACGGTCATTCAAATATTGTGTCTTAAAAAATGAATAGAAGCTGCGGCTCTGCTGGACCCGGCGTGCGTCTGGGGTTCAACTGGACAGCAGGACACCCCAGGAACTGTAACAGGCTTTAACCAATAGGTAGGTCGTTCCTGAAGGTAATATCGTATAGTTTCATAAAGTGAATCATAGATATGCACTTGCACTTGGGAAATAATTAAAAATTATCCAAACATTTATTTTAGATGGGATTTTACTGTTTGTGTATTGCAACGGCTCCCAACCTTTTAACAAAATGACCTCCCATTCAATAAAGTTTAGCTCGAGATGGCACCCCCCCCCATATTCTTCAGAATGCGTGCAATTTATTTATACTACAACAATGAACGTTTTGTAGCCTTTTCTACAAAATAATGTTATCGATAAAGTTGGAATAAACATTTTTAGCGAAAAATAAAAATCGAGCAAAAATAAGAATAAATAAGGTGAATTTTTAAACATGCATCATCACTTTATCTTTGCCTATTTTTCTCGAGCCCCACTGGTTGAGAACAAGAGGTGTATTGATTTAAAACATAACTAGGCGAGGGTTATCTGCTTCTGGTGGGGGGGCTGCCTTCTTTAGGAGGACTTATTAAGGGGTTCGAACGTCAATTTACTTAAGTTACCTTTGGAGAAAACCACCCCAAACTCCAGACCGCTAGAACAACAGCCGTGCGATAGGCCAGATCCCTCGATAATCAGCCACTTACAATGTTCAGGGTTCTATACATTTGGCCATGATGGATCCAACAATGCTCAGCACGTAACAATGATAGTTAAGAAACATCGAGGCTGAAACAAAGCTACAACAAAGAAATGCTTATATAGAGCGTCAAAGCTACTATAAGTGCCGTGAATTGCGGCGGAAGCTGGTGGGGTCGTGGTCGGGTGTCGTGCCTTCGCCCATGATACATTGTCACTGTCAAGCGCGATGTGAAGGACTAGCTAGCGGCTATCTTGGGGCCTTGGGGCTCAGGCCTCTCGATACCGGCAGGCGACAAGAGACCCGTTCTGTTAGTATTCCATTGAGCTGCAGAGTGGTGAACACATATGACCTGATCACGAAGGGATTTTTTTTCAATCTTAAATTATTTCATTAATAAATAATTCTTCTCTTTTTTTTAACAATGAAATTTATTTTTGGAGACTCCGAATTTTTATTTTATATTTATTCACCACTTTGGGAATCTCTGTTCTGTAAAAACAAATAACTACCTAAAGGAACAGTAATGATTCCTGATAGATACACTTATGACACATTGTCACTGTAAAGCTAGATGGAAATGAATCCATCTAGGACTCAATGGAGCTCGGCCATCTCGATACCGGTAGACCAAAAACAGACTCGTTCTGTTAGTATTCCTCAGCAGATTTCAAAATTAAATTTCAGTTCAAATTAAATATGCATCCTGATAGAAGCAGAGTAATGCAGCACATATGACCAGACCACAGAGGGCTCTTTTCCTTAAATTATTTTTTTAATTTTTAAGCGTTACTCTTTTTTTTGTTGCAGTTTTTTTCAGCTTTTTCTGTAGAATTAAGTTATATAATTTATTGTCTCGCATTAAAGATTTGTCCATTTACCTTTACTGTGCAAGATCTTAATTTCTGTTTTTTCGATTTAGTTTCGTTAGTAATAAGAGTTGCTATGATGCTTAAAAATGTTATTTTAGAGATTGTTAATAATAAGTACAGTACGAAAGGTAATAAATATATAGGAGATATTAGCTAATTCCTAAACTTATCAAAACATTACGAACGGTCATTCAAATATTGTGTCTTAAAAAATGAATAGAAGCTGCATCACTGCTGGACCCGGCGTGCGTCTGGGGTTCAACTGGACAGCAGGACACCCCAGGAACTGTAACAGGCTTTAACCAATAGGTAGGTCGTTCTTGAAGGTAATATCGTATAGTTTTATAAAGTGAATCCTAGATATGCACTTGCTCTTGGGAAATAATTAAAAATAATCCAAACATTTATTTTAGATGGGATTTTACTGTGTGTGTGTGTTTGTGTGTATTGCAGCGGCTCCCAATCTTTTAATAAAGTAACCTCCCATTTAATAAAGGTTAGCTCAAGATGACACCCTGTCACGTATTTTTCTGTCACAGTATTTTTTTAGTGTGTATCACTTTTTTTCCCTTTTAGAAGTATCAAATATTGATAACCGTGAGTGGTATTCCTCCTCAGTCCTGCTGCTAAGAGAGTGGTGGAGCACATATGACCCGACCACAAAGGGTTTTTTTTTCTTTTTAAATTTTTTTTATTGATATTTAATATTTTCTTCTTTAACAATGGTGGATTTTTTTGTTACTCTGTATTTGTATCTTATTCATATATTTTTTATTTTTTTTATTTGCTCATCGCTTTAGAGTCCCCGATCTCTATAAAAAGTAATAAACAACAATCACCTGAGTAAGGGTTTCTGAAAATGACACTGAATGAAATGTACAGAGTAAAAAAAAATGTTTTATTGATTTAAAATTCTTGTTGGCTTTATTTCAAAGAAATAGTTTTGTTTAATCAATAATATTTGTGTTAATTGAACGAAATCTGTTAATTTAACAAAAATTTTGTGAGTACAAACAAAATTATTTGGTTGAAATAATGCCAACCAAATTTTTGTTGAATCAACAAATTTCCTCTAATTCAGCAAAATATTTTTTTCCCGTGTAATAGTTATGCAAATTTTAATTAGAAAAATTCGGCATTTTTTTAATGATTGGCTCAAGATTTTGTGTTTTGTTTTTGCGGAGTACAAGACATTAAAAAATATACTAATAACTTGAAAATACTGTAAAAATATGAAGGAGTGTAACTGTGGTGGACTGAATTCATGTGGGTTACTCTTGATTTCACAACGAAGCAAAAACACTGCAGCTTTGCTCTTTCTCATAAACGTTGAAAATTTATTAAAAATTACAAAAAGGGCACCCAAAAGCTCATTTACACTGGGCCTTGTGATGCAGATCATCGCATATATTATTTTAATTATCTATTACTTAATTGTTAATTATTCTAAATTTAATCTGTGTTCAAAATTTATTCTTTGCAATTTCGATTTGTATTTCCTTAGCTTCGCGTGTAAAGTTTTATTTCTGCACCTGCTTTATTTAAAAGCGATCTTCCGTTTTCATCTATTTTTTTTTTCACTTTTTCACTTGTAAACCCTAGCGTTTCATTTTCGACGATTTGTTTATGACCATATAAGGCATCAAATCTATAAATAACATTGGCTTTCATTTTGGGTTTCAATTTAGCTTATAGATTTTTTGTTTTATCTTGTTGGCGCGTCGGAGATTCAAATTAATTATATAGAAATGAATTTAACGCCTACTGGCGCCTCTTTCTTTTCGCACTTTTTTTTGGCGTGACCTTTGGCGTGTTTTTCTTCTACCGCTACTCTCTTGGCTTGCGTTTTCTCAACACATTTTTCACTTTGCTGTTGCCTTGAAAAGCTGCGTCTCTTTGGGCTCTGCCCGGCCACTGCAGGATTTTATATTTTTGAAGTTTATATATGTATTGTTATGTTAAAATAGGTTCGAATCCTGGTCACGGCACCATGTGAGACAGATTACCCAGGTTCTTTACCTCAAGACAAAGCCGTGATAAAAGTCACCTTAATCCATGATTGAACGGACAAGGAGCAGGCATCGTATAGTGACATTTTAATTTTATTTAACACTTCAACACATATATAAAGTTCAAAAATATAAAGTCCTGCGGTGGCCGGGCAGACCCAAAAGAGACGCAGCTTTTCAGGGCAACAGCAAAGCGAAAAATGTGTCGAGAAAACGCAAGCCAAGAGAGCAGTAACAGAAGCAGAAATACGCCAAAGGTCACGCCAAAGTGCGAAAACAAAGAGGCGCCAGTAGGCGTTAAATTCATTTCTATATAATTATTTTTGAATCCCCGACGCGCCAACAGGATAAAACAAAATATCATCAGCTAAATTGTAACCCAAAATGAAAGCCAATGTTATTTGTAGATTTGATGCCTTATATGGTCATAAACAAACCATCGAAAATGAAATGCTAGAATTTACAAATGCAAAAGTGAAAAATTAAAAAAAAAAGGAAAAATAAATGAAAACGGAAGATTGCTTTTAAATAAGGCAGGTGCAGAAATAAAACTTTACAGGCGAAGCTAAGGAAATACAAATCGAAATTGCAAAAAAATAAATTTTGAACACAGATTAAATTTAGAAATAATTAACAATTAAGTAATTGATAATTAAAATAAGATATGTGATGATCTGCATCACAGGCCTATTTCTAGAACGCATAGGGGAGAGACAAAATGATACGCATTAAATAAATATTCTGCAGACGCACACATGCATTCGTATTGCAGCTTAACTGCCAAATAAATTCTGCACTAAACGTATGACTAGAAAACGTGAAATACTTTTAAACTTTTCCATTTGTAGATCAAAAAGAAGAAAAAAAACACAGCCTGATTCAATGCATGTAAAGCAAGACTAAAACACAAAAAATAAAGCTTCAAGCATGTTTGAAAAAAAAAAAAAAAAAAAAAAAAATTTGCTCCCTTTTTTTTCCCGCTACGTGAGCAAAATCTTGCAGTCACCCAAATTATAAATCAAAATAAAGGCTAAAACAATGGGGCAGAACGGAAGAAAAAGACATGAGTAAAGAGAAAAAAAAAATGCGTTGTAAAATGCGAGTCGGATAAAAATTTAAATTTGCATCTTATATTTTGGCAACACCTTTCAGATTTCGAAAACAAAAGCGGCCGCATTTTTAAAAGATATGTAGAACATGCACATACTTTTTAAAGATATTTTTTGAAGCATCTAACACCCCTCGCCCTTGTCTTTGTTACAAGAAGCCCATTTGAATAAAATATTTTTAAAATATTTTATGCATAATAAGTTACGACCCCTCCATTTTCAGAATTCTTTTTATGGGCGTATTTTTCTTTATTCTGTGCATCTATAGTGATAAAGTGCAGACATTGAATACATGTGTGAAATTTGTTTCCGTTGAAATAAAAGATGATTTTAAGAGATAATGTATTTCCTCCACAAACATAATGAAAATAGATTTTTTTTTTCTCGCATTAAAAAATTATTACTGAGAGAAATTCGCGCACGCTACAAATCGGTTTCTTTCTTCGCAAAATTCTCGCATTTCGGAAGATTACCCCCCCCCCCCCCCAGCCTTTTTTTTAAAGTCGTGCATGCTTCCATTTTTCATAAAGAGGTTATATACGAAAAATTCTCGCAGTTTCCTTTCTATTGCATGTAACTAGGACTGACTTACAGACTTGGAGGGCCAGTTACATGTTATAAAAAATAACTAAAATACCCTGATTTTGGATGTTTACCCGAGGCAAGAATAAGTACCCATTTATATATACCTTATCCATTGGGTATTTACCCAACTCACATCTATAGTGAGTAATTCTCATCTATTTTTTTTGTTTTAATTTCACTCAGTTTTGGGGAAAGGGTGAGAAATTCTCACCCATTTTTTTTTCCCATAACAAAAGCACTGTTAACCGGTGGGGCATATCCACAATGGGAGGTACAGAGCAGGGAGGGGGGCGAGAAAAACAGGCGAAGAACGAGCGATAATGCTTGTTTTAAAAAATCATCGTATTTATTCTTATTTTTACTCAAAAATGTACCGATTTTCGCTTAAAATGTTTATTCAAACTTATCGATGACGTTATTTTGACGAAAAGATGACTATATGTTCGCTATAAAATATTTTAAAAACTGTATGTATGCTGAGGAATGTGACGGGGGAAGGGGCGCCATAATAAGTTACCCTCTGTTGAGGGGGGGCGAATGTTAAAAGTTTGGGAACTGCTACTGTGTATGGGTTTATGAACCAAATACATGCGAAAGAAAAATTATCCAAAAAATATATACAAAACTTACCAAATAAAATGTGGCTTGTCACTATTAGATTATAAAATAACACGAACACAGTCACAAGATGCCCCCATCACCTGATTTGGAGTAATTTCGAAATTTTTGAAAGCAGTAGATAAAAAATCAGAAGAGAAATTTCAGGGTTTGTAGTACTCACATTATTTATCCTCCTACCAATGACATTGTTATTATTCCTTATTCTTATAGCTCCTTATACTTTTAATTATACATTTTAGCATTTACTCTCAGTCATCTTGTTATTAATGTTAACATTGTTACTTATTTGCTCACGTGGATTGCATAGACAGTCCTTTTTCTGCCTTCTCTTTTTTTTTTCTTAAAAAACATTCTTTAAAAAGAATGCATTTCACTCTTCTTTGACATATTTTAGTTTTTCTTGTTCGACTTTATTTGATACGTAGACAAACATTTTTGATTTATGTTTTACCGATGACAAAAGTAAAACACCCAATGTCTACCAAACTGCTGGTAAACTATCCGCCTCATATGCTGTTGCTTAAAATAAAGCCGATACTTTTAACACAAACAATTAAAACTCGCTGATTTCTCAATACGTTGTCATTAATCTTATTTAATATCTCTAGTAACAGTCAGTTAATATCCCTCTAGAATTCCATTAATTAAAACTCTTTATTTATACTTATTATTATTTTTTCTGATAAACCAGCTTTGTAATCAGTTTCTGCCTGTAAAAACCAAGCCATCTAGCTCGACGTCTTAGATAAGGGGGGGGGGGGAATGTAATGTTTTAATTCTACTTCATGTTAAGGCAGTTGCAAACGTGATAGGTATGAAATACTTCTCAGCAGTTGCGTGATCATCAAGTCAACCAGATCTGAACCCTTGAGATTTCTATCTGGGGGGTTTTCACAAAGATGGCGTTTATCAATTTCGCGTAACTAAAGAAGTGGTATTGAAAGGCAGCATCTTCAGCCATGTTCTTCATAATTACTCCGTGTTGATAATGAGGGAGTAGTACTCTTTCAGCACATTTTCACAGACAATAAATGCACATGGAGCACACCGGTGTGTAAATAAAATATTATTTTATTCATTGATTCTTCAACTGTTATTTTTCTCTTACTTAGTTACAACGCCACCTGTTGGCAAAATTTCAAACTACTTTTTTTTTTTTTTTTTTTTAAACCCGAAATCTCGGCCACGTAATCTACATAACATTTCATTTGGATCCGTTTAGTAGAACCAGAGCTAAGAGCCTCTGATTACCGTCAGTGAATTTCAACCACCTCGTATAATATGGTGATCATACATAAATTTTACGGCAGCATTTTTTTTTGGCTGTTGGAACATAGATGGACGGACAGAGAGACAAACCGAAAGTACTTAAAATGAATTACGGGAAATCATAAGTTTGGAATCATAAGAATATCCGAAATAAATCTCCATTAAAGCAACTGTGATAAATTTAGCTCTAAATTACACTTTCGAGTAATGGTCGAACAAAATGCACCATGAAAACTATTAACACACGTAAGTGTACTTAAGTAAAAACTTGAAAAAATGAATGGTTCTCTGTTCAGAAGGTTAAATTGCGTAACACAAAACCCGAAGTTGTTTAATTTTCATTAGCACCGACATTCCTCTTTAATCATGTACTTGTCAGGGGGTTCGCGCAACGTTTCGACTTCGAACACAACCTCAAAATTCAGCACGCAATGTCTAAAACAACCCCCCTGATTAAGAGCGACAAACTTAACAGCTTGCTTTGATGTTCGAAATGACGCTAATTGTTACAAACAGCGAATCAAGTAAGTGCTAATGACTTCCCCAAATACAAAACGTTCCCGCGGAACGACCATGTTTCTCGTTTATTTAAGCAACTTTCGAGAGAGAATGTAAAACATGAGAGCGAGCGAGTAAGAAGCAAAAATATAGAAGCAGCAACTCGGAGAAGGTTTGCATTAAAGCAGCCCGAATGAGGACTGCAAGGATTAAAATTGAAAAGAGGAAGGGAAACTAATCTTCGTTTCAGACCTTTGAATAAGACAGACAAACGCTTTTATTTATTTATTTATTTTTTAATAGAATAGTCCCCCGATGAGTTGAGAATCATATGTGTTAATCAACAGAGCCAGAACCAGAATTATGCAACGCTAATTACACTCACCGGTACGAATAATCACTGGTGGACTACCTACAGTGGGTGGCCAAATTCTTAGAATCACAAAAATTTCTACTTCTGTATTTTAGTACGAAAAATAATTTTAAAAAAAACACTGGTTGTACAGGTACGCGACTTTATTTCCATTCTTTGTACACTCCTTCATTATTTTCCACTAAAAATATACTATACAATTAATGTACATACTATGGTATAGCAGACAGTTAGTGAATAGAATGTCAGTCAAGATTTGGTAGCGTTCCTTTTGGAGTCTATAACGAATTCGATGTGCCTAGGCATTACTTTCCACGCACTTTGTTGAGCTTTCTTTGATTTCTGAACTATGATGCCAAACATTTATTTATTTATCTATTAGTTGGTACCTATTTTTTGATCCTTACCTTGACGATTTCTCTCCTCCCACAACTTTTCGATAGGATTCATATCCAAGGACTTTCACTCTTTCCACGATACTATCTGGGCGATACTTTTTCACCAGGGCGTCGCAGGACAAAGCTTTGTTTCTCTGCTAAAATCTCAAAAGTTAACTTATCCAAGAAACACACCCGAAAAAAGAAGTTTAGGTTGATCCTTCTGTAAAATATTATTCTAAACAGTTCATCATAACATTAGTAATGAATACTGGCTTCATTCCAGTCCTCAACCGTCATGTGACTATGTCCACGAGCCCAGTAAACCCTTTAACGCGCAGTGTTCACGCTCTGGGAACACCAAACTCTGATGTTTTGACTGTTGCCAGTCACGAAGAATAGATTTGATTTCCGTAAAAATAGTTGCGGGGGACATAGGTCCACGAAAATCCTTTACTTTTTAGCACGTCAGTTCCGTAAAAAAATTGTCACGATTATTTTGAACAGCACTGACATCTGCTGAAAAATGGAAGAATGCGAGAACAGCTGGATAGATTGCCTAATACTGAAAAAAGGGCAGCCGTTGCCATCGCTCGACTTAACCCATTTATGCCTAGTGTCCCTTTTTTGGGACGGCATTTTCGCTATTAGTCGAAAACGTTATTTATTTTTCCTAGCCTTTGTTCATGAGTATTGAGCCTCAACTCTACAAAATATTTTAACATGACCAAGTAGGATGTTGATATTTCGATTTTTATGCTTAATGATTTTAAAAGAAATCATCCCTTGTTCAAGAATTTGATATCAGAAATCTATCTATTATTTCTTCTATCAGTAAAAGTCGAAGAAAGTCGCAAAAATATCCAGGCACAAATGGGTTAACTACGCACAGCCAGCTGCGTCAAAAAAAGGGTCTCTAGATCTGTGGCACGCGATGAACGTTTCGTTCGGCCGCCATCTTGCTTGAAGTTATGTCGAGCGATGGCAACGGCTGCCCCTTTTTCAGCATTGGGAAAGGGTTGCGCCTCAAAGGGTTAAGGAGTCTCTTATTCGTTGCATCAGTGAAGTGTGGCTTCACTTTTCAACTGGTCGACGACCAACCAAATTATAGTCAAGTAGTCTGTCTTTAGCAGTTCATTTGGAGAATAATATGCTAGTTTCCTAAACTACTGAGTCAGAAGTTCAGTACTCCTTTTACGGATTTCCTAGACAAATGTTCTGAATCATCCCTTCCGAATGTGGAATAGTTAGCCATTTTCTACCACAGTTGCCTTTTCTTTTAGGTGATAGTGAAACTCATTTCATACGTCCAAAACCGAAAATGGTTCCGATAATAAGAGTTTGTGTTCATGCATGACGCCTTGCCACAGTGCTAGGAGTGTTATGGCAATTCTTGGCAGACCATATTATACCAGATTTTACCCTTGCCTGACAACTCTCCCTTTATTCAACTTTAACTCCCGATATGTTCTTACATTTATAGCTTTCAGTTTTAATGCAAAACGATCATACTTAATTCTAGAATTAATATTTGTTAATTTATATCGCCAGTAATGATCGACGTTATAAAGTATTACTGTTTGTTTGATTTCTTAAGCGAGAAACAAAACAAGCTGAAAATTTCAAAATTTTATTTTATTCGCCTAAAAGAACCACAATAATTTTTTTAAAAAATCTCTTTTCCTTCACTAAATGCTTGACATAAATTTAATTTTTTTTTTCAATTAATACAATAAAGACATGCTTCCCATAACAACGAAAGCTCTAAAACCAAAGACACACACACACACACACACACACACAAAGGATAAAAACCCTAATGCTGAGAATGCTGGTTGAAAATACCTCTCCTACTAAATGCTTATCGATCCATAATAATAGCACTTCATTAAGGAAACCGGCAGAATATTGTAAAAATCACTTCTACCCTTTTCGAAGGGAGACTATTCAAAAACGCATTAAGCAATATTAATTACGAATGCTGAAAAATACTTTTTAGAAGAAAATTAAAGCTACTTGGCGTAAACAACATTAACGTGTTGATATTTTTATTTTTTTTTAAAATTCAATCTATTTATTTATTTATTTATTTTGTCGCCGTCTAAAATTTAACACTGTCAAAAGCGATTCTATAGATATTATTTTTTCTTCTGGTACATTCAATTTTAAAATTGTCGTCTAAATAAGAAACCAGCATCTAAGATAATAAAAGATGTGTTTTATTCTAAATTGTGTCTTTTTTTTCTTCTTTTCTTTCTTTACCTTTAAATGGGGTTGTTTATATTCAAACGATCCAGTTTCTGATGTTTTGAGAAACATCATTAACTCATACAATTTATAAATTTTAGTATTAGATTTTTTTATATCAGTGGTTACATGTTTAGAGTTATTGCAAAACGTATGTCAGACAGAACTGAGGGAACGGCAATAAACGGAAAAATTAAATCTATTTTGCAGTATTTCATTAATACATGGTGACTCTGGTTTCGTAAATGAGGTTGAGGAGGAGCATACAGGTTTGTGGTGGCGAAGCACGGAAAAAATGTTTTGTTGAATTGAAGAACATTTTGTTGATTAAAAAAATTAGCACTATTTCAACCGAATAATTTTGTTCAGTTTTAACAAAAATGTTTGTTAAATCAGCCAAATATGTCGTTCAACAAGCAAAAATTTTGTGATTCAACAAAATTATTTCGCTGAAATAGATACAACAAAAATTTTGTTGAATCAACAAAACATTTTTTGCTTCAGTGAGCCAAAGGCTAAACTATGGGTGACCTTGTACTCTCTTGAAATCTGGATTTTTGTTTATTGGATGTTAACAATCAAGCTTTTTTGTGATAAATTCTACTACTACTGAATCCACACCAGAATACGTGCGTGGGTCTGTGCAACACAATGACAAATGCGAAAAGCGTGAAATGGGGGGGGGGGGTGTCACGTTGACACAACGTGCATATTTTTTAATGAAAAATTATTAACACAAATCCTAATTAATATTGTCTAAATTTAAACTAATAATCTATTCTAAATTTAATTTAAAAGTTTTTAATAATAACTATCTTTTAAAGCTTTCATTTTTCCTCTTGGCCTTCTCAATTACAGCGCATTAACGTACTTCTAAAGCATTTCCCTTTCAGCTGCTTTGAAATAAAATAACAGTTGTCGCCAGTTTTCTATCCTACTAAACGAATAATCATAACATCCCTTCGCTCGCATATGTTTTCTCTGCTCCGCTGAAACAGATGTGTTTGCGGTTTTCCTCTCCTGCACAAGAAGCATATTGCTCGAAAAACATCTGTTAAAATTGTTCCAGAAAAATCGAGCTCCCTTTTTCTATAGCAGTAGGTCTAACGGTCATTTTTTAGCAGTTGCGGAGTTGGTACTTGTGTGGCGAGGTCCTCACTTCTAAGTGGGGAACCTTCGCCACCGGAACGTTGGCACGAAATGCCATGTACGCCATAATAATTTTTAGAAGAATGCTTCCCCAGTTTTCCTTTTTTATTTGAGGGTGTATTATAAAGTTTCAAAATGTTGATCTTCAGATGGTGTAAAAATAAAGAGATATGACTAAAATGGAGATGAGTCCTGCCAATTATTTATAGTCGACTTACTGATTTTTGTTCGCAAAGTTTGTGCTTTGTGTTCCAGTTTTCTGCGTGCTCTCCTCAAAAAGAAAAATGAAACGACGAGCGCTAGGAAGACGGATGCCTTTCCGTAACAACATTATGGGTCAACAATTAGTTGACCGCCTCCTTCTTTTCTTTTGCGAACCTGCTTTGATGTACCGCTATCTGTGATGATTCCCAGCATTCTCTTGAAATCGGATTTAGTTTGCTGGCGTTCAAGAAAAATGAACGTGATGTTGCTTTAACTGAAATTTTCTTCTTACAGTGCTACACTTAGCTGACGTATATCTTTAATACGCAATATGGATGTCGACACTTTCTTTTATTTTTAATACAGTGACGCAATGTTTTTCACGATTGTTCATACCAAATGTGACAACGATCTACATACCACATACCTACCATCGTCTCCTTACGATCACCGCCTTCCACCGTACATCTCCATAGGATAGGGGGTAATCAGAATAACTTTCTTAATTATGAAAGGGTAAGGTTCATGCACTTCTACTTCAAAGATTCTTTGACCGAGACCCACCGATACCACAGACTGACGGATGATCTTGATGAACCCTCCAAATCATATAAAACTGGTGCTGTAAAACCTCTTCCGCTCTATCTGTGCATCTACTTTTAGTTCAGCGGAGCTCTGCAAAGTAATCACGACGATTTGAATTCCATTATGGATTTAGAAACTATAACATACTCATTTGCTAATATCTCAGACATAGGGGCGAATTATATGCCGATACGGTAAAAAACACTCAAATTACTGGTGTTAAACGATAAAGTAAATAAAAAACTTTGTAAAAAACACACATAATAAGTTATAGGTTAGAAGATACACACGTTTCGGTCAAAAATTGTTTTGACCTTCATCAGTCCAAGCCCTTCGTCGCAAGGAACACAGGGAACTCTAAGGAACACAGGAACTAAGGGAACACAGGAACTGTTCCCTGTTTTCCTTGCGACGAAGGGCTTGGACTGATGAAGGTCAAAACAATTTTTGACCGAAACGTGAGTATCTTCTTACCTATAACTTCTTATGTGTGTTTTTTACATTTATTTACTTTATATGCCGATACATTATGGAAGTTGCCTTAACCCTTTGAGGCGCAACCCTTTCCCAATGCTGACAAAAGCAAATGCTAACCCTGCGATGGCAACGGCTGCCCTTTTTTCAGCATTGGGCAATCTATCCAATTGTTCTCGCATTTTTCCATTTTTCAGTAGATGTCAGTGCTGTTAAAAATAATCGTCACATTTTTTTTTTTTTTTTTTTTTTTTTTTTTTTTTTTTTTACGGGAAATGACGTGCGAAAAAATGAAAGGATTCTCGTGGAGCTATGCTCTCGTGGAGCACAACTATTTTCATAAAAATCAAATCTATTCTTCGTTACTGGCAACAGTCAAAACGTCAGAGTTTGGTGTTCCCAGAGCGGGAACACTGCGCGTTAAAGGGTTAAAGACAAAGAATTACAATACAACAAAGAAATCAGCAGATGGTATAATATTTACTTCGGAAAAGCAGTTACAAAATATGTTCTAATCTAGAGCAGGCAAACCCATTGAATCGAAAAGCGAATTTAATGCATTTGGAGTTCAGTAAAATAATCTGAGGCCTAAAATTAAAAATAAAGCTTTCTACCAGCGGGTGGACAAATTTTCTGTAAGATCTACATTTTATCTTTAAAATGTGTTGTGATCGATTTGGTGTCACCCCTAAGTCTAAGGGGAAGATTTGACATGCGTAAAATGTTTATACACTACATTTTAGTATGAGGTGCACGCTCACGTGCAATGCGTAGAAAAAGACAACGACTTGTTGGACACCCCTGCTTTGTACGACATGCAATATGCCATAAACAATGTTATAACAGCTAATAATAATGCTAATAATAGAAGTAAATGTAACAATCAAAATTATTTTCAATTTAATAAGATGCAGGATTTTTTAATATCCGTCTTAATATATCAACATTTCAAATTATTTATGCTCATTTTTGATATTTTCGAAAATGTACAAATGCTACATCGTTTTGTGACAATTGTGCCAAAATGTAGAAATTTTAAGTAAAACTAGGAGGAATCCGGCGCTGGAAAAATCAAAATTGGATTTTGAACTGCATTTTAAAGTGCAGCATAAAAGCAAATTTTTGAAATAACAGCATTTAGCAATTAGATGAAACATTTTAACTTATTTTAATTTTTCTTCACAGTTAAGAAGCAGAATATAAAAATCACATTAGCATTTTCTATTCACTAAAAATACTTTATTTAAATAGAATTATTTTCTTTTTAGTTGTAGTAGCGTGTGCTGTAAAATAAAACCCCCCAAGAAATTAAAAAAAAATTGTTTTACAAAATGCCTCTTAAAATAACTCCTCATTTGCGATTCTTAATAGCAAACCACTTCATTAAGAAAAGCGGCAAAGTACAGAAGGCTATAAATTTACCATCTTTACCAAAAAAGATGATTTAAAAAATGCATAAAGTAGAAGAAATACTAATTTCGAACTCTAAATTTATTTTCGAGAATGACAGAAAAATGCTTATTGCTTGCCGAAAAATACATTAGCATTGCATGTTGCATACAGTATATAGTACAATTCTTTGCTTCAAATTGAATTGTGTCAAAAGCAATTCGTTTGGCGTTCTCTGCATCTATTGTTTAATGTTACAGAATCGATTTCACATTCTCTTCAATGGTATTAACCAGGGGCGTAGCCAGGGGGGGGGGATATCGGGATATATCCCCCCCCGAAATGTTTGGATTAGTGATGAAATTCCGTCTATTTATACACATGTAAGTTCATATTCCCCCCCCCCCCCCGAAATTTTTTTCCAGGCGCATATCCCCCCCCCCGAAAAATTTTCCTGGCTACGCGCTTGGTATTAACAGATATTAATATATACAGGGTGTCTTACAATGAGTGGGGGCAAACTTTAAGGGAAGGTGATAATAAAGAATCAGAATCTCATAATAATGTGTGGTTAGAGGTCTGCGACGCTGCGCCACGCCGTCGCCGCCGGGCACTTGTACAACGCCGCTGGCGCCAGTTTCTACACCGGCGATCCGATTGTACGCATCAGTGTCATAATTTTAGAGAAAAGTTTAATATAAACTATCAACAATAGGCGTTCTTTCTTTTGGCAGAAAGAAAAGTAAAATTTAAAATGTTAAGAAATTTAATAGAGGAATTAATAGTTTACTTCTGCAATGTAAACTTTGGTATCAATTAGTTATATAAAGTTTTAGAAATCTCTTCACTATATATATATGTACCACTGATATGTATATATGCACGCATACACCCATTTTCAATATGCCCTTTTTTTTTTTTAGTTTTCCCACGTCGTGGCGCGCCGCCGCCACCGAGTTTCTGAGGTCTTTACGCCGCCGCCGCGAATTTCTGAGCGGCGCAGACCTTTATGTGTGGTCGGAAACGTCGTTTTCCTGTAGCTGTTAATAATCACTTTTGAGCAAGTGCTGAAATAATAGTGAACTGTCTGACCAATGTTTGTCAAAAGCTAATGTATCTTTTACAGAAAAATTGATAGATTAAAAATTTTATTTCATTTAATTGATAAATTTTTAGAGACGAGCTCTTTGTTCATGAAACTTTGTTAAAAAATTAAACGGGCACTTCAAACTTTTTCCCAAAGTGATTATTAACTGGTAAGTGAAAACAGCGTTTTTGACCCCACATTGGTAGGGGATTCTGATATCTTATTATGTGCCCTACCTTCCCTTAAAGTTTATTTCAATGAACTCCTCTGACAATGACTCGTATGACGTCGTCGACAAATGAAAATGTGTTGGAGTGTGTTGCATAATCGATGCCTTTTAGAAGATGGATCCAATAGGCAAAACCTATGACAGGACAAAATAACATCCCAGAATGTTATCAGGTATTTCCTGGTGTGAAATTCATGCGCGTTTCCAAACTTATATCTGAGTAGCCAACCAATACGATTAAAATAAAAATAAATAAATAATGTTTAAAAAATCCAGCAATTTTAAATGTTTTAAAAATAAAATACCGATTAAGCGTTTTATGAAAATTCAGACGGTAATTTGTTTTCTAAATTTTATCTTTCATAAAAAAATACTAAAATGTCTCGTAAAAAAAAGAAAAAAGTGCAGCAACATTTTTCGTTTTTCTTCTTTTTTAAGAGAAAGAGGGAATACTTCTAATGATAAATTAAACTTTCGAAAATATTCTAAAAACTATTTTACTATTATTATCATTTCAGCGTCAAGGAAATAAACTTTTCTTTTAAAAAGTTTGTGAAATACATTCCATATCGCTACTTTGCAAACAAAAATAAAAAAAGAAAAGAAAATGATTTAAAAAGAATTCTTTCTTTCTCCTATCGACCGGAAAGATTCAGAAAAGAAGTGGGGGAAAAAAAAAGAATTCGAACCAATCTGGGGGAGACAAAAACAATAGCCAATAAAAAACGATAAAACAGAAAAAGCTACAAACGCGAACATTTAAGTCGAAAAACATTTTTTGGGGAGACATAAAATTATTCCTCGAAGAACTTAAGACTCTTGAGATAAAATCCTTTATGCAGATAAAACATGAAATATTTCTAAATTGAGAAAGACCGCCTGTTTTACATTTTCTCCCAGAAAGAAATTGTTATTTGATTAAAATTTAATTAACGCATGCACAGCTCGACTGCTGAGTATTTTTTATTTAAAACGCAATAAACATACGAAATAAAAATAAATTTTCTTTTACAGTTAAGTGATAAATAAAAAGTCGTTCCAGTAAATTATCTCGCTTTTTGAAAATAAAAACAAATGCAGCAAAATTATTTTTAAAAAAATGCGATACGTGCACAAAGTGTGAAATATTAAGCCATAGAAATTACGCTAATAATATTTTAAACAGGATCAGTTTATTTTTTTAATAGTTTGAAAACAGTTCGAAATCTACCAGCATTAATATTTAATTATATTTTGAAATAAATACGCTTGAGCTTTTTTTATACTATACTAATTCACGCAAAGTTAATTACAATATTTCCTTTCTCTGAGAATACATATTTAAACAAACAACAAAATTAAGAATGTAAGTTTGAATATAAAAATAAAACTATCCTGAAAAATCATATCAAAAGGATCAATTACGGAACACTTTCCACACGTTACGGAAGTTACTTTTGAAAAGCGATTAGGGATGGACGCGAGACGAAAAATAAGCGTCTCGCGTCTCGCAAAATAGCCTAAAAGCTTGTCTCGTCTCGCAGAAATCCCTACATCGTAATGTTAAAAATGTGTGTCTCGTCTCGCAAAAAAGCTGTAAATCTCTGTCTCGTCTCGCAAAAAGTCGTCTCGCGTCCATCCCTAAAAGCGATAGGCATCAGAGGAATTTTGAAAAGCTTTAAAAACAAACTGATGACTCGAAAAAATTAGTAATGCTTCTTCACTAACCGCTCTATAAACAAATGTTAACAATCGACCAATATGCGGCATGCACCTTTCAGAAAAAAATTCATAAGTACAAAATAACCAACAAAAACGTTGCAAAGTGTTCCCCGTTTAATGAAATATTGCGAAATTCCGTATGTTTAGCATTTTTTCCTAAAAATTTCTTAACTCCTATAGGCTCGCTGTTTGTAATAGTTCTCAGTACAGCTTGTAAAGAGACATTTTAAGGGTTGTTAGAGTCTCTAGCGCAATTGAATTCTTTAAAAACTTGTTCAAAAGTTCCATCAAAAAGTACATAAACTACTATGTAACGAATAATTAACCTTTCAGCTTCGTTTGTAGCGAAGCGGGATCGTACAAGGGTAAAGGTTTTTCCTGATAGCACATCGTTGCTTCCTAATCTCTTCTATTTGAATGATCTGCTCATTGCTGTTCTAGTCACTTTTGCAACGATTGGAACGATAGGGTTAACCCGTTAACGCGCAGTATTTCCTCTCTGGAAACACCAAACTCTGACTTTTTTTTACTGTTGCCAGTCACGAAGAATAGATTTGATTTCTATAAAAATAGTTGCGGGTGACATAGAGCTCCACGAGAATCCTTTACTTTTTAGCACGTCATTTCCCGTTAAAAAATGTTCACGATTATTTTTAACAGCACTGACATCTACTGAAAAAAAATGGAAGAATGCGAGAACAGCTGAATAGATTGCCCAGTGCTAAAAAAGAGCAGCCGTTGCCATCGCTCGACTTAACTACTAGCAAGATGGCGGATGATCGAAACGTTCATAGCGTGCCACAGGTCTAGTGACCCCTTCTTTGACGCTGCTGGCTGTGCCGCACAGCCAGCTGTCGTGATACGACGCACCTTACAAGTTAAAATATATTTGCATTTGCAGCAGTTAAAGAAAAACAATGGACGCAACTGAAAGAAAACAAGTAATCTTTGGTCTTACGTTTCGTCACCAAAATAATTTTTAGCAAAGGCGTCTTTTTGATTCATTTTATTTCAATTTTTTTTTCAAAGGATAATATTGAAAAGTGTAATTGCTTTAGCTCCGAAGCAGTTGTTTTAATCCCATCTTAGTTATTTACACTAGTACGTAAACAATACTGTAGTGAAAAATTATAAAAATAAAGAAAAAATAATAAAATAAATAAAAAGGGTTAACTAATCGAACATAACAAACCAAGGGAGAATTCGGAAGCGATAACGGCAAAAAATAATCCGTGAGCACACTAAAAAATGCTCGAACGGAGGGATGTCAGCAGCGCCTTACTTCTCCCGCAACTCCCTCCGCGTCTTTTCTCAAAGAACGGTCCAGAAGGCCATTTGGCCGATCGCACGTGCGAGTGACGAAATGCTATGCTGTAGTAACCTACGATACAGTGCATTAGCTGTAATAAATAAGCGTATTTAATAATAGCGGGCTGGTGGGGGAGAGCAAAACTCAAGTTTTAAATTCCCAAACATCTAGAAGTGTACTTAATTTTTTTTTAATTGAATTTGTAAATGTCAGGGGCGTAGCCACGGGGGGGGGGTGGTTAGGGGGTCATAACCCCCCCCCCATGAGAAATTCTTTCCCATACAAAATGCATATTCTTCACTACATTATCACACACACGCATACATATATATGAGCTGTAGTAGTCGTAACCCCCCCCCCCATGAAAAATTTCTGGCTACGCCCCTGGTAAATGTGCTTATTTATTTTTTTTTAGTTTTTCCTCTGTAGGTGCATGGGCACATGTGCTCAAATGGAGGAGCCGCCATTGCCATAGATCGAAAACAATGGGCTTGCTTGCTTTTAAAATACATACAGACTTTGGATGGAAAACGGTGCGTGCGAAACATTTTAACAGGACAAAATAATTCCTACAGTAAAGTAATAAACTTTTATTTGCTTTTCATTCTTCATGAATATGTTCTACTCTTCCAGCATTTATTTTCCTTGTTTAACGACAAAACGTAGTACAACTCCTCTAAAGTGATACATTATGTAACTGCAATAAAACTAAAATCGACAAGGGAAGTTGGAATTATTTTTTTTTTCTTTTAACACAGGAGTAGCGGAAAACTAAACTCGAGGCAGAAAGTATATTTTAAAGCACAAAACATATTTACGTACTCCAAAATATGTTACTTTTTATGCATAAAATACATAAAAAAATATGTATTTTTATTAATATTGTTTTCTTCATACAGAAAACAAAAATCTTTTACAATTCCCCACTGAGAAGAACGCTTCTGCAGACTTCAGTATGAATAAAACAAAAGCTTTCACGTGTTATGCCGCCGCCCGCCCCTACCCTTCATATAAGAAAACACACGGAATCCCCACAGCAGATCCGAAAGGTGTTGCCAAAACATTAGATGCAAATGTAAATTGTACCACGTCCTGCTTTTTTTTTTTTACATGTGGGATTCTTTATATTTATGTGCGAGAAGCCGTGGCATTGTTTTTCCGTTGCGCGTTTTTAGATTTATGGTTTCACGGGAAAGCGGAATTTTGCACACGTAGCGCAAATTTTTCCGTCGAGAATTTTCTCCCTGCACGACGCTGCCTTTTTTTTTTTAGAAAGTGGAAATATAAATAAAATGAAATGAAATGAAAAAAAAAGTAAATAAATAAGTAAAAAATGAAACTTGCTCTGAAACAAATGTGATCTGTCAAAACAAGCGTTCAATTTAATAAATGCAGGCAGTACTTCTGGCTGAAATAAACCTGTAACGAAAGCTTTTATTTGCATGAAACTTTTATTACTTTCGCTTTTGTTGCATAATAGGCAGAAAATTATTATCATACATTTACCATTAATAAACATACAAAGGTAAGAAATATGGCTACTTGCGTTAAAAACATTTTTTTTTTCGGCTTTAAGGGAGGGCACTTGACCATCAGGCATTCGGCACTACTAAAACCCGAAGTATTGGCCATTTTATTATGGGGCCACCGATTAGGCGGCCAGCGTTACCCCCTATGAAGGGACGAACAGGTCAACTCCCATGCCCAAACCGGGAACAAGGAGCCAATGTGTGGCAAAATGTTTACTCTCAGAAAAACTCGTATTTATACACTAATTTATCTCAACAAATAATTTTATTTATCAAAGAATAATATCCGTACTCTGTGCAAAAGTAATATTTCCCTGAATTCTTCTCGAAACCTGAAGAAGATGAAAAAGAAAATCAGTAAATCTGAAGAAGTTTCTTCAATTCACTGGAGATAAAAAAAAAAAAAAAGAAAAAGAAAAGAAATGGATATTCGTCAAATAACGGATACTCTGTTACGGCAGCACTGCTGACAGTAAAATGTCCGTGAATTAAAGAGATAATTTTTGAGAGTACAGAAATAATTTTTGAAAGTAGTGAAAAAACAAAAATTACCAAAGTATGAAACAAATAGACCGTTAAATTACCCGGTAGCTTTTATGCAAATAGTTATAACTCTGAGAAACAGTTATAAGTAAAATGTAAAACTGTATGTAATTAAATTTTTGAAATTTAGCAATTTTTTAGACATTTTCAAAACAGCGCAAATGCAAATGTATCCCATATGATGTATTTGTACACATGTGTGTATATTAATGTATTTAACAGAAAAAGTCTCCTGTTTAGTCGTCGGTGTATTCAGAACTTTTAAGAATGTAAAGTTCATTTATGCTAACAGTATAAACGTATAGGATTTTTAACACAGTTTTAATAATTCTTCAAATATTCATTTTGAAATGCAAAAAAGCGGTGGACATAAAAAATTTTCAGAAAATTAGACTGAAATTAAAATTCCAAGAATCCAACATAATCCAGACTTATAGCAGCACGGCTCATTTAATCAACAAACAAGTAAGAAATGCAATTTATTTGTTAAAAAATATTAAGTAATAAAATCTAATAGCACATGACACTAAAAATTTTCATCATTTCGCGGCAACTTTTTCCAAGCCGAAATCTTCATTCAATTTAAATTTTCGCACAGAAATCATGTTAATTTCGCGCCTAATTCGCTTAGTTGTTTCATTTAACGCGCCTTCACAGAACTCCCCCTCCAACTGTTTCACACACCTTCTGGGAGGGGGGGTGGGGATTTTCATTACGCTCAACTTCCCTTCCTCTTTTGTTTTCCTATTTATCAGTCGCTTGGAAACTCGCTCGCCCCAGAGAGTCAATGTTCCGTAATAGAATCAGAGATCGAACGTTACCCCAGGTTCTGTCGCTTCTTCCCCCTTCATCACCGCTCCGCTATCCGCCGGTTTGTGAAAAGAATCTTCCTTTTGCCTCCCTTAATTAGATTGATGGAAGAGTTGAGGCATCGCCGTCCTTCTTTTCGGTGTTAAATAAACAGCAGACGATTGTGCTCTGGCGGGAATATTCGGATTCCCAGAGTGGGACGTTCCAGCCGTGGTGGGCCGTCACCTTTGGAATTGTCTGCTGCGCGGATATAAATTTGCTTAGGAAAAGTTGGGGGGTAATTGCTGGCAACGTAGCTTGTTACGTGTGATGAAACTTAATTACGCAGGCGGACACTAAAATTAACACGGACTCTGTTTAAAAGCTAACATTTTACATCCGAGTAAAAATTGTAGGGGAACGGTTTCCATGAACGCTTTTTAACGAAATATAATTTTACTTATTGAAAAATATAATTTAATACTTTTTTTTTTTTTATTTAGACACTTTAGGTATTAAGTTTACAGAAGTGAAAAAACAGAACAAAATTAACTCCTTCCAGGCTCATTTTATTTCGGGGGGAAAAAAATGCCAAAAATTCATCCGCATAAAGCATTTCCCGAAAATTAATGTGCAAAAATATATTCATAGTGCCCGAGCTATACTCGGGATGAGTGAGATTGGAGCATTTCGGCTGCCCGAGTTCAGCAAGGGAAAAGCCACGAAGAAGTTGAATAAATTGCTGTGAGACAGAAAGAATATTTGAGGCGGCTGTTCTAATCAACTCAGAATCATCGAATAGTCACACTCCACTCTATTATAAAAGGAGTAGTAATCAATTGTAAATACGCAATAAAAAAAAGCTAAAAATTAATCAAAAATTTAACAGAAAACTGGAAAAAAAAAAGAAATATAACTAGAAATAAAATATCTAGAACAACCCAAAGTGTATCATAAAAAGAGAAAAGGGAAGTACAGGATTGTTATTCATTTTCCTCCTCAACTGCACAAAATACAAATAAGATAAACGAAAATAAACACAGACATTCGTAAGCGCACACTATAAAATTTGTTTACAGCGTGTAGATACATTAGCACTAAGCTAAATGCTTATCAAGGTAGTTACGTTACGGATAAGAGCTTCTAAAAGCTAGACTTAAGAGCGGAATTGCTTATTTTCTAATGGATATGAAATGCCGTATGAAAGAAGATGGAAATGTTTGGTTCTGTTATGCGCTTCCCATTAGGACATAAGTATAAATGGTTCTTTATATACGGACAAAGCTGGAAGAGAGAACTAGCTTCTTAACGCAAGTTACATTCCTAAATGGGGTAGTAAATATGTTTTCTCTTTTTGTAATTATGTTTTTTGCATTATATGGAATTCTTACGAGCGGGAGTATTTACGGGGTTGTTGTCATTCTGCATCGTAGCTGCATTTTGACGAAATCAGAACACTTTTTTTTTCTGTTGCATTTTCATTTATGTATATTTAATGGGTGAGGTAAGTTCAGGGTTTTTGCACCACATAAATACAAAATTAAAAAGAAGATCTTATTTTTTTATTGTTATCACACTACAATAAAATAAATAAATAAAATATAAAGTAACAAAAACACCTGTGGGCTTTCTAAAGCTTAACTATTTAAACTTTTATGAATTAAAAAGAAACAGCACGTTAGTCGCGAATATATTTCACTCAGAAAAAAAAAAAAAAAAAAAAAAAAAACGAAAGAAAGAAAGAACAGGCAATAACAATTAAAATAAATCCATATAAACAAAAATTCAATTCAATTAAATTTTATTATTTTTTATGTAAAAAAAAATAGTCTGAACGCATTGAAATAAACTTTTGTTTTTATACATTGGTTACTTCGCTTGACTGTCAGAGACCAGTTGTCCGGCGATTAGAGTGAGCGAATGCATGGAAGCTAGCGGCCGGTTTTCTGTACACCGACTGGACAGGATTATGGCTTTGCTTTTTGTTAGGTTGAGCCTGTAGGTAATGTGCAGAAATTTGTATACAGCCCCAATGCAGATAAAAAGCCTTTATTAAGAAAGTGCGATTCCAGAAAAATCTGCAGGTGTTAAAAACCGTTCATTAGTGACCACCTGAAGGTCGACTAAAAACATGCGGTATTCTCAAAAGAATTTAGCACAAAAGTTGCGTCAGGAGTTTAATAAAAGCAAGTCTCAAAAAATATACGGAATTGAACAGAATAAGGGATAATGTTGGAAGGAATGGAATTCATGCACGTGCAAAAGTCATTGATATCATAGAAAAGTGTACTTCAGCTAAATGTCAGGACAGGAAATTTATTAATAATTTTAAGCGTTGCGCTCGGAAGAGTTAAAAAAAATCTTGGTGAAAGTCGAACATATAAATTTCATCTTTTGGCGTTCTTTGAAAAGAGTGGGAAAAACGAATGTTCGCTAGCTAGAAATCATTTTTGTGTATCGCGGGACGCCTTGCAGTTTTACAATAGAGCAACCGCGAAAGAGGGGGAATCATTGAATGCATATGACCTGTTGTGGTCAGGGCGCAATTTGCGGGAAGCTTTTGATGTTGGTCGGTGAGAGTTCGTAGGCAAAGCTTCAGAAAAGGAAAACATATAATAAACATCAAGGGGAGAAAAATTGAAAATAAAATTTAAGAAAAACATGGAGGTGTTGACGATAAGGCTGTAGAAATCCAATGAGAAAGTGTGAGATTTGAGGAATGACCAATGGCAAGTTAGAGAGAGGTAAATTTCGGGCAAAAGAGTTAGTAACTGGTCGGTTTAGGAGAATTAGGAGCCACAGAGTGGCTAAACTAATTATTTACGAGTTTAGGGAAAAAATGGGGACGAAGATTTGAGCAAAACTGGATTGCACAGCCAGAGAAGATAGATTTTCTCAGATTTCAGCAGATTTTTGCAGATTTCCACATTTTATTAGATTTTTCCAGAGTTTTACATACGTGATAGTGGATATTTATATAAATAAGTGTGTTTAGAAAATAAATCTAAAATGATCATCACTGCTCTGCACCGGATTACAGGTAAATTCCAATTGCCATCCTTTCCATCTTGAGTGACTTATTTTTAATAATTAATAATATTGTTTATGATTGCTAAAGTAGTTAGAATGTGTTTTGGTAAACAATAATAATTTAATTGTTCTAATTAAGCCATTTTCGAGATCAGTTTAAATATTTTTTTGTAAATGTAAATAAGATTTTTATATTTAATAAATGTTTGTTATAGTTAATATTTTAAATCCATTTATTTATTTCCTCAGAAAACACAACGCAATATCACATTTTATTTTATACTTATTTAGAACAGTTTAAATAACTTTATGAGTTAAAATAAATTACCGATGGGTCTTTATAACAATGAATCCAATTATTTCATATCTTATTTCACGGCCAAACTAAGGTTTAAATTATTTCATCTATTTATTACATGTTTTAATATGTCACGCATCGTAACATTTTGGAATATGAGAACTCACTTATAAAAGTTTATTTGAAACGATGATTTTGAATGCTATGTGTTTTCGTTTGCTTTTCGCAGTTTTATACGTTAAGGAATTATTTTATTTTAAAATAATGCTGTTTCTTTAACAATTTAATAAAGAACTTGGGAAAAGGACGCTTTTATTTATTTATTATTATTATTATTATTATTATTATTATTATTATTATTTTGTATTGGGCGTGGACTAATGGGTTTGCTTTTATGGGTGATAATTAATTATTTATTTATTACATATGTTTCATTATTAAGCGGCTGTTTAACACCGCTTTCGATTTCATGTGTATATTTTATTTTTGTTACTTCAGTACTATACGAAAGGTGGATCCAGGGTAAGGGCGACAGGGGCACGCGCCCCCTCCGATAAAAATACTTTTACACTAGATAAATGGGTCTTTCACCATATTATGTGGGCTTTACACTACATAAAATGAGTATTCACGATTTGAGCTCCCTCCGAAAAAAGTTTCTGGTTCCGCCCTTGTACTGTACACGTGTGTTTAAGATATTAACATGGAATTCCTTATTCCCCCCCCCCCCCAAAAAAAAATAAACTATACACAATATAATCAATGAACGAGATATTAAATCACAGTATTCTTCTTCTAAGAATACGTAATCCTCAACTAAATATTTTAATTAAATATAGAATTACATAACTGCAAATATATACTAATAAAAAGAAATGTAAAACACGGCTGTAACCTAAGAATTAAATATTTGGAATGGTTTAAAAAAGAGCATATATATTAATTAACGAGCACTTTTGACAATCCCCCAAAATTCATTTTAATTGATAAGTGATCCTTTTTATAATTAGATTTTGCAATATATTAATCAAAGAACTTTTGAAACAAAAAAAGAAGGAAAATAAATTATTGAATGACAAAACTAGCTTTCAATAATAATATTTAAAACTAATGATGCATATATATTGTTTTTGGAAAATTTATTAATCATGACTACCGTTTCGAAATAAAACAGATTAGAAAATGTAATGCTTGAAATACTTTAGAAAAATATAAAAAATAAAAACCTAGTTTCATTATTTTGGAAAATAAAGAATAATTACTTAGCACAGAAACAGAGAGAGAGTAAGCAATAAGTGAGTATACAAGGGAAGGGTAATATTTTTTAAGACCACGGGAGTGATAATGCTTAAATCTAAAACAACTGAAGAGGGTAATCAAGTAGTGGTGGATACAGAAAATGTAATTTTGGGGGGAGAAACTAATTTTAAAAAAAGCTCATTTGATCATTCATGGAGCAAAATGTTATCCTTAAGCAAATCCTTTGGATAAAGCCCCTTAAGCCTTAAAAAGTCGTCCAAATCGCCAAATCTTTGGCGACTAATTAGTTGCCTCTTTAGTAGCCGGTGGACACGGCCGGTTGTCTGTTGTAAGTACTTATTTTAAAAAACAACTTTTTTCTATTTTTGTAAAAAATATTTTAGAAATAATCTGAAGACAATTAAAAAAATATATTTTAATTCACTAAGTGACAATTCTCTATTTTTAAAAGGTTTTAAATCTCATCCTGTAGGTGGGCTTTGCACCCCACAGCCCCCTCCGCAGTTTCTCCTAATGCCCGAATCCGTCATTGTGGGGATATAATGGTAAACACTATAACCGCTTTTCGAACATCACCCAGGGGCAAAAAATGCCACATTTCCCCCTCTTACATAGACTTAGAAAGTCTATGCTTACTGTACCATAAGTGTCTCTGTGTTCGTGTTGTTATGCAACAACTAGAATACCGAGTTTTTATAGAAGCATTTTATCCCAGTCGGCGGGGTTATCGTTCGAGGGGAGGGTGGAATACATCCCGGATTTGCTCTAAAACCTGTAACAGCTGATACGCCGGTGAATATTTACAAGTTGCAAGTCAGGTTATCGAATTTTAGGCACGAAATAGCTGAAAAAGAGATTAAGTATCAGTTTTAGTAGATACAAATATTTGTGGATTTGACATATGGCAAGCTGTAGGAGTAGAAATGATTTGGATTTGTGCTTACACTTAGAGAGCTGCATCAATTTCTATGTTTTCCAGACTGTGCAGAACTATTTAAGTTAAATAGAAATGCAATGTTTCATATAAGTTATTACAAAATTGCTGTTGCGTCACTCATGCCATTATTTCACCTCCAACTAAGATCGAAACAATAATTCTTATTTTAATTTTACCGATAAGACGGCAATATTTTTTGGCAATAAGTAATTTTGAAGACAAAAGTCCCGAAAAACTGTTTCTTCACTTTAATTTTAATCCTTTATCGCCCATAACTTAACTTCATTTTAAGTTGATCTTTTTAAAGAAATGTACTGCAATGTGTTTCTCATTTTGAAAAATATTTCAATGTTGAAATGTTGTTTTAGAGCACCCCAAAAGCTGGTGCTTGTAGAGACCCACCTTTTTGTTTTCGTGTTGTGCTGAAAGTGACTTAGATTCCATGCTGTTTATTCGGCTATATATTTACTACGCTGATTTCTCAGCTATTGAGCGAAAGTTGGAAAAATGTTAAAATGAAACTAAGTTACCCTCATTTGTAAATAATTATTTTGCATTTAAAAAAAATGGTTGAAGGACAGAAATCTATTACAAACGACGTAAACTGCGATAACTAAACACTAATTTTGTCCAAAGAAAATTTAGAGAAATCATGTAATTCGATTGTCTTTTTTAATATTTTTTTCCGAAAGATAATTTTAATTGAAACAGATTATCCGAAATAGGAAATTTGCATTAAAAACAATTTAGTTTTTAATGCAAACAAACTAAGTGAAACTAAAGTACCGCTTAGCTTTTTTATAATTTAAAAGCATGAAGAATGTAAGGCATTTAAAATACCAGATGCTTTCAGTGCATGTATCTTATAAATCTTAACTTTTAACTTCAAAGACAACATTTCAAAGCTAAGTACCATAATATAAATAAATATGTTGCAGATGAGTTCAAATAACTTATGAGAAGCTTTTTCATTAATGGAAACTTCCTTTACAAAATCGTTCTCTAAAACCATCCATACATCACTTATCTTGAATTACGCGCGTCCCAATGCAAATTCCCGAAAACATTTAGCTCACCATGAAAGTGAAAACTATCAAACTGCACATTTCGAAAAGTTGGGAATATTTCTTAACAATTCACCTCCTCGAAACCTCACGAAATTGCGTCGGGGGACACACACACATATATAAATCAACATATCTTTCTAATGTTTTTCCTCGGATATTCACTTAGTAATAAATTGCTAAAGCCGAAACATTACCACGCTACAAGCCATTAGCCTGTAAATTTCCAAAATCTTAACTACCTCATAGGAAGACAAATAACCCCATTGTTATATCGTTACGCCCCTGTCTCCTTCAATTCTCGAGAAACAGCAAGACATTGGGACAGAACAGGAAAAAAGAAAAAAATAAATCAAAATAAATTAAATGAAATAAAGAATTAGAACTACAATCGTAACAAGAAAACGCACTCCGAAAACTTTACGAACGCAACACAAACGCAGAAGCAGACGATAAATCTATTGTCACAATCAGTGAGGCGAATACGAAGTGAAATATATCGTTCACAAGTCTCTTTCCCTGATGTATCTTAAAGGGATACAGTGCTGAGAGAATGTCTTTCCTAATTTATACGACAGGGCTTCACGAAGTTATCTTTTCTGCTGCTGCAAAGAATGGGTTCCCTTTTCTTATTCCAGCGGTAATTTTTAATCGGCGGAGAGAAGTGGAGTTGTGCGCCTCCTGCTCTTGTCATCAATTCCACGTTAAAATAATGTGCGTGGAGTTTTCCATGGAGTAAAAGAGATCCGCGCAAGGACAGGTGGTCGTAATCTGATTTTGAAGAGAGCGTTAGTGTTAGTTCCCGCAGATTTCATAATGTACGCCATTCGCCTACAAAAATATTTGTAAAGTATACAATTTGCACCGTTACACTTGGTTGCGAAACGAGAAAGGCTCTGGTGAGTGTAAATTTTACCATAATAAGAATACGCAGAGGTTCATCATCTTCCCTACTAGCAATTTTGCTCGGGCCGTCATCGGCTGGTTGCGTGGCCGGTGGTAGCCCGAGCAAAATTGCTAGTAGGGTTGTGTATAACTCATCAATCACCATGATAGCTGCAGATGTATTAGCGAAACTTTCATACAACGCTTTTCGCATGAAGCATCATTTTTAATTAGTTCCAAATATTTTGCTACACTTGTAATGTTAAAATGTAATGTTATACTTCCCTTTATTTATTTAATTTTAAAAAGTGGAAAAAAAATCTTCAGTCATTAAATCAATAATTTATATTTTTAATAATGTATGAGAACAATTACTTGGTTATAAGCCATGAAAAACAAGATCTCTGAGGTTGAATCATAGCTAATATTATTCATAAAAATAATGATCCAAGAAGAATAAACAACGCCATTCTGAAAATCATTACAAGAAAAGTAATTCCAACAGTGCATAAAGAGAGGGGGGGAAAATCGCTGAAAAGTTCTTCTTACCTCAAAATAAATGAGTTCAGTGGCACCCATTTTTTAAAACTGTATATAGAAATATTCGAATTATTTCTAAAACCGCCTAAAGCTAAGGATGAAGAAAGAAGAAATGAGCAGTAAATGAAATATAGGGAGGAATGGATATTTAAAAAGCTTTTCCGAATAAAAAATGCTTAACAAATGCGGACGATAACAGAAAAAAGATATAACAGTGGAGATTTCAGTAAAGAAAATATAGAAAAATTATTTTTTTTTCGTTGGGGAATTCATTACAGGAAATAAATTAATGTTTTAAGTACGTCCGTTCAAGACCATATGTTTTCCAAGTTTACGTTTAAAGTAAGTAAGAATGTTTAGTTTTTTGTAATGTATTCTATCTTTCATTTCGATATTTCGGATAAATAATATGCCAGCTAAACATGTTTGAAAGTTCTAGAAAGAAAAAGTCCGAAGCACTATATTTTTTTCCCTGAAGAGTTTTGAGCGGCAGTGAATTTGCTCCAGAAATGCAAGATAAGGATTATTCATTCCAAAGACCTCTTCAAAGTAAATAACAAATGATTTTTTACTTGTTTTATAGAGAATATCACTTTAGAGGTAATAAGTTTGAAGGACATATGCAAGTTTTTTTTCCGATTTGCAATATTTTGTTCTGTCGTTTGTTGAATAGTTTGTATGATACACTTGAATTTATGTAATAAAGTTATTATTCAACATTTTTTAAAAAGCTCAATTTTATAAATTATTGTGAGCTTGTTCAGTTATTTTTTGTCGTTATATTGTTCAAAATCCAAACAGAGATGAACATTTTCAAAGAAAACGCATCCCTTCACATATTTTCTTGTCACAAAACATGTAATTGAGTGTCTACGTGCCAGAGGAAATATTTATTAAGATTCTAATTATTTTGCACAAGTCGACAACATTATGATTAGCTGAGACTGGGAAATTTGAATTATGTTTATATTCTCACTTTTTCCGATTTAAGGTCAGTAGAAAACACTGAACCTACTTTTTTTTAATTAAAAATTGCAACTAAATATAAGTGATATTAATAAAATATAAAAGCAAGAATTAAAGAGCTTATGGCCACAATGACTTTTTGAAGGTTTTAAAGTAATAAAACTACGCTTTGTTTTTTATTATTGGGTTGTAAAACCTTCCAAGCAACTTTCAAGGATTATAACAATAATAAGTTCATGAAAAGGTTAAAATGTATTATGACTATACCAAAGTATATTTGCTGAAATGAAAAGAATAACGACCTAATTTAAATAACAAAACTAATATTTAGTAATTCAAATATTAAGCTTCATTTTAAGTTTATTTTAAGGAAAAAAAATTTAACAAACGTATTTTTAAAAGAAATAAAAAAAAAACTAAAAACGATGAAAAATCTTAGGGAAAAAACTTAGGAAGTTCTTTTGAAACTCTAAGCAGAGAAATATTTATTTAAAAAAATTTGCATTTTCTCTTTGAAGAAAATACGAATTTTTATAGAACGATAGAATACATTAAAGGAGTTTCAAAATAAAATGGAAAAAAAAAAGAAAGAACTGCGTGCTTCAAAATACCTTTGAAGAAAATATCCTTTATCGACGTTCCACGATATATTACAATTTATTTTTATGCACAAAAGAAGATTACATTCACTTACAAACCTTAAAGAAATTTAATCAAAATTGAATAGAAATTTTTCCGAATTCAGAAAAGCAAACTGAAACAGCCTATATTTTCATTTAAAAATTGAAAGGGTTAGAATACATTTTGGCAGTGATATTATTGAAACTGTGTTTATAATACGCTGGTAATAAAGTTAGACAGAAAATATATTGATCTTTTATAGAAGTCATGATCTGAGAGAATTTTCAATAATAAAAGAAACGGGTTACATATATTAATATAACGATATGTAGATTACAAAAAATGCATATCAATAATGCAAAATATGTTGATAAAAACACGAACGTTTTTATACTATTTTAAAAGTGGAAGATTTGCAAAACTTCAATTTGCAATTTTCTGAACCTTTACATCTAGTATGCGATTTCTCATTACTATAAGTTTATTAATTTGATTTACAGAAATTTTTCATGTAATAATTTGAAGAACTTAGGCATGCAATTATACTTTTACTTATCCATATAAAAAGTGTTATGATAGCATTTCCACGTGTATACAGAGATATGAAACCTTATCCACAAATATTAAGACCGAGAAAATAATTTATATCTATATATTATATAATTTAATCTTTAGTATCATCAAGATGATTTACAATGGTACAAAGTAGCTTTATGAGAAATTGAGAAATTAATAATAGTAACCACAGAACCTCATAAATTCTGTCATTTCTCCTATGTGAAATCAAGCTTTGTAGTAATTATCTGCAAAAGACAATCACGCATAAGAAGCATTAAATAACTTAAAAAATGACTAACCATTATGCCTCATGTAAATAGTATACGACTTTCTTTTGATTATGTTGCCGAATAGATAGAGCGTCAAGTTTTAAATATTGTCGGTCGTTGCTATTTTGTTAAGGAAAAGATATAGTGTTATCTTAGAAAGGGGAGAATGCCTTTGAGTGGAGGGCTTTTAAGGGATTCTAAAGCATCAGAAGAAAACTGCCTCAAATTCAGGACCGTTAGATTAACAGCCGTGCAGAAGGCAAGAACCATAGACTTTCGCACTTCAGGTACCTTTCAACGTTCAGTCTCTCATCCAATCCGCCGGCAATACTGCGGCCGTACCGAATTAAACACTACTCCGTATAAAGATAAAATTTTAAAATTCAATACGACACCATCTCTTTCAAATCCAAGATGTAAAGCTGTAAACATTGTATAAGCTTTCTTCGTACTTGATATGTCTTTGGGTTCATGGTGTAAGTTTGGGAAAAGCGTTACAGGTCCGCAAACTACGGCAGTATTTAAAATTCTCTGAGGTTGGTCGCTTACGGCGATTTTCCGCCAAGTTTGGCACACACACACACACACACACAATAAAAAAAGTTTCCAAAATTGAACCCATCTTGGCGAAATCTATATTTGGCATGAAATTAACAACCCTACTGTTTTATAATGGGAATAATTTTTCGTAATGGTGAAATAATTAGGTCACACCTTGGATATTTCCCACCACCGGCTTGAAATACTTCAAGGTGCAAAATACGCTAATTTTCGAAAGGTTATGTATAAGAATACATGGAAAGCAGTTTTAATTGCAACCATTATGACAAATTATTATAACGGACTGAGAATCATCAGGAAATGAAAAGTCAGAAATTGGGCAAACCTTCAAGTGATTTTCTGAAAATCAATAGTTTCCGGTATATGTAAGAATTTTAAAAATTTAGCCTTTACATTCAAAGTTGGATCCCGGGAAGTTTACCGGGCTTCTACATAGCAATCATAATAACAAAAAAGGAAAAATTATGTAACAAAAACTTCTAATTATACATTATAGCGTTGATAATCCGGACATCAAATTCTCGATCACGATAATCCGGAATCAGTTTAGGTGTGTGTGTGTGTGTGTGTGGGTGGGGGGGGGGGGTAGTTGAAGTGGAATATAGGCAGGGAAACATTTTTCTCAGCTTCATAATAACAACATAAATCAATTTTTCTTAGCCTCTTCTGTAAATGCATATGTATGTATATTATTTCATATGCATATATTATTATTTCATTAAATGCATTATAAGTTCATATTAATTAATGGTTTTATTTATCTTTTTTATTAAATTGTTTAACCACTAAAGTGAATTATTAACGTTTTTAGCAAGTTTTCTTTCTGCCATGAACTGTAACGACCTTCCTTTATTTATTCATTCATTTATTTACTTATTGAAAAGCCGGATGTTTCGGTAATCCGGACAGGGTCCGGTTAAAATTAATCCGGATTATTAACACTCGACTATAATATATTTTTTTTAGTATATCTCTTGTTTTTCATTACTGTCTGCACTTCAAAGTGATGATAATTTTCATACACGTGACAAACATCACACCACGCAAATAATATTTCATTTTTAAGAGCATATCGGAAATAAATAGAAGGCCGTCATTCCAAACCATATGTCAACAATACATGGCGAGAAATATAGACGTTTATTTTTACCTCTTCAATTACAGCACTCAAATCGTAATTGGCACGGAGGAAGGCGATTCATCGATAACAATTTACATCGATTACTATCTTTCCGTCCTGATCCATTATTTACCCGGGACAAGGCTATCAATTGTTTGGCACTCGAATATATATTTCTCTGCCACAATGTACTTATCGTTTTCGCTCCAAATCGAACGAATGTGGAATCTGATGGAAAGGTGCTGTAAATATTGGACAAGAATTCTTTTCGGAACGACATGTATCCATTTTGATGTATTAAGTACTTTCCAAGCATTGCACAGAAATTCCTGCTTTCCTTTTTACATTAGCTGCTCGATGAAAACAACGTGTGTATCCAAACAAAAGATCATTTTGAGGCAACCTATTTAAATTGTTTATTTACTAAATGGGGGGGGTGTAAGGCTTTTTTTTCAAGTATTAGTTTCAAGGATGGTGTTTTGTCCACACTTTTGTCACAAGCACGAGACGCTGAACAAAACTGGACGACATGGAAGAAACTGAAGAGTTAAACAAATTTAAATTCTATCTAAACATGCTATGGTATTACTTTATTCAGATATAATTTAAATTTGTTTTATTGTAATTCTAAATGTAATATTATTATTGTAATTCTAAATTTTATGGAAACTAAATTATTTAAAAAAGGATTAGTTCTTAAAAAAGTTCTAAGCATCAATCAAAATCCAAAAGTCCACAGGAAAAATATTAATGACATGGTGGAATACCCAACTTTATGGCATACTTAAAAAAAGTAAATTTAACAAAAATAAAAAAAAGTATCAATTATTTTATAAGATTATCAATATGAAAAAAAAATGATTACTTTAGTAATATAGCCTAAAGCATTTGCATTTTTATTTAAATAAAAGAAAACAAAAATAATTCTTTCATGTTTCTACTTCTATTATCACTATATCAAATAAATTCTGATAAAATAATAAACAGTTTCATCATACTATTTTAAAAATTAATCATGCTTCTAAAAAATGTCAGAAATAAAAATTCTTTTTCTTTGACCTCATTTCAAAACAAATGGTATGCTACAGTCTAAATCACTTTTTCTCAAGGTTCAGTCAGAATCAGAATCAAAAACTCTAACATTAATTTTAAAAATATGAACCATTCATTTACAAACCTCCTATGAACAAAACAGTATTTTTGCTGGGCGTTATTTTCCATCCAAGACAAAATATTACAGTCATGATTGCTGCTTATTGATACGCGCAAAACAATACATGTTAGAGATAGAAATTGAAAAATTTTGTTCTGTGATTATAAAATGCATAGTATTTTATAGGATATATAATATTTTATTGAACAGCATTAAACGCAATATGAAATATCAAACCAATACATGTAGAAAGAAATCTTTCAATAGATGCTGATTTCAAACTTTAAAAAAATTTTCAGAAGCTCGGCCTACTTTTTAGTAGTGAATAACTTTTGATTTATTAACAAATAAATAAGAGTGTAAGATAAAATATTAGTATGTAAAGCGGGCACTGTATTAACCACTCCACCTTAACAACAACAACAACAAAAAAAATATTACAACAAAACGATCGAAGTAGAAAACGAACTATTCGAACATATATAAACTTTAGTTTCTCGTAATACAGAGATATATTCTACGTGAATGATCGAACTTCAATAAATTATTTTTTTCAATGGCTATTAACGGACTACGGCCATAAATACCAAGAGATTGCCACGTCACCACAGCAGTTATTGATAGGGCTTTACAAAGATTTATACGTTTACAAATATCGTGAAAGCCCACCGTGTCTTTCCTTGAAATATTTCAATCTCCTTACAGGAATGAGGGAGCGACAAGGCTGGGAGAAAATGCGCCTTAAAACGTACTAACGGAATATAGAGCCACTAGAAGGATGCAAAAAGTTGAATTGTTTATTTTCGGAATAAAAGCATGGTTTATAAAGAAATGTTGCTTTTTGATAATAGTCGAAGGGACAGTATTATACGTCGGAACATAAAAGTGAAAAACTCTGAGATAGATTATTGTTTCGTAAATGGCCATTGACTTTTATTGTACAGCCATTTAAAGATCAATAAAAGGGATTCAAACATAATTATGAGACGATATAAAAGAATAGCTTATGATATCAAGTTCTGAAAGAGCAATCGCCTTAAATAAAATCCAAGTAATTTCTAGTCGTTCACTGTTGCAGGGTGTGTACCAGATTTCTGAAAGTCAATTTCCTGACTTTTGGGAGGTCCCGGGAAAAAAATTCCTGAACAATGCATTTTACTTAGGGAAATTGCACAATGCCCCTCTCTTGTCTTTATATTTGCATATTTTGTACAACTTCTTTAAATCAATTTTAACTGAAGTATGCAGGATTAAGCTTTCATCCATTGAGAAACAGAAGTAGTTGCACTTTCTGATAGAATTAACTAACTGTTCTTGGAAATACGGTCATATAAGCTACCAAGTAAGCTAATTTGTCTTTTACCCTCCCGTCACGATGGATGATTCCCCCATTTTCCCATCCTTATACAAACACATAGCTTGATGCTTTCGCAGTCCGAAAAATGCGTTGCAGTTGCTTTTGGTTTCCAGTCTGACAATTAGAGAGAAAGTGTAAAAAAAAATAGACACGAAAAAAAAATTGATTCTTTTGATGAATTTTCCGGACCCATTATCCAATTTCCCGGTTTTTTCCAGATTTTCCAATTTCCCGGCTTTTTCCAGACTTTCCGGATTTTCCGGAGTGGTAGACACCCTGCTGTTATAGTACCATCCGAGCACCCGTTATTCAGACGTAGAAAATAAATTTAAAATTTAAAAAAATCCCGAAGTCGAATATTTTCATGGTTACAATACTTTCCTTACATGGTACATGTTCGGAAAGTAACAATAAATAGATTAGCATAAAAACTTTTATGATATATTCAAAAGAAAGAAAATGTACTTAAACATGGGCGCCAGCAGCACAGGGCAAGGGGGGGGGCTGGATTTTTGTATGCAGTGTTTTCTCTTGTTTTTTTGCTCTTTATAACATAAAACCATACGTTGAAGTAGTCTGTGCCCCCTTGAGTAGTCTTTGCCACCCCCCTGGGAAATATTCTGCCGCCGCATGTACTTAAATGCTAAATACCTATATTGTGATGATATTTATAAATTTGAACGTGCGAGATCTAGTTAGAGAGACGAAACAATGTTAGTATAAAGGCCATGTATTAATTTTGAATACATGGATCAGGCGGGGCCATCGTGACTGTTCCAGCGAGACTGCTTGTGCACTCCGATGAGTCATCCAAAGAGGCCGGCGGATGTTCACTTATTGGTTCCAGCACTTAGATACGTCATCTAACGGCCAAATCTAACCAATGAGAAACGTCCGTAGACCTCTTTGAATGAGTCATCGAAGTACACAAGCAGGACTGGTAGAAGATTCACGTTGGCCTTGTATATCAGGTAACCCTACTTTGTACCGCTGCCATACTATTTATTACTGTTATTATATAACTGCACATAAACAACGAATTCGTCTTAGATACATTTTAAAGGAAGAATCTCATGAAAAGGCCCTTTTCCTATGTGAAAATAATGTTTACAACCCCATTTGTAAAAAAGAGGAGGAAATTGAAAAATTCTTAAATTGATTTTTAGAGATTTGTGTTAATTTTTAACGCTAGCATTATATGATCCATTGTTCTTTGTGATAAAAAGGAAAATGTGTAAGGAACGTTCTGGTGCCATGGGGCCAAATTTGGGAAATGGCCCTCTCTTATCGAGTACTTACATTACAAACCAAAGATATATCCCGAATTTCGTATTGTTTGATTCAGTAATTCTGGTTCGGCGATGATAACTCGTTTTGACAGAACAAATTCTTCTGAAAGTCACCTAAAAATTGTAAAATTTCAAGTAAAACAGCAACCGCTCTCCCCCCCCCCCCCAAAAAAAAAGTCCCATTACGAGACTAAAATAATTTTCACTTCAACCTTTAGTTATCAGCATGTACATCGAAAAGTGTCTAGTGGAGAAGAGCAGCAACCTCTCCCTACGTAGATCGCGGGTTCGATTCTAGCGATAGCAGTATAAGAAATGTTAAAAACAGAAACATTGTTTTGCATCCGCAGTTATATATTGAATAGCAAGTTAAATTGTTAATTAAAAACACTATTTAATTAACCTTTTTATTTTCACCTTATTATTTAACAATTTTAGTAAAACAGAAAGTTTCCGTTAAAAAAAGTTAAGAATAGAAACGTTGTTTTGTATTCGACGTTACATAATGTATAGCAAGTTGAAAATGTTAATTAAAAACGCCACTTAAACAACTTTTTAGTTTTCATCTTATTATTTAACAATTTTAGTAAAACGGAAAGTTTCTGTACAGATCTTTCGAAAACGCAAAAATGATAAACAGAACGGACACTTTGCTGCCGGTCCTTTTCCCGTTAATTTCCAGATATATTTTAAACAGCGTTGTCTCAATATACTAGTTAGCTTCTTAAATAGTTTAATCCTTTTAATCAGCAAAAAAAAAAATGATTATAGTCTATAAAACAATGACAAACAGATAGTCAGATAGTCCTCTTTCTTCACCAGCAAAACTTGACTTCAAGACAATCACGCGTTGGTCTTGAAACATTTGTGTCAACAGAGCTGTAAAAATTTAAACCAAAACTACAGTAAAATTCAAAGCTAAAGAGTTCTTTCTATATAATGACTTTCACAACACTGTTCAGTGAAAGTGACGTCATACTAAAAAAAGGTCGTTAGACCAAATTGTTTTTCGTTAATGGTACATTGATAAAAACATTATCATCACTCTCTGCATCGAGATACCGGCAAATTACCGGAACAAAAAATTCCGGTAGAATTTATTTCACAACTAAATAACGAATAATCATCATAAATTCAGTGGAGAAGAAAAAGATTTAGAAAATGATTTAGAAAAAGTACTCATGTTTCTTCAGGGAATCTTCATACTTAGCATACAATTATTCATCGTGGTACTTACCTAAAAAGAAAGAAAGAGGATACATTAAAGTACATGCAAACATTTCTATTTTAAAAGTATAAAAAATATTTTTTTTTTTACGGCCGACTTTTATAAAATCGGTATCCTAAATAAATAAATGAATAACATTAAATTAATTCATGAATAGTAATAACTGTAACAAGCAATATGGATTTTTGATAATAACGTAAAAATTTAACGAATATAATGCATATTAACAGTCTAGGAATGGCACATAAGTGGCACACGCTTCTGGCACGCCAGAAACTCTTATTGACACGCGCGAACTTTTATCATTTCTGCTCAACCCCGTTTGAATTTGCATTGTTCATCTAATAATTATTCATAATATTATAATACCTTTCTAATATTATAATATCTCGTTTTATTTTTATTTTTTAGTTTATATCTTTTTATGTTAGCAGTTTTCTGACATCATATTCAGTAAAGTGTTCTTTTCAGTTCAATTAGTTGTTCCGGAAAAAGCCAACTTGAGATATAAACGCCTGTTTATTTTCTTTGCCATTAAAAATTAGGATAAATTAATTTTTAAAATCCGTGCTAGTTTTGAATAGATTTTTATGCAATTAAAAAAATGAAATTAAATTTTACTTCCTCGGACGAAGTAAAGGAATTGTTTTAAAGGCGAAAAAATTTTCAATATTCAGATTTTCACGGAAAAATCAATGTTAGCCGTCTCTGAAGTTACTTTGACATGCGTTACTGCGCTAAGGCTATAAGCATGCAATGCACGTATGAAAGTACGTAGCCTGTACTATTCATTTGAGCAACTCTGAACCCAATTTGACCAGTTTTTGTTTGGTGTATGTAAGTATGTACGCATGACGCATAACTCAAATATATTAGTCACAGACAGATGAAATTTTGTATTTAAGGTTGCTGTAACATCTAATTTCAGAGTTCTATTTTTCTTTGCAATGTACTTGACGACTAGTTCATTTAAAGTCCATTGTTTGGATCAGACCAAAAATCTCGTCCACTTTTACCAAGCTTGGCAACTTTTGGCGTAGTACCGGGAAAACATTAGTTTCCAAAACTGAAAGGCGATATCTCCTACCTTGGGCGAGAAATCACCAAACCTTAGTTTATCGCATCAAACTTTCAAATGAAATAAAATAAGTTTACATGAAGTGCATAAAAATTTGCATAATTTAATTGACGTATGAGAAACTCATGTGGAGTCTACATCAGATTTTTTTTTCGGTTGCAATATGATAGGAAAATAAACTGTTACGTAGAGAAATAGTACTAATACAGCAGTAAGGAAGAGTTAAACAGTTACATGTTACATACAATAACCATGGTTGGATAATATATAGACGCGCCTGCGCACGCTTTGCACGGATACATGCTAAGGTCTTGCAGATATTTTTGCGGTAATTCTGAGGATTAAGTCACTACAGCGCAAGAACGTTTGCATATACCAATGTACGCATACTTATAAACGTGTTTAGATACGCACAACGTATTCTGTTATCATGAGCTATTTGAGCGCAGGTAGTTAATTTTTTTTATCTGACTGCGATAGTAACATCCTTGCAGACAGCATTTACAATTCTTTTGAATATCCCTTTTTACCGTTATTGCTCAATAATATAACCTTAACAAAACAGTTTTTCATAACTGTAAAGAGGGAAACGAAATTTTCACTCTACACTGTCATTAGCGAACTAACAGGTGATGCAAGTCAACGGATCAACGATATAAAAAAATCGAAATTAATGAATAATGCATGCGAAAAAGATAAAATCATCATTAAGGGTATCTTTAAAAAAAAAAAAAAAACTACCTTCTATTCTTGGTTGCGAGAAAAATGGACGCTAATGAAAATATTTCTTGAAAAATGCCCTTAATCTTGTAGTAGTAAGGTATTGCTTATTGATTATCGCATCATCTTCCATTCTAATTAATTAAAAAATTCTTAACGGTTTTCTGAAAAATGAAATTTTTAAAGATCAAAGACTGATATATCAGAGCTGCGTCTAAGAAGACAGAAAGTAAAATCTAATACTATATCTATGTCAATATTTGGCAGTATGGTACAGCGTTCTCTTATAATTTAAGGACAGAAATTACGAAGAAATCAGTTAAGAAATCTGCGTACAGTGGTACGTACCTTTTTTTTGGGGGGGGGAGAGGGGGGGGCTCCGATGAAAAAAAAAGTTATTTGGTTCAGTTTTTGTTAACTCGTTAGATATCATTTTTCTGTAGCATTATAATTAAGAAATAAGATTAGAAATGTTATACCAAATTATATTTTGCACAGCTATGTAATATTACTTTCTGCATCTATTTCCATCGAAATTTGGCTAGGTCGCTATTCATAATTTTTTTTAAATATTAATTTCGTAATTCCTATTAATATTTTATTAAAAATCATAATAACATTAAATTATTTTGGGGGCATTTAGTTCTAATAGTACGATTAAAAATCAGCTTCTTATTATCAATATTATATGAGATATGAATTGAAATATGAAAAAATATTTTAACATAGGGGGAGGGGGATTTTGGAAGCTCATAAATCACCATTTTCAGTTCAAATTTATTGAAAATGGGTATCCGGGGTTAAAATGAGCTAAATTTTTTAAATATGAAGTGAAATCTAGGGGTTGCTATTGGGAAAAAAATGTTGGTGCAAATTTTAATATGTAGATGGCCCCTTATGCAATTTTTATGCATAGCAAATTAAAGTGTACATCAATAGTAAACGATTGATATATGTATAACTTTGCTGTACGACGAACAACGGCCGAAAAAAGTACAAGTAGGCCTTTTTTTTCCACAGATATACTAAAGGTAAAATAATTTTGATGTGAGATAGCATTTGACAGTATTGAGGATGCAATACTGTCAAATGAGGATGCAATACTGTCAAATGTTGCGTGTTATTATTATGCTATGAAAATAATAATAATAACAATAACAACAAGAACAATAATAATAATAGTAACGTCTCATATTACGATATAACGTATTATATCGTAATACGTATACGTCTACGATATAACGTATTATATTACGATAATATTGGATTTTTTAATGAACAAGAACAATATATTAACAAAATAAAGTACAATAACACGTTACCTCTTGATGTAATACGTATAAATATTTCGAATTTATTTCTTTCAGCTGCGCTGCTGTATACCTCACGTAAAAAAAACAAATGAAATTTTCGCTGGAGACTGTCATTAGCAAATTAACAGACGATACCAGACAGTCGCAACGATATTCAACGAAACAAGATAAATTAATGAAAAAAGAACAACGATGTACAACAGCGGATAAAAACATCATTAAGGAACTTCTTTAAAAAATGCATTTCTCTACACCTCCTTCCTTCCCCGATCTTCTACTTTGAAAGCGAAAATTAATGAAAATATTTGCTGGAAAAAAAAACAACAACTTGAATGAGTATGGTATCGCTTATTGATTATCGCTTTAAATTCTCGTTCTTATTAATTTATAGAAAAACATTTAATGGTTTCTTGCAAAATGAAATTTTAAAAGAGCAAAGAAATGTGAAATGAACGCAGCTTAAGGGGTAAAATGTAGTTGCTTCTACGCATCATTTAACTGTATTTGGATATGAATTATTGGTTTTTTTTTAAGGTAATATGTTTTCTTTCTAATGGCCAGGTCAGCTGCGAACTAGGCATGCTCCCTATGAGTCGTTTTCTAATTTGTAATCAAGTCCAGATGGATGTTCCATGGGAGACCTATCATGAGGAGACCTATCATGATGGAGACCTATCATCTGGAGATTGGTACACCTCGATGTATAGTTTTAACATGGAAGACATTGGAGCCAAACACAGACTTCACCTGCACCAGTTTCCCGTTAGCGAACACGGTCCACAGCAGACTCAGTCGAGAGAGGAGTTTACCCACCCAAGCACTGGCCCAGTCAGTGCAGCTTCACTTTCGATGTTCATATGGGAACACCGAATCCAAGTTTCAGCAACGGCTCTACTAATTAAACAGAATGCATGGATACCGATCAAGATGTGCTCAAATTTTGAGAACGCCTTGAATACTAAAAAACAAATATCGAAATACTAAGCACATCATGACTGTTAAATGTTGTTGAAATGAAAACAAGAACTATTTTTTCAAGAAAAAAATTTAATATACAGCATTGTAGAAGTTAACTTTTAAAAATTAATCAGCTGCTTCAAAATACAAAATCTAGACACGTTATGCATGGATATAGTGCTTCTTGTAGTATGTACGATATTATGTATTTAATATACTAATTACATACACTGACTAGATACACTGATTCAATGCATGTTTGTTAAAGATTCAAACTACTGCATTATGTCACTGAAAATGGTAGACGGCCGAAGTGTGAAGGTCCCGGGTTCGGATCCCATCGCTCGGCTGTCGATCTAACGGTTTTGAGTTTTGGTAAGTTTTCTCCAGATGCAAAGTGAATACGCATTAGAACACCATAGAAAGTCCTCCTTCCAAGGCATCCCACATTCTTAGCAGATCGCCCTAGCTTAGCTTTGCCATAATCACACAAACTAAACCTAACCAATCAAACTACTGTAATATCACACAAATGTACATTTTTTTTTATTTAAAAAAATATTGCAACACATTTGATAAAAACGCACAAAGAAATAAAAATCTTTAAATATCACTCTAGCGAATTTATTGCTGTTTATGCAAACATTTAGAAACGTAAGATTTTGACAAACGTAAAACAGAAAAATTAAATTTTGCACCGCTATGTCATTAACGAATTAAAAATATGCTACAAGTCAGGCTCTGCGACATTAATGAATAATGTATGGCGGAAAAGAAGAACAGATAAAATCATCGTTAAGGATATCCTTAAAAAAAAAGAAAGCTTTCCTGCTGTGCCAGAAAACATTTAACATTTTTTCTAAATATTGTTATAGTACTGGAATTACAGGGTGTGCGAAAAGTCTTGGACACATTAAAAAAATACACAGAAAAGCTACAAATTGTTGTATGAGTATGCGGTTTGCACAATAATGCTTCACAGAATCAAGAATTTATTTTTCCATCTTAAAACAAATTACTCCCAAAATGTGTTAATAGATGGCGCTGCATCTCCAGTTTTCAGCAATGAGAGCAAATAGGAGTGAAAATTTTCGTGAGTTTCAAACAGCATTGATGATGTGGGAGTATTCATTTTAGCTAAGGAGACTGCAACTGTGTGTGTGAGAAAGCGCACTGCGTAGGTTGGTATTTCGAATCAAAATCCATAACTACATTTCAGAGAAAGTTTCGTAATATGTTTAAGAAAAACCCTCCATATCGAAACAGAATTTTGGCCTGGCATGAAAGATTTTTAGGGACTAGCGTTTTAGACAAGGAAAGAAGTGACCACAACGATCGAATGAGACTGTACAAGATATTCGGGAAGCTTACAGTGACGACGCAGCGCCACCTATGAACGTAATTGGGAAGTAACTTTTTTTTTACGATGTCAAAAATATACGTGAACCTATTAAAGCACTATTGTGCAAACGGCGTGTTTATACGATAATTCGTTGCGTTTCTATGAATTTTTTAAATGTGTGAAGGACTTTTCGGACACCCTGTATTTCCAACGTATCATAAACACCAGTGAAGAAATGAACAACACAACTCGGTCTTCAAATTTCGCCAGTAGCGTGACTAACACTCACTAGATAGTCTGCATCAATTACCATGTTCTAACATACACAGCACCACAATCTAAACAGGGAAAAAAAAAAAAAAAAAAAAAAAAAAACAGTAGAAATGAAAAGTGGTGGAATAATCATGGAAATATCCGACATCTATAAAAGAAATTAAACTACTTTAAATTATAATGAACTAACTGAGAAATATTAATGTGAATCTTTAGTTCACGTTTAGCCTGTGAAAATAAATTTTTATATTTGGTGCGCCGAGGTTTAATCGTTCGCTTAAAAACACGTGCATCATAGTTCTTTTCCCTTTGATTAAACCATATCGATATAGATTTTTTTATAAAAAATTCAAATAAATACGTCTTTCTTTCTAATAATAATAATATACTATCACAAAATGTAAATACGATCCCATTAGCAAAACTAATGAATGGCCCAAATAGAAGTGGGATTAAAAGTTTTAGTGATTTTAATGAATAATTTATCAGTAAAATAAATGGTCTCTCATAAGAAATTATCATTAGAGGCTGAACTTAAGATTTTTTTCCCTCTGACTTTCATATGCACCTTTAATTCAGTGGATTGCTCTTGAACGGGAATAGTGGTCACATTGTATTATATATATAAAAAAAAAAAAAAAAAAAAAAAAACATACTTACTATAAGTTTAAGCAGTGGCGCACCCAGGATTTTGATTTGGGGGGGGGGGGGCGCTAGAGTTACAAAGACTGTTGAATTCGATTATAGTGGCCTAGATTATAGATGTTATGACTGTCTTATAACGTTAAAACATTAGCACTTGCCCATACAACACAAGCCCAGTATCAACGTAACTCTTTAGAGTCAAAAATAATTATTCCACTTTTCAGTGATGTTGTGCCCAATTTTAACTACATTTCATACATTTACTGTAAGTATTTATTTAAAAACTGACATCCCCCACTTTTAATTAATTCCCCCGCCACACACACACACACCAATTTGAAATAATTTTGAAGACAATTTTTTGAATAAAATATTTTAATTCATTAGTGATAATTTTCAATTTTTAAAGCTTTTCGCAACTAACTGTGCGAGTTTAGGGGGGCTTTAACCTTCATAGCCCCCCCTGCGTGGGTGCGCCTATGAGTTTAAGGTTAACTCAAACAATATACAATGCAATAAAACTGTAACATAATACTTTGTTAGTAAACAACTTGACTTTAACCCTTTCAGGTGCCAGCATTTTAACATCAATATAGAAGCCCAACAATCAAGTTCGTCTTCTATATTAATGCAATCAAGCATGCCCAAGGCTGAAAAAGCTGAGCAGTTGCCATCGATTCATGTAACTACCAAAAACATGGCGGTCGATTGAATAGCCCATCTGGCGCCACAAAGCTAAAGAAGTTTTCTGACACAGTTGGCTGTGCGGCCGCGAGCTATTCGATCGACCGCTATGTTTTTGGCAGTTAAATGAATTGATGGCAATGTCTGTACTTTTTCATCACTGGGACTATTTAACCATTTTTTTGTGATTAGCAGTGAAAGCGATGAAATAAGGTTGTATCACGGCACAATAATCGTGCGGTAAAGGGATAAAATATCACTGTGTCTGTCTGTAAAATAAAATCGCCTAGCTATGTATCTTATTCAAGTAATGTATAAGTTCGGAAATCCCAATCAATATTTGCTGGTCTAAGAATAAAATATCCATATACATGTATTATGATCTAGAAAAGAAGATCCATATCATTACTAGCAAATAAGACTGCATAAAATAATTAAAAAAAAATCTCGATGCTGGAAATATGCTTTGATGAAACGGAGACAAAGGAGATTGTGCAAATATACCATTAAAACATTGTAGGCTATGTTTCTTATGTTTTATTATAAATGTTAGTAGTATTATTTATGTTCGTTAAAGCAGTCTAAAAGTAAACATAACTGTCAACTCATTTTTAAGGATTTAAATATTACTGCTCTATTTATTGTTACAAATGTATATACGATGATTGTAATTACAGCAATTCAAAATATTAGTTTGCATAGTTCTTTATTCTTAAAAATTACTTAATTACTTAAAAAATATATTTAGTGATTGTGAGTTTAACATTTGCTTTAAGTATTCTGAAAGATGAATCTCTATTTCACGAATTTTCCGTATAATGAACATTTTTTCGAGATTTAGTGACTTCGTAATATAGAGGTACAATAGTAAAGCTACAACTGTCCAAATAATTTTTCTTAATAGAAAACTCATTCGTTTGCAGTTACAGTAATAGTTCAGACTTAAACAAAAACTACTCGTGAATTTAATTCAATGTATTTTATACTACTGGGGGGAAAAAATAAGCACTTCATTACTCGTAGATGTGTATATAACATCTACGAGTAATAAAACAACGATAATTATAGTAAACCATTATATACTGCATTGCAAGCTGCTGAGACGACAATATTTCAAATTTCATGTACATTTAAAAATAAATAAATAAATTCTAAAAGATGCTCACAACAATTACTGATAATTACGTTGACGCAAACAAAATATTTACACACGCTTTAACAAACGAAGAGAAAAATAAAGATTAATAGTTCTGGTTCTTAAGAACAATATCAATTAACGGTCTAAACTAAGCTCGGCACAAAAATGTAATTAGTAAACTACACAGGCAAAATACACAAAGGCGTTATTTAAAGCCTCAACAAATTAATGAATTATTTATTAATAAAAATAATTCTAAAAAGCAATCTCTTTAGCGAGACTCTTTCGAAAATTTCTCCCCCACCAACTTGTGTTTCCCCTACGCCCCTTGTTTCATTTTAAAGCCTTGGCTCGTCCGAAAAACAAACATAAATGAAAATGATATAAGTTTCAAAATTTTTCACTCGTTAAATATTGAAGGAGTTTACTCTCTGATATCCTTTGAAGACGTCCTTTTTTTTTTTTTTTTTTTTTTTTTGGTTTGATTTGATGTACATTTAAAGGTATAAAGTGCTACTTAATATTTTTTTTCAGAATATATATATAGGGTATCCCAAAAGCAATGACCTAGGTTTTTTTATTCCGATCACAGGCATATATAATATATTACAAACTTACGTAAAAAAAGGTATAAGAGTTTTATGGTATAAATTAAAAATTTTCAGGGTTAAATCTAGATAAATAAAATATTAGATTTTTATACGAAACAAGCCAATTAGTAAAATAAGACCCAAACACCAATAAGACAAAGAAAAAAATTAGCTTTCATCATAAAAAGGCTTAGAGATAAGTTTAAAACGAAGTTGGTAAGGGGCTATACAATACCATAAGCAAAAAAAAGTCGTTATGCAATCACTGTTTTGTTTCGTAATAAGTGTAAAAACAAAGTTCGTGCATTAATGTGTGTGGTACATTTTACTAACTGAGAATATTTTTTAACAGGGAACGTATAAAAATTTAAATTTTGAATTTACTTAATTTATTCTCACTAAAAATTAATCAATACCATACAATTCTGTAACTTTTTTTTACGTTATTTTGTAATTTAATGTGTTCGTACACTGAAAAAATTACTATTAGTAGATAATCCGGCGGCTGGTTAGCCGGCACGTTCAATAATCCGGCGCTCTTGAGAAACACATGTCCTATCGCCTTCCGATCCGCCAACGACCGAGGATGTAAACTAGCATGGTCGCTCTTGTGCTTCCCTCCCTCTTTTGTCATTGTTTTTAGTTTACTTAATGTATTTTGTAGTGTATTTATCTAGTGTACTACAATTTTGACAAACGAATGCGTATAATTTTCAGTTTATGTCAAAAACAAGAGCCCCCCCCTTGATAATCCAGATTTTTTTTTCAATAATCCGGCCGTTGTGTAGTCCCAAATACATCGGATTATCAAGATTGCAATGTATTGCATAAAGATACACTAAATAAATAAAAATAAATCCTGTCCTTTTTCTGTTTTTCATTGTGTAAGTACATACACTTGTTAAAAAGGCGTTCTAATTAATGTGATTAAAATCGTGATGAAAAATAAAGCATAGAAAAATAAAGTGTGTTTTTAATTCTCGCCAGATTAATGAATAATTCATCATTAAAAATAAATAATGTAGAAATTTCACGATCTGTTTCAGAAATCACTTCCATTTCTTGTCTGTAGCCCAGCAGCCACATTTCCCCCTTCTTATGAAAATAACAGACAAGATTAAAATGTTAAAAGTTCAAAAGTTCTTCAGTAAACCATTAAATGAAGAAGTTTATTTATTTATTTTTTTTCTTTTTCATTAAAATTTTTGTCTCTCTTTCTCTTATAGATGGCATAAATTTAAAAAAGAAAACTTTTTTTAATAGTTCCATTATTTAGAAATATGAATCTACCTAGATAAAAAAAATCGTTAAGTATAAAATGGAAAACAGTCAGATAATATTCAAAAACAACTCATAGCTATTAAGAAAAGGAAATTATAGTTTCATAGCAATTTGATTTTTTTTTCTTTTTATTTATAAATAATCTTGTTTAAAATAACTGATATTGTAAACGATAACAGTATGTAGATGTACTTCGAAATTTAATGCATTTCATTGTTTAGAATAATTTAATGAAACATAATAGAAGTTTCAATATAAAAATTTCCCAGTAAAATTGAAAATCTTTAAAATTTGCACATAAGTACATTTATTTGTGCTTTAAAATAATATAATGATATTTTAATTGGGATTGGTGTATTTTTTATATTAAAAGCCATTGTAATTACTATTGTTGTATTGTGCAATTTTTAAAGTTAACAAAATATGCCTATTATTGAAATTTTCGTTTTGACAATTAAATGATGAGGATTTTCCCTCCCTAGTTTTCATTAATAAAATAAAATCATTTGAAGATATGAGTCCACAGTAAGAATATAGAGAGGGGGAAGCTACGGGGTGTCTCCCTTTTTTTCCATAACTTCTTCAATCTATCATTTTGATTTTTGTATGCAAAATGATAAAAATTGTGAGAAATTTTGTATTTCCAATTTCTGCCTTCATGTAAGAAATTCTGTCATTTCCATATTTTGAATATCCCTATTGGATTTCTATCTTGCGTTTCGTAAGTGGTTAACAGTACTTATTAATTAAAACTGATAAGAACTTATTACTTTCATCATCACCATTTTCAATACGATACTTAAAGATATAAAATTATTTTTCATTATCAATTTAATATAATGTATCATTTTATTATATGTATTAGTTCTAAAATTTTAAGCCTTTTATTTTTATGTTAATTTCATTAAATAATTTATTAATTAGAGAATTTACTTAATTTATTAAATATATTTTGGAAAGCATTTAATAAATTATCAATATATAACCGCTTAAGGCCCCTCCTCAGACAGAAATTTTTCTGATTCGCGTTTTGAGGAACAATTTCCTACCCCCCTCACAAAAGCTCCTATCGCGAAATGCGATAGCTCGCGTGTCCGTTACTGATGGGAAATTTATGACCCGTTGGCGGGTTGGGAGATTTTGACCTGTGACCTCCGTCTACATGCCCCCGCTGCCTGAGCAAAATTTATTTTCAGTTGAGTGTATTCGTTCGAACCATAGGCGCAACCACGGAGGGGGCTATGGGGGCTGAAGCCCCCCTAAAGGTAGAAAGTTAGAAGTGAAAAGCGTTAAAAAATGAAAACTGTCGCTAATGAAATAATTTTTTTTAGTTCTTTCTTTCTTTTTTTAACTGTCCTCAAATTATTTCTAACCAATAAAGTTTTTAAATAAATGCTCACAGTTAGTTGAAACACTCTTACACACGGTTACAACGTTGCTCAAAAGATCAGATAATTATTTATGACTCTATAATGAGTTACATTGCTTATGTTCTATGGGACAGTCAAGTAATACCGAATATTTTGACGTTATAAGAGAGTTGTAACTAACCGAGATCACTATGACTGAGTTCAGCAATATTATATTATGTAGCCCAGCCCCCCCCCCTAAACTAAAATCCTGGGTGCGCCACTGGTTCGAACAGATTTAAATTGCAGGATACTCAATGATAAATTACAAGTATAATAAAAATTTTATTTAATTTGCAAAGGGGACTGCAATTTGTAAAGTGTTGTTATAAAAATTAACATTTTAAAAGAAATATCGAAGCGCGAATATGAGAAATTTTACATCGTAATTATTCTACTATATAGTTACGCTGAACCCTGACTGGCTGACTCAATTTGTAAAGATTCCAGGCAAACCACTTCGATGTAAATATTTTACCTCCATTACTCCAAAAAGATTAAAAACCAGAAAAAGCCTAATAACACCCACACCATTCATACGATCCGCTTGAAATTTTTCATAACTATGTATAAAAATATAAAAACAATCTCTGTTATTTTGAAAATCTGAAAACCCACCATTTTTTGCCATTTTCAGCTCCATTTTATTTCAGAGATTCAAAAAAGCGAATAATTTGAGTGAAAAAATTAGACTTTCAAAGTGTAAAAAAATTGTCATATTCACGTCACGGTTATCTATCTGCCTTTGAAGGGAAAATTGTGATTCATTCCTTTAAAATTGTTTTTCTAGATTACATAGTTTATTTATTTTTTCACAAATAAATCGTCTGCATGGATATGAGAATGACTGAACACAAAACGAAATCTTTTGAATGCCATAAGTTTCCGCGCGTTTCCAGAAGAGGATGAAATTCGATTTGGGTGTATAATAAAAATTGAATAGGAAGTTATTTTAGGTAGACGAAGACTAAATGTATTCAGTGTAGACATTTTCGTCGAATGTTTTTTCAAGCGCCCGTTGTATTTGCCTCCACAACGGGCTTTGATTTCTAGTTTGGTTAATATGATGAAAAAGTGACATAAAAATAATACATTTTTTTTTAAACTTCCTTATATACATAATTGCTTAAATCTGGGCGTTGAAAAACACTTTCATTAAAAGTATGCAGTTGCGACAAATTAAAATATGCATAATAGTTTACACGATTGATTGTGTAAAATATTTTCGTGTATAATACAAATTTACCTACTTCCTAGTCCTTGACTTTGTTTTCTGATCTTTAATATATATATATAATAACTTTAAAAAGTGGCAATTTGGGGCGAAATAGGAATTTTTTTCCCTCGAAAACACAATATTTGCGAATTTTCAAAATCGATATCAGCAGAGTACGGAAAGTTTTTTCTTGGGTTGGCTAATAACCGTGTTCTTTTTTTTTTTTTTTTTTTTGAAAAGAAATTAAGTTTATCAATACAAAATTATATCTCATACAACCCCCCCTCCCCGAAAAAAAAATCTGGCTACGCTCCTTTCCTCATCGATTAGCATATAACGACTATGTTACATCATAAAACTATTAAAAGTGGCGTTTTTTCCACTCACCGGATTTTTGAAATCTGTATCAGCCGAATGGTGGAAAGTTGTTCCTGGGTTAGTAAGTAACTGCTCAACCCCTCCCCTCCTAAAAATAAAAAAACGGACAATATCTTCAGATGGCACTGGCTCATTTAAAATCGGGTATTTTAGCGAAAGCATTTCCAAAAATAAAATTTACCGGATTTTGGAAATCTTTAATAGTTCTGCGGTAAAAATGCTTCTTATTTTTAGAGTGTATCATATAAAGATGTTTCAGCGCTCGTCTGATATCGATTTCAAAATTCGGAAAAATTGTGTTATCGGGAAGAAAATGTTTATTTTGGCCCTAATTCCCAAATTTAAAGGCGTTGGCGCCACCGGAAGACATTGTCGAACTTCGAAATAAATTACAGGGATATTATCCAACCCAAGTGACAACTTTTCTGACCTCGGCTGATACCGATTTCGAAATTTTGCAAACTGTGTGTTTTCTGGAAAAAAATATATCCAGAACAGATAGAATCCAGACTATATATGTACACTACTGGTCAAAAGTATTGAAAGTTTCAGAATCTAACCATCTTTTCAAGAATAATACCACAAACAATGGACAAAAAACTTGTTAGATTTATATCTTTTTAAGAATTTTTGAATTATAATTAGCGGTATGGAATTTTCGCAAATAAAAACAGAAAATTCCCAGGAAAAAATATGAAGGTTTGAAATTTTAATAAAATTCGCATAAACTACTTACAAAACATTTAATGTGCTGATACTTGCAGCCCCAGATGTGCAAAATAATTGAACTATCTGGAAATAAACTCCATTTGTTGCATTTGATTTCATGTGCAAAAAAGTTCATGCAAAGTTTTTTCAGATGTGTTTTATCATTGTGTTCAGATCTAAATTCCCTGATTGTTGTTAAAGAGTTATTTTCAACATTTCTAATTTGTTCCACAAATGGGGAGCAAATGGTTAACTTGAACCAGGCGAAATACACGAAAGATGAGAGATAAAATGACATAGTCAATTAATATCGTTTTGATATGGCAATAATGAAACAAAAAATTAGGTGGTTCGGGGGAGGGGGGTCTTCCCCTGACGAGGCTCAAACAGCCGAGTTTCCTATCTATCTATCTATCTATCTATCTATCTATATATATATATATAACTAATAAGTAAAACACAATATGTACTGCAAATAAGATATACCTCGCATTACATATACACAGTGGAACCTCCTAAAGTGACCACCTTCGTAAAGAGACCACAAGTCTATACTGACCACTTTTGTAAATTTTCCCTTTCTAATCACCGCACATTGCAACCTTTGTAAGTTGACCACTTTATAAGATGATCAATTTTGTTGATTCCGAGGGTGGTCACATAAGGCAAGTTCCACTGTGTGTGTATATATATATATATATATATATATATATATATATATATATATATATATATATATATTGTGCTCAAGGTCTGGTATGTAAAATTATATTTCTAATTTTTGATTTCTTCTTTACTTTCTATACTAGGGTAGGGCCCAGATGTGTGGAGTTAATATCACTTCTGATATGCCACACAACCGAAACCCTACTATTTGGTTTGCTGTAAATTATAATCCACTGTGTCCCCTGACGATGGTGACAGTGGTTATAATTTCCGTTCCATTATATTATCACAATAATTCTTGCACTTTATTTGGCTTCAAAATCTGGTTTCTAATTCTTGCTAATAGCTGTTATATTCTTATGCGAGATATGTCTTATTTGTAGTATGTTTTGTGTTTTACTTGTTAGTTATATATATATATATAACTCGGCTGTTCGAGCCTCGTCAGGGGGACCCCTATGACCCCCCCTAATTTTTTATTTTCATTATTGCCATATTAAAACGATATTAATTAACTATGTCATTTTATCTCTCACCTTTCGTGCTTTTCGCCTGGTAACCCTATGTTGAAATTTTTATGATTGTAACCTATTTATAGAAAAATACATGGGATGCATATCTACACCTTACGAAATATTGTAACAATGGATTAAAGTTGTTGCGAACTAATAGTATTTAAATATATGTAAAATTATGTCGCTTTTTTGGAACAATTCAATAAAGGGGGTGAGAGATAAAATGACATATTCATTAATAAAAGGCTGCTTTAGTTATTAAGAATGTAATCAACCACACCTAGAAAACAAGTGCAAATAAGCATTTATATTTAAAAAAAAAAAAAAGCCTCAATATGTTGAAATCAATATCGTCCAATGTAACTAAGAAACACTCGTAAAATCAGCTTTGAAACAAAATAAATTGCACTGAAATCAGCTCATCAGCTTGTGAGCCAAGATCCTGTAATCAGAGGCATCTTCACGTGTCGGGCGTTTCAGTTTTGTATCCTCCCAATTAAATTAATTAAATATCAATGAGCACAATTTGCATTGCCCAGCACGGAGTAAAATTTACACTGATATAACATTGAAGAAGTTTAAATGCACAGAAAATTATAAATATGATCCTAAAAGCAAATTCTAATACTTTTGAGTTAGGTAAACACTTCATTTGATTGCGAAATTTCAAATCGGCTTAGAAATATTTTTGTGAGTAGTATGTTTTTGGATGTATTAATACCACAGAGAATTTTTTTAAAATGGTTAATATGAACAAATTCTTTAAATATATTCTGTTTTTTCCTCCCTTTTAGCCAACAGAATAAATAATGCCCGTTATAGCTGCGTCCGTACTTCAAAATTTCGATGCGTAAACAATGTTTTTCCTTCATTTTTGATCAGTCATCATATTTAAATCGGGTCACTAGTGACTTTCGGATTAGATGATGTGAGTTTGCCTATTCGATTGCGCGTGCATAGATACACACACACACACACACACACATACAAATTAGTCCAATATGTTTTTACTTACTGGATAATACTATTTACTTATATTTCTTTTTAACCTTTACTTATATACTAAAGGTCCTTTTCTTTAGCATTTTATATAGCTGTGTGAAAAATTATATACAAGTAAAATATATATATATATATAGGTAATGAGCGTAATGAATAGTGCTTTAGTTGATTACCGAACATCAGAAGGAAACTTCGATATATATGGAATTACAAAAGAGAAATAAACTTTCCTACAATTTTAGGTTGAAGCTGCTTCACCTAAAAAAGTTTGTGCATTTAAACTTTTTAAATATTATATAAGTGGAAATTGTACTCCGTACTGTGTAATGTAAATTGTCCCTCCATTTACATCATCCATCCGAAACAAATCTATTCCTTTTCACTACAAACCAAGCCTTTAAACAGAGAGTTTTTCTGCGAGGAGTCGTAAATCAAGTTCCTCCTTCTCCCCGTTTCATCTCTGCGGGTGGTAACGCAACAGGTGGGCAAGTGGGGGTGGAAAACATCTGAAAATTTTTCATCAAAAATGTGTAAATAAATCGCTAAAAATCAAATTTATGGATTAGATAAAAAATACTTATATATTTGAAAAGGCAAAGTGCACTGCAATTTTTCTATCTTTACCAAATTTCAAAAAAGTTAGTCTGGTCTGAGAAAATCGTAGTTGACTGTCAGAATTCGTGTCTTTGTAGATAGATGATTGTGTTTAATATTAAATAAAAAATACATCAAAGCAATATTTCTAAAATCTGAAAGATGGAAAAGGTGAGAAGTCTTTCAAGAAAACAACAATGAAAGAAAAATTTAAAAATATTAATTTAGTGCCGAGATATTACTTGAAAACCGAAGTAATAAAATTCCCATTGCTTAACATGGAAAGGAAACTTCTTTCGATCTGTCTGAGGAAGAGCCTTAAGTGTGTGTGTGCGCTCGTGTGTTTGTGCGTGCTTGTAGGGGGAGGGGGGGGCGGAGACACACCCAGGAGCGTAGACGATTGGTTTGGGTGATTAGCAGTTTGTTATACAATTTTATCTGTCCTTTTTTCTTTCTTCTTTTTTTTCTTTTATCAGAAGAATGGTACATTCTAAACCAAGGCGAATCCTATTATGTATAAAAATAAAACTATTAATATTTTTTACAAAACTTTTTGAACTAAGCCATTAAAAATTAATATGGTTTACGCACGCACGGAAGACCACTTTAAATTCTAAAAAAGATAAATTTCTGGAAAAAGAATTATTTGCAATAGATAACGATTCTGTACTATTTTATAAAATATTCTGTATTGAAAGATATTAAAATATCGTTACTGCTTGAAATCTAAAATTAATTATTAACTTTTTGTTATTATTTCGAAAGTAATAAAAGTTACACGAAAATTAACTACGATTAAGGTGAAATCACTTTTTAATAGATTGCTAAATACTCCTTTATTTTCCGGACTGCAGTCAAAAATGATTTGAAACTGAACCCTAACATTTACTATAATGAAATATTTTGAAGTTTTTAATGTATGTTTGCTATAATTAATCGAATTAAACTTCAACTATATATATATATATATATATATATTATGTTTTATTATTATTTATTATTGAAACGCGCTGTTTTGAAAGAATTTTCGTTTTAATATTTATGCACGGAATATTGAAAATATTTAAATATTAATTTGACTCAAGTAAACGAGCAAGTACACTTTTATTGATTGGGGACCGCCTTTTAAATCTTGCTGATATTACACAGAATTATATTTATTTAAATTCTTAATCGTATAATAATTAATTTTTTTAAAGATAAATACATTAGGTAAAAACAGAATATTTTATACAATTATAAGAAGTTATATTATCGTACGCACTAAAGAATTCTAAGCAAATTTAATAAACATAGTATGTTTTAGAGGTGAACCACGATAATTTTTGCTTCTTTACCCTCATCAAACGTAAGTGTGTAAAGCACATGTATTTCGTTATAAATTACTAATTTACGAGTTGAAAGTGATGCACACCTTCTCATTAATTAACAAAACGTAATTAAAATCTAATCCAGAACAACTTTCCAGCGCCTATTCATTATACTATAAGGAAAAAAACTACTACTTAAATTAAATAAAAAAAAACTATACAAATATTTATTATTAAACCCATACATACGTAGCTGATAAAGATGTAAAATAAATTTATTCGGAAAAAAAATATTTTTTAACCATTCCAATTAATGATTTGAAAACTACATTCATCTTCAGGCAGTAATTAAAAGATAAAACCCAAAGAAGTCATTAAAATCCCTACCAGAATTAATGAATAATTAATCAATGATTTTAAGGGGGAAATGCGAAATTTATGACTTTTAAGAGGGAATCTTTTTAAATTTTAATCCCCATCCAGAATGTACACACTCCCCTTATTATAAATATCACGCGATTAAAATGCTACACTTTCGAAATGCATTCAAGATATTTCAAGAACTAGAGTAACTCTGATTTTATTTCTTTTGGTGTTTTTCTTTCTTTTAATAATGGCTGATAATGAATTTGAAATTAAAAATTATTATTTTTTCCTCTTCCATTGGTAATATATTTTCAGCAAATTATTTCCGCTTATTTTCCCCCACCTTCTTTTTAACGGGCCGCTTTAATTAAAAAAAAAGAAAACAGCAAACAAAAATTTCATATAAGGCGTATGTATTATTAAATAAATAAGCATGTGACTGAAAACGATGCCAACATTTGACTTTTCAAATAGCAGTTTTTTTTCCTCCCCTGTAAAGCACTTTCTTTATAAAGAGATTTGCAATCGAGTTGTTATAACATCCATTTAACGAATTTACTGATAGCTGTTTTCTTTGTAAGTGTCGTAAGTCACTTTTTTGTGTTACATGAATATACATGGTGATTCTGACCTCTTGAACGAAAAAAAGAAAAAAAAATGTAAGTGGGGGAGGGAGTATAGGGAGCCAAGCTAGTTCACAGTCACACAGCTAGCTATGTGGGTTCGAAAACGTTGTTTACTTTATCTTTTTATAATAACTTTAATAATCGATCTTGCAAACAATATATAGTCCTTGCTTTAATATTTAGTTCTGTAAATAATCAACTTTAGCCAATCGTTTTCTGTTAAATGCCCCTTAGTTTTTGATGAGCCATAGTCGGAATGTTCACTATTATATTCTCAATGTGATTATTAATAAGTACATAAAGACGACGTTTCCGACCCCGAAATTGTTGTGATATTGTGAACCGTCTTGGTTTCCTCTACCACCCCATACATGTTTTTACAGGAGTTCTCAATCTCCTTGTACGGGTTTGTATCTCAATGATTTGTAATTTCATTAACAATGTAAATTCCTATTGACAAAATGGTGAAAATCTTGACAGAATTGTTTTAACAAGTCCATAGAATAAAAAGTCCAAAGCAGATTGCATTCTGCAACTAACTAACATTTTGTCAGAAATGGGGACTCCCATTACATTAAAAAAAAAAAAAAAAAGACACTTGAGACAACAAACACTGTGATAGAGTCTAGAACATGGACACACTTTACATTTACTGTAAGTTTTTATTTATAATGCTACTTTTTATTGAGTGAAATGCTTTAATTAGCTGGTTTCTGAATTTCTAGAAACGATTTCTAACTTTTGGTAGGCAAAACTTCGTTCTTTAACATCTTTCACTATCTGCACACAGGGAAAAACGGCAGACGACATCTGCATTATCAGAACAGAAAATAAATACTAGAAATAATAATACATTTTTTTAATCGCCACTGTAAAACCTTTTTATGAAAGTTCTAGTATCTAATATAAAAAAACAGTAAATTATAAATTAATTTCATTCGGTTTTCTAAGCGTATTTCCTATGTTTACAAAGCTTCATACATATATGAACGATATGTACTTCATTTGCAACTTTCAGATTAGAGTAGGCTTCTCTCTAAATTGAAAACCTTTTTGAAATGTTAATTTTTGTAACTTAAATTAATAATATATTTTAGAATATATAATTTATATAATTTTTCAATAACAATTAAATGTATCGAATAAATGGTGAAATTCCATATACAAAGCATGTTGTGATTTTGCTAATAAACATTCAATTAAATAGTATTTAAAAGAATCGTGAACCAACTAAATATATTAAACACTAATAAAATAATATAAATATCTGTTGGATATTTTTTGCGGGTATAAGCAAAAAAGCATGCTAAAATGCACGGAAAGAGTTTAACGAACACAACCGCTTAGTAACATCCACGAGAATAAACTTAAATATTCAAACCCTGAAATTAGATTATACAGTTTGCATAATGATGCCTCAAAATTTAATTTTCATTTTAATGTAGTTTATTAAAGTTAATTATTTCATCTCACCAACTTAATTAGACAGCTGGTATATCATGTTTGTCTAGTTTTTATTGTTTATTACTCTTAATTAAGATGGTAATTAACACTTACTCGATAAATTGTTACATTACATTACATGTATAAAATTTTTATTAATGCCAATACAATTTCAATAATTCATTTTGTACTCGGGCTACGGTTTCTTAAATTTAGTACTCACTAATTTGGCTATTCAAAAATTTGTCATTATTATGACGATAACTGATGCTTTTTACTTTATTTTAGTGAAAATTTAAAACATTAGTGCAACTCAAATTAAATAAGCAAATTTACGACCAATATTTCGTTTAAGTAATTTAACACAGATTACTTTTGTTTCCACAAAAAAATTCTACTTAATTAATAAAGATTTCATAAGTAGTTTAGTTGATGGTTTTGCATAAAGGTGCACTGCATGGTGTTAAAAAAATGGGTTTTTAAAATAATTTTTCTCAATCTCAGAAGAGAAATACAATTTTCTTGGGGATTTTTAGCTTTCAAAATTGTTTGTCATACAAAATGACTTTAAAAATTAGTAATCTGAGCAACGTGCGCATTTTTTTTTTTTCTGAGGATGGGGCTCAAACCTCAACTTGTCTTGTCTGGCTGCGTTAACCCTTTAACGCGCAGTGTTCCCGCTCTGGGAACACCAAACTCTGACGTTTTGACTGTTGCCAGTCACGAAGAATAGATTCGATTTCTATAAAAATAGTTGCGGTTGACATAGCTCCACGAGAATCTTTTACTTTTTAGCACGTCATTTCCCGTAAAAAAAATTATTTTTAACAGCGCTGACATCTGCTGAAAAAGGGAAGAATGCGAGAACAGCTCGACAGTTTGCCCAATGCTGAAAAAAGGGCAGCCGCTGCCATCGCTCGACTTAACTACCGGCAAGATGGCGGACGATCGAAACCTTCATCGTGTGCGACAGATCTAGAGACGCTTTTTTGACTCAGGCACCAGCTGCGTCACTCAGGCACCAGCTGCTCAGGCACCAGCTGCGTCAAAAAAGGGTCTCTAGATCTGTGGCACGCGATGAACGTTTCGATCGTCCGCCATCTTGCTGGTAGTTAAGTCGAGCGATGGCAACGGCTGCCTTTTTTCAGCATTGGGAAAGTGTTGCACCTCAAAGGGTTAAGGTATTAACTCATCAAAAAAAGATTTAACCTGCTTGGTATATCACTGTCGAGACACGAATCAGAGATTCCTTTTCCTGTGATAAGCGTCACTGCTGTTCGAGTTTCATTGCCTGGTGCATTCAAACACCAATGACGGGAAAACAAAACGAGCACAGAAGGAGAATCTCGGTCATTTCAGACTCAAGAGTGGGGGAGTAACTCAGCAACTCCCTCTGTATCGCTGCACTGAGAAGTAATCTATAGTGTAAAAAAATTGTACTTGCTGGTATTTTGCTAGCTGCTGTGGTGAGATCTGGATCGATCCTTGAATTTACGTGTGTTTGTGTTTCAACCTACAGCCATCGGATATTTTGTGGGATTCTTTTAGAATATAAAAATTGTACTCGGGCCTCTTCATCTTGAAAAGTCCTTTATCAAGGTATCCTACTTGCATATGCTTATACATATCCGTCGAACAGATAATTTAATTTTAAAAAAAATCCAATAAACTTAGTATGCAGATTTTTAAGAGTGTGTTATTACATTGCACACACTCTTAAAAATGGATGGCGCATCATAATTAATCTTTTTTTTTTCTTTTTATCTTTATGTTTTCTATGAAAATTACCAAATTCATCTGTTAATTCATCTCACACCTAAAATGCTACTTCAAACGGTGATAAGGAAATGGGACTAATATTTTATGAATTTCAGAATTACCCAAATAAGTTTTCTTTATACACATAGCAACAGGGGCGGGAGTGAGTAAACAAAATTACTGGCGCATTGACGACATACTGCAGACATCATATTTATCCACAGAAAACATATATTCTACATTTATTTTCAAAATCTTTTGAAATAAAGGTACACTGTTATAAAATTCTACCAAAAATTTGCTATTATAAATTTAAAGAAGATTCTGAATCTCGAAACTTTTTTTTTTCCCCTTTATCCGTCTAGCTTCTACTTTAGATGAAAATAAATATTTATGAAAGCATAAAACGTCAGAAAAATGTTGCGATTATCCGTGAATTTTAAATTAGCTTCTTAATACGTTTTTGATGAATAAGGGCTTCCAAATTTTCCTCTTTATGACGATGGAAGAAAAAAAAAAACTCTTGGAACCATTATTCATAATTTTCTTTCATCCTTTATAGAAGTATACATGCTTCTATAGCATACGTATTGTAAAATAATAATGCTAACGTTTATGTACATAAACATTCTAGGGAATATATTTAGATACGATTACATTTTAATGACGATGTTGCTTTTAAAACATACTTTCCAAATTCAAAATTCAACGAGAAAATTGTCAAGGTTGTAATTAAACAAATATTTATACCAGTTATGCGAAACGTGCATGGCATGTATTTTTATATTAAAGAATTCATATTCATGAGTGGTGTTATCTGTTTAAATTAGAATGCATATATTCAGATTATATGTATGGTTATGCAAAAGTTATTAATATTCATTGCCTGTAATGTGGATACTATAAGAGCTATCAAACTTAGAATGTAGATAATCACACCATCTACACTTATTATAGTAAAATATTTATTATAATATGAATCAGAAGAACTATCGTTAGTCCTTTTTTCTCTACAAAAATAAAATGCCACCTTATTTATAAAATAAGATATACATTCCCAATTAACCCTTTAACTCGCGGTGTCCTCACCTTGAGGACACAGAACTCTGATGCTTTGACTGTCAGTCACGAAGAATAAACTTGATTTCTAAGCAAAAATACTTGAGGGTGACGTAGTTACACGAGAATCCTATCCTTTACTTTTTAGCACATCATTTCCCGTAAAAATTGTCTATTATTTGTAAAATTGTCAGAATTATTTTTAGCGGCACTGGCATCTGCTGGAAAATGGAGAATGCGATGAAAATACATTGATATAGAAGAACAACTCGATAGACTGTCAAATGCTGGAAAAAAGGCAGCCGTTGCCATCGCTCCATTTAACTACCAGCAAGATGGAGGACGATCGAATTGTCCATCGCGTGCCTTAGATCTACAGACCATTTTTGGACACAGCTGGCTGTGCGCGTGCCAAAGATCTAGAGACCCTATCTGACACAGCTGGCTGTGCTCATGCCACATATTTGGAGACCATTTCTAACGCAGCCAGCTGTTTCAAAAAATGATCTGTAGATCTGTAGCACGTGATGAACGATTCGATCGACCGCCATCTTGCTGGTAGTTAAATCAAGCGATGACAACGGCTACCCTTTTTTTAGCATTGGGAAATGGTTGCGCTTGAAAGGATTAAACAGCGGAGCGATCTTTGTGGTTATTTTAAAACTGCTCAAGTACATTGTTTAAGACCGAAGCCAAGCGCCCCTAGATGATAATAACATATTTCCAAGCGCACAAGCTACATAATAAGCCTCCATATGCCACTTGCATGACTCATTACACATGCTGGCCCCGGCTAGTTCAGAAAATCAAAAGATAACAAATCGAATAAAAAAAAATACTAGCCAGAGGAAACTTGTTAAACAATATCTCTCAGCATGAATCGTAAAACGAATAGGAAAAAAAAGCAGAATCTTTAATTAATGAAAGGCAAATACAACTCAAGTATACAAATAAACCGTCGACACACAGTATCAGAAGAAAGCACATCTGATTAATCCCGGAAAATATCAAAAAGAAAATTAAAGGCAGTCAACCCGAAAACACTAATCTATTAATTACATGATAACTTCATTAGCAGCGCCATATTGTTAACGAACGGCATTCATTATTTACAACGCAATTAGGAAACGGCATACAGGCGATAATAAAACGAAAAAAAAAGGAGAAGAGTTACCTACATTCATGCCCGCTGCAATTTACAGATGCAAGTGATTTATGCCCCTTCTGGCTAATTAACATGCAACTTTGGGCTAAATGCGTCCCAAACATTTCCTATAGGAAACAAAGGAGAATGGCGGATCGCACGAAACCATACTAATTTCCTGCGAGCTTGTAAGCAAGAAAAGAGCTCCGCGCTAAGTGGAAGAGCACCTACGAACGAAAATTTCCTGTCATCCAGCCAAGACAATGTCAGGGCGCCGTGAAATATAGCATATCCCGTAAAATATGCATGGTTTGGGAGACTGAACGTGAGAATTTAAAGGAATGTGAAATAAAATCATAAAATGTGTTTAAATATCTTTAGACGAAATAATTAGTAACTACAGCAGAGTCTCGATAATTTGAGGTGGACAGGACCGGGCTTGCCCAACGCCTCCTAGATATAGAAAGCCTTAGAACTCCTACGTCACCAAGCTTTGACATCATTATTAGGCTTACATTTAAAAGTTTTATTTTCACAAAATTTTTAACCATGACTAATTATCTAATATGATAAGGAAATAGATCATAATGACTAGTTTCGTATGAGAAAGGTATTTTAATTTTAATGTTTAAGGTAAAATATTTTATAAAATTTTTAGCATTCACCAAAAATTTTTAATAGTTTTATTTTGTGAAAATAAAACGTTTAAATGCATGCCTAATGATGACGTCAAAGCTTGGTGATGTAGGAGTTGACAGGCTTTCTGTATCTAGGAGGCTTTGGCTTGCCTCGAACTATTGAAAAATCGGGTTATCGAAATCATACAATTTAACCCTCTCGTCACCCTGAACCTCATATGAGGCTCCTATTTCAAATAGCCATATTTAGAGAGAAAACAACTGAATTTAGTATTTTTTTCTTTCAGTGATATCAATATTATTAATTCATGTAGAAAGTATATGAGGCTCTTAACTAGATGCATAAATCGTGCCGAGATTGCAGTACTAGTCCCTTTAGATCATTTTTTACAGTTTTCGCTTCATTGTTTCAAGAGAAAAATTAAGAAAATATTTACGCTGCTTTTTTACCGTTTTTTTTTCTTTTTAAGGTAAGTATAGTTTTTTTCTTATTCCTCAACCTTTACCTAATATGTGCATCCTTTTAAATTAATTTTAGCATAACAAAATGCTTCGAAAATGCAGAAATTAATATTAGAAAAATTATTATTATCGACATTAATCGACAAATATTAATCGACATTAGAAAAAAAAAATTGCATGATTTATAATAGTATTTCAGATGCAATAAATGCTAGACAGATTTGTTTTCTCTGATTTTTCATAATTCGGTGACGAGAGGGTTAATGAGCACATATAAATGGTAATTTTTGTAATTTGAATGCATATTTAAATGAAAAATGTACTTACATAGTATTACTTGACTGATGATTACAACGGGTTAGTTATATCGAAAAATAATGGTCAATTGTTTTCAGTATTAACATGCTGACACTTTCCCGTGCAACAATATCGCGCCATCGCCAAAGCAGCATGTCGACACCACACAGAAATGTCTGTGAGGACATTTTCTTTGGAGGAGGATTTCTTATGTGTCTTCCAGGTGCATCAGGTACTTGAATTTTGTGGTGCGAAACAATTATTTCGCGTGTTTTGTAAGTGTTGGTCATTATTTAGGAGCTAAACTGATTTTTTTTTAAACTTACTGGGATTTACAGGAAAATCGAACTTTCGAGACTCTATATGGATTTCTGTGTTTGTCGATATTTATAAAGCCTGTGACTCAAAAAAGAGAATCCCTGATTACAAAATAACTTGAGGTTTCGTAGTCAGCATCAGCGGACCAATGACTCCATGACTTCCCTGGTCTGTAACATCAATCACTGGTTCGTATACATGATTTAAAAAAAAAATCACAAAACAAAAGAAATTATACGAGCAATATATATTGATTTCCCTTAAGCTGAAATAAAAAATATAAATACGTATTATAAAAATATTACATTAAATTTATATTTATATTTTTTTATTTTTATTTATTTAAAAAATAAATTTTTTTTTATTTATCTATTAAATAAATAAATAAAATATTACTTTTTCCGATTAAAAAATATGGAATGGTTGTAGATGCAGAGGTGATGGATCGAAATTCATGTACCAATTACTTTCGTTTTTACTTTTTAATGTTTATTTTATGTAATAGGTGTTCCTGTAAACTCCCGTCATTATGTTCAAGAGTAGAAATTAGAATATTTAGTCAGAGGTCCGAAGGACCAGTGACTCCATGACTTCCCTGGTCGGTAACATTAATCACTGGTCCGTATACATGATTTATTAAAAAAAAAATGCAAAACGAAAGAAATTATATGACCAATATATATTGATTTTCGTTAAGAGCTAAATTAAAAATAGCAAGTACCTGTTATAAAAATATTAAATAGATAAAATTAAGTGACATGTATTGGTAAAATAGATGGCATGAATTGTGGAACTAAATAGGGAAAGTTTGCAAGAGAAGAAATATAAATGAAACGCTGCTGGTCCGACAGACCAAAGAATTTTGTATTCTACTGGTCCGTTATATAATTAAATGGTCTCGGACCAGGGGACAATCATTAATTTCGAGCCTTGTATGCGTGTAAAATTTCAGGAAAATCGAAAATAGGTCCGATTTCCATACTAATCACCATGAATTTTTACCATGAGTACCATGAATTTTTATTATTTCTTATTAAGGATACGATGAATTTTTATTAATGGCATTCAAGAAATCCAAATATTTTCACAAATGGCGAAAGGTGCCATTTTTGAAAATATTTGGATTTTATGAATGACAATAAGAAAAATTCATGGTGATTTGGATTTTTTTTATTTATTTATTTATTTATTTATTTTAGTGAAAACTTCTTTAGGCACGTTCGGTACTTTTGGGAAGGGGGAAAAAGCACTGAATTCGCGTAACCGACATGCTCAGACACATATGGGGGGAAAAGTGGGTTGTGACGTCAAAGCTGCGCCGTTTCTTGTTCTGCTATCATACGCAAGAACTTCAAATTACTTTTAAACTGCATCCTTCTAGGTTCCGCTATTGGTATCGAACTGTGAACCTGTGGCGTGGTAGGCGAGCGTTCTAACCACCAGGCGGGTTCGACTAGGTATTAAATGACTGAAGTTTGAAGGGAATGTTGTTTCAACTTCGGAATGGGAAATTTTATGTATCTAAATAAATAAAATTAGACTTTACCTGTACACTGCTCGGTATTAAAAAATTTGCGTTTTCTATCCGTTTCAACCATAAAATCCGTTTTAAGCATGTAATTTTCACAAGTGTATACTTTCAAAATATTCGAAAATATCTACTTTTTACTTACAAATTGTGCACAATCTATATGTTTTGGCAAAAAAAGTGCAGACTTTTTCTAGCTGGGTAGGAGCTATAATTTTCGATTATTTACTTAAAAAACTGTACTTCATTTGGATAGCTATATAGTTATTGCGCAATAAAGTTAATTTGATAATGCGGAGAGTGTTAAGAATTATATACTGTACATTATTTGAATTTGAATTATAAATCCACCATTCGTTACAAATAAATAGGATTACTGTTCCTTACAACGTAAGTACATAATTATAAATAATTAACAGATACACGTACATAATTATTAATTAAATCGAACAAAATCCAACACATACATAAAAATGTGTATCGCTGGTGTATACTGTACTCACATACCAGCTGTGTGATGTTGCGGCCTGTGCGTGCACTCCCTCTCTCTTTTTAAGTTTTTTAAATGAGAAGAATTTTGTCTAGTTGTACATTCATTTTTTTTAAATTTTTACCAATTCAGAGATAGTACTTAAAATGACAAATTCAATTAAATTTAATAATAATAATTTTTTTTCATTGTTTTCAAGAGCAAATAGTTCTTAAAATAGAAATTTCTTTAAATTTACGTTAAAAAATTTAATTAGAAGTTATTTGCTCTCAATACAAATATAGTATTTTTTTACACGAATATCTTATCATTTATAACTTGACTAATTCATAAAGAAAATAAAAATGAAAGACAGGGGAAACAATGCACCTGTATTTTATTATACACCCAGCAATAAATAAATCGAAAAGTACACAACAATAAAATAAAAAAGTTTCTCCATGGAAAAGTTCAAAGTTTCCATCTCTTGTTTTATTTTTGCAACTCTTGCTTCAAAATGATTCCAAGAGGAAAAAAATAAATATTTAGATTTTAAAAGGAAAGAAAAAAAATATGAAGCATTTCCTAGAAACTTTCGTATAATGAACAGCAGAATATATCTCATTAAAAGCTTTTGGGAAAAGAACAACTTAGCAAAGTTTAATGTCAAATACATTTGGTCTGTCAATTACAGCAAATCGAGTTAAAGAATTTTAAGTTAAAAATGATAAACTACAAGTCATTAGATATCAGAATTTCGTAATTCTTATCACAAATATACACTACTTCTATTGTATAATCATGTATGCTCTGTATTAAATATTAAAGTTATATAAAAAAATTTAAGGATTTCAATTCGTTACTTTTTAATTAGAGTTCAAATGTCTGTGATACATTTCTTGGGAATAGAATGGTTTTTTTCTTGCAATTCTATATGCACGAAGTCTGTAGAAGGAAAGCACCACTGATTTTAATCAAACGCATTTAGAGCTTCGTTAAGTTGAAGTAGAAGAAATTACAATTCATCCCTAATAGGGCACAGTATTATTTATAAAATTTTATTACAATATGTTGAAATTCAAGAATTCTTCAAAAAATAATTGTATTAAAATTTAAATCAGCTGGTTGGGAAGTGAATATCGCAACGTACAATGATTTCTATAAAATATATTTTGAAATAAAGTAATAATTAAATCCAACAACATTTTGAGAATTGAGGTTTAAAGTTCAAAATTGCTCTTTAATTTTGGGGGAAGTACTCTTATAGTGCTTTGTAACTATTCTTTAAAACTCAGCAAAATTTCTAATTTAAAAGGTTCTGGTAAGCTAATTTTAAATAACAAGTGAAAATAAAGACAACGTTTGCTAATGAACTTTTCGAAATTTGATGTTACCCTCAAAACAAAAGTTATTAAACAGAACAATGAAAAACGTTTGTGCGGTGATATAGCACTTAAAACTTTCTTTTGGTTCAATATTGTTTCCAGTGGCGCCGACTTTGCGAAACTTTTGTGGGTGCTTTAGAAAGAATAGTTTTTTTTTTTTTTTTTTTGGGGGGGGGGATGATTCGATATACATTTATAGAAAAATCTTGGAAGATGATATTTCCTCCAATAGCTAAAGTTTTATATTTTAAATACGCAGATGGAAGGAAAAAAAACTTTACAAAATATTAATTATTTTTTTTTATTTAAATGATTTTTTTTTAAATTACAACATGCACCTGGCTATCGTATTATGCTAATTTGTGACACAATAGAGAAAAATTCGAATCTTTCTGGAGAAATCTTGTAAAAGAGCCTTTTTATGAAGAATGCTTTCTGATTTTTTCCAGAAATACCAATAGATATTTTTCCAATAAAAGAAACTATATGTTCTAAAAAAATTTGCGGGTGTTTCCCATATCCATTTATGTCATTTTTTCTGTGGGCGCTTTGTCCCCGGATCTCCCACATAGTCGGCGCCACTGGTATTTTTTTTTTTTTTTTCATTCTGAAACACCGCACATTTTGAACTTCTTACAAAACAGTTCTAGACATTCTAAGCTACTAAAATATATATTATCATACTTCACTTTACGGAATTCTCCTTTTGGGAAACACTGAAGTTAGCTTAAAACAGGCACTTAAAAAAACAGCCCACCAATCTCATCAGCTCGTAATCAATCATTACAACAAAAGAAGTATATATTCGTAACTCACAGACGCCAAAAAGTTTCATTTTTGTAACGCAAAGTGAAAAACATCCACCTGTAAATTATAAGCTTGTCTCAATTTTTGGCCGTGATATAAACGTACAGGAAAGTGATTTAATAAAAAAAAAACATGTACCGGCAGCGAAGAGCTTTTTTTTTTTTTTTTTTTTACTTCCCCATCCTTTATTCTATGCGACACATCCTCAACGCTCTCTGCAATCATTCCGGCGCAACCCAAAGATTTAACTCAATTTTTGTTCCATCATTATTGCAGCGGCGGTGGCAGCGAACCTAAAGGGGGTCGCCCATGTCATCCGTAATTATTGATGGCCCGGCCGTTGATTTATGTTCTGGGACGTTATGGAAGCCGTACAGCCTTCATCTATAATGTCTCACTCATCTTTCTGGACAAGGGAGCGGAGGTACGAAAAGATGATGACGGTCCTGGGCTGGCTTAAAACGATCGAAGTACGAAAGAGTAGGACTTATGGAGGGCATATCTTGGATGCCGTTTGAAATTCAGCTAATTGGCAATTGTATTTCGCAAAAAAATCGTGTAATTTTCGTACGTAAATACCAATTATTTCAGGTGTTTGAAAAATTTAAAGACGTTTCTTTACAAGCTGTACCGTACAGTCTTGATAATCCGGCATATATGAGACGAGATAACCGCTGGTTTATCGAAAAATTCTGAATGATCAAGATCTCTTGCTTTGAGACAAATTTGAAGTCATGTGCTAAGGATTGGTCGACATTGTAGACGCTACATAAATGCACTCAAAATACAGTAGGTAAACAAGAAAATAATGACGGAAGAGCGAGGGAAACACATTGTGGCGTCATAAATAGAGATGGGCCCTTTTGCTCACACAAAACACTTTATTAGACGTCACATACAAACACATAAAAGAGTTGGGAAAATATACAGTCAGGTGGCGGGTTCTGGCAAAACTCTAGCCGTACCGGGACTAAAACCAGACGAAAAATACCTTTGCACTGGTCACTGTCTGAAACCGATCGCTTCTGTCTTGAGCTGCTGATCTCGGCTCTGAGTTTAATCAGGTGGATTTCGATCACGTAGGATGCTTGAAGTAAAGTGTTCAAAAGTTATGAAATTCCTTATGTCTCTAAAGAGTTAAATTCTGAAGAGTCCTTGAAACACTCAGGGATTTATTCGTCCGATAACGTGAGAACTGCACATTATCAAAGATCTATAGCTTCTTGTCGAAACCTTTGATACAGCCCAGATCAAAGGTTATCGGAGAGATTCAAGTACTGAAGGGTAAGAAAAGGGAGCATCGCAGCTGTATATCTATAAGTACTGGCTGTTCGTAATTATTCGGACAACATCACAACATACTTGTTCATGCGGAGTACAATATGACACGCGTTTCCCAAGAACGCCAGATGATTAAACTTTCCTAACTAACCAACTGCCGGAATATCAAGAGTGTGCTGTACTGGACATTGTAGGTGATGAACCTGAATAAGTTACGAAATCTAGAAAATAATCTTAAAAATCGAAAAAGATTGCAGAATGTAGTCTTTGTAAAATTTTGCTGAGCAATTCCATGTTTCAAATTTTTCTTGAAAGCTTAATAAAAGACAATGTTTTTACACTTACTTCAGTGTGTAGTGCAGCGTATAAAGAATCATCCTGAACTTTTTCGTGTCTCTGCGACAATTAGTGTAGTTTAACTTGCGTACCAAGACGGCGAGACATATTTATTTAATTTCGATATATACCTTTCAAAGTTTTTATTGCTTTAATTTGACTACTAAAATCCATATTGGTGATTAAAATATACTGCTACGTTGAAAATGGATAATCCGCTATGTATGCGTAAGTACCAGTAAGTATGGATAATCATAGGTAGGCTTTCCAGATTTCTGAAATGTTCAACCGGGACACCGGAATGCCCCCAGCCTCCCGGGTATTCAAGATCAAAGATACATTTGCCCGACCAATGACTAAACGCGTTTATGCTCTCAACGCGTGCCAGGAAGGTGCCAGGTTCAAAACCAGGCCTCGTTCGCCGACCTAACCGTTCGGAGTTTTCCGTGGTTTTCTCCGAAATTTCGCGTAAGTACGTGTTAGGATACCTTAGAAAGACCCCCATGTAGGTCAATCCCCTCTCGGCCTAGATCCCTCTAGCAGATAATTGGCCATAACACCACATTTACATTTTTTTCCACGAGGGTACATTACCGGAACCCCGGGGAAGGCGACGACCCCGACACTACACACCCTTGGAGGTTTCTGGAGCGTTTTAGAGGGTACTTTATTCTCAATGCTATGAATAAATGGTTACTGATTCGGAACATAAACCAGGGGTATAATAATGACACAGCATATAAATTTAAACATTTTATTTCTTATATGTTAATATTTATAAGTTAATTAAGTAAGAAGAAACACTTTGAATAAGGAATAAAAATTTGAACAATAATTCTTAGCAGACCATCACTCTTCTTCACTTTTTATACAGTACAGTCAAATAAATGACAAAGTACTAATTATCCCAAATAATCCTTCACAGTTGATTATTTTTTTGTCATCTATAAACAAATTTAATTTTTACCGGGACGTGAAGTAAACCGGCCGGGACACCGGGATTTTGTCTGCAAACCGGGACGACTGGCTAGTCTAATCATGGGCGTCGTTGGGCGAATATGATAATTCAGGTAATGGGCAACCTTTGAAAAGCTGCGGGCCAGATTTTAGGGATGCTAGGGAAGTCGCGATCCAAATTCAGGATGTTAGCGAAGTCACGGGCCGTATAACTGGGATTAAAATGGGATTTTGAATGGATTACATGGGTTTTATACAGAATTATGATACGTTCTGCGGGCCGAATCAAAAACCGTAGAGGGCCACATCCGCATCGCAGGCCAGTGATTGACCATATGTGTGATAATTGAAAGAATATTCGGTTTACGTAAGCGTTAAGCAACATAAACGTTTAAGTTTAAAAGTTCTTTTTAACATATTTTTTTCTTTTTAAACCGAAATTTTCAATAATCCCACACGTTTACATTAGATGATCATATTTCCAGTGTATAAACAATAAGTACATCACTCAAAACATAATGCATAAAATAGATAGCCCATCCTGACGCAACGGCCATTTAGTTGCTTCACCTCTCTAAGTAAAATGACTTGATTCTTCTCCGTATCCAATAAATCATCGTAATCATCCCACCCGTTACAGCAGCAAGCAGTTTCAGCAGCAATAACTGGCCCGAAAGGAAACGACACGTCACCTGCAATTACCGGCTACCAGTACAGTACACACACCCCACTCATGTCCCCGTAACATTACATCAGAACCTCCATACCCTTCATCTACAACGTTCCAGCCATTCTTCAAGGGTAGGGGGCTGGCCGAAATGGGAACAATGCATCAAACTTCCGAAGGACATAACATAAAATGATAGAAGTAGAAGTAATAGCTTTTATTGTTGCCTTTACTTTAATGTCCCGCTGATTATAGGATGCTAGGAATGAAGTTATAAACGGTTTTTTTTTCTTTCTTTCCGGCGAAGCCTGAAGCACGTGTGATAGTACACGCAGCACTATAGTGGCTTCGGGTAAAATGGATTTGGAGTAATTATTAAAGCAATAACGTTTCTGCGTGTAAGCTATCAGTTACACAAATTGCGAGAAAGCTTGATTTCTGAATTTATGAAATAATAACACATAATGGAATAGCACACATGTTTCTGAAGTAACACTAGAACAATTAACTTCCAGTGCTTTCTAACTCCTTTTCCTTCCTTGTATGAAGTATAAGGAAGTAATGTCATCGCAAAAAATGTCGGTAGCCGGATACCGATGAAAAAACTGATTTTGACTACCTCCAAATTCACTTTTAAGAATTTTTGCGGTGCATCTCATCGTACGCATGCATGTACGTTCATATAAATGCATGTACAACCCATTCTGACCGACCTCGATTCTTATTTTGACCAGTTTTTCCATGACGGTTGCACGTACGTACAAAATAAGCGACAGGCGTTTTTTATTACTTTGTTAGCACTTCTGATACTGAACATGCGTTTGTGACTCGTATAGCACGTTCATGCAACACGGAACGTACACTATTAATAAAAGTAGTTAAAGCATTTCACCGTAAAATGGTGCTGAATTAGGTGCAACCATTCTATGGCGAAAGTTGAACCATGATTTGGTGCTTTAACTCTTCAATGGAAACAAATTATGGTTCTTCGTTTCTCCATGGGCAAGCGCATTTGGCTCCACTGTATGGTGAAACGTTGAACTACTTCAATTAACGGTGTATCCACCGTGCTATTGGCGTTGTCTACTGTACGATAAATTGAAATTTGCTCGCCAATCGCTCGAAAAGATACAAATTTTTCCCTTCTTCAGACAGAAATCATGAGCTAAACCACGCAAACACAGACCGAGTAATCAGTTACGAATAGAAAACTATAATAGTTACGCTACACAAACTTTTGTACTATTTTTTGAAGCGTTTACTGCACATAAAAGCATCTACAAACGTTTCTTATACAAACAAATACAGATTAGTATATCAGATTTTTTTTAAATTTTAGAATGATTCTGCCGTAACTTTTAACCAAAATTGTTGGCCGGTCTTTTAAATATATCTCCTTCATGAAAACGTCTGGCAAGTGCATCTGACATACCTGCTACGCCACTGCACAATTTCAAGAAGTGCCTGACCGCTGCTATTTCTAAAACACTAATGGGAAATATGCCATACTCCAGGGCACAGCTTGTGCACAAATTCCCCCCCCCCCCCCGTGCCATATTTATAGCGTCACAATAACTCAGGAGAGACGGATTCGTATATACATAAATTACCGTGGCAAGGTGGAAGTGAGCTTTCACGGAAGATAGTTTTACAGCTAGAAGGTTAATTTATTATTCTTTGTTCAAAGAAAGGGTTAAAGGGGGCTACATTGTTAGTAAAGCGTTCAGAAAATCCGCTGAAATGAACGTAACATATCTTTCGACGCTTAGTCCAAGGCAAACATATTCGAGTATAAACAGTGAGGCATTTCCTGCGCTCAACCATTAAAGTTTTCCGCTTGCTTACGAATAAAATTATAAAAGTTTCGTGAGATGAAAATGCATATTTACGCGTTAATGGCCTAAGTTAAATTTGATTTGTTTGTAAAAGTATTTAAATCAAATGCATTTCTTATTTGTGGTTATTTTGTGTTAAGGCGTATAAACCATATTGTTATACGCAGGTGGAGAATTACTCACAAGGAAAGTAATATAATTCAGTGTAATTGCGTTTGTTGTTTTTTAGAACAACAAGGTAATAGCATAAATAAGAGTATCGGCGCTCATTACTGTAGGGGGGGGGACCCAGGTTCCTTCAAGAGAAAGTTACTCTATTTTAGTGTTGATGCACACGCTTAAACCGAGCGAACGAGCGCTAAAATGAACGAAAAATACGATGGATTGGAGAGCGAAAAAGAAAATTCGTGGATTCGATCCCTTTATCTAAACATACCGGTATTTCCGCAAAAGTGCACTTTAAGTAGTCTTTTTTTCTGAGAATTCCCCTCCTGTTCTCCAAAATACTGATAACGTTCGATTTACGCACATTTCGCTCCGCTCTTGTGATCGCAAAACGCTCCTAAAGGAGTTTGGTTTAAGCGTTAAACCAGTACGTAAATCATAATGGTAAAATGGGAGTTAGGTAGGAGCCTGGCCCCTTCATAGGTATGGGCCATGGGTCCTGATAAAGATGTGTTTCTGCGATGCCTTCTGTGCTGTCGCTCTCGCCCTGTTTATATCGACCCTCATTCAGATGTCTTGCTACTTTTCTCTATCTAAAATCGAAATGCGTACGTTCAAAGAACATGAATTAAACCGAAATAACTATGAAACAGTAGAACTAACTAGAACCACTCAATAACAGATGGCCCACGTCCCTGTTTTTCTGGACGCTGTGAGGTAAAGGCAAAAATCAAAAATGTTTCTCAGGGGAGGCTTCTGCGCTGACGCGAAAAATGGCAGCTTCACTATGAACGTTTCAAAGTCAAGTGTTTGGTAACATTGAGCATGGCAGAGCAGAATGCAACCCAGCATGAGCATACCTTTAGGTATGCATTCCCGCTCTGGAAACATGTTCCCGCTCTAGAAACACCAAACTCTGACGTTTTAACTGTTGCCAGTCACGAAGAATAGATTTGATTTCTATAAAAGTAGTTGCGGGTGACATAGCTCTACGAGAATCCTTTACTTTTTAGCACGTCAGCAAAGCCAGCTGTCTTCAAAAAAGGGTCTCTAGATCTGTGGACGACGAACGTTTCGATCGTCCGCCATCTTGCTGGTAGTTAAGTCGAGCGATGGCAACGGCTGCCCTTTATTCAGCATTGGGAAAGGGTTGTGCCTCAAAGAGGTTGAGGCACTGACGATTTAAATAATTTTACGATTATTTTCTATTCGCTTGTCACAACAGTTAAGTAATAAAAAAATTCTTTAATAAATGATAGCTTAAACTCTTTGAGGATGAATTCTTGAGGCCAGCATCTTGCCACGTTTTTACGTGACTGTTGCAAATATGAGCCAGCTCTTGTCACTTTTAGGAACAGACTAACATCGGCAAACAGAAGTCCCTTTTATTTTTGATTTCCTGTCAAAATCCGCAGTCGTACGATAATAAGTTTATTCTCAAAAATTAAACTTTTCTCTGTGTAATTAGTGGCTTAAAGATAGTAGACACTGCAATGCGCGAGTTCCAAAACTAAGAGGGCTCACAGGATCTTTTTGCAGGCAGGGCCTCTACGTTGACTAGAAATGATTTTTTATCTGATGTTAATTGCGGACGACAGCGTTTCATACAAACAAAGGCAACAAAATGTTAGCATATGGCTAATAAGAGTCAGTACTAAAATCCTGTGACAATTCATAACTTGGATCACTATAGCTTTCCTTATTTGACTCACTCTAGAAGATATGGCAAACAAAGGCAACAAAAAAGTTAGCATATGGCTAATAAGAGTCAGTACTAAAATCCTGTGGCTAATTCATAACTTGGTTTGCCATATCTTCTAGAGTGAGTGAAATAAAGGAAGCTATAGTGATCCAAGTTATGAATTGTCACAGGATTTTAGTACTGACTCTTATTAGCCATATGCTAACTTTTTTGTTGCCTTTGTGTGTATGAAACGCTGTAGTCAGTACTAAAATCCTGTGACTAATTCATAACTTGGATCACTATAGCTTCCTTTATTTGACTCACTCTAGAAGATATGGCAAACCAAGTTATGAATTAGCCACAGGATTTTAGTACTGATAATAGTTTCATAGCCAAATAAAGCTCGAATGGAGCTTGCAAATAAAGAAGACGAAGACGCTTCAGAATTTTTTTAAATATTTTAATTAAACAGAAAAAATCAATTTTGGGTGAGCACCTGATAAAAAGTGTAACTGATCAAAATATTACAATGACAGTTTGTTTTGATGCTAGACTACCTAAATTTAAGAAGAGTCTTGCATTATAAATTAAGTATACTCATATTTACCAACTAACCGACCGAGTTGTACGGTGGGTAAAGCATCGTACTCCGGTTTCGGGTTCAACTCCCGGCGGCCGGGGTTCGATCCCCGACTGGGCGTGGTTGTCATGTCCGTCCCTTCATAGGGACGTTGGTCCACCTACTAGGTGCCCCCATAATAAAGATACCAACAATTCCAGCCTGTTGTCGCCAAAACCTTCATGGCAGAGGCCGGCCATTAGAAAAAAATTTATATATTTACCAACTAAGAGACCACAAAGAAACTTCATAAGTATTTCTCAAAAGCGGGAACACTTACCTGAAAAGAATAAAAAAGGAAGGTTACTAAACAAGACAGCAATTGAATATTGAAATACTGTTACAATTGTACAATATTTCAAGAAAACAATAAGTAAGATTTACTTTACGAAAAAAAGAAGTAAATATTGTAAATCATTCAAGGATAGTGACATAAATGTATTTCAACTAGCTCATTCTGTATTTTTACATATCTATGTAAAAAAAAAAAAAATATTTACTGAAAATAGTTTATGATTACATAAATTATTACATGAACAGTTATCAAAAGGTAGACGAAAATCAAAGCTGACGCATCGAGATGGACAACTGTTAAAGTTCTGTGGCCGAAAAAAACATCAACCAGTGGTCGAAATAACATTTGACCTGAAGATATATTTACATAATTCCATTTCCTTCATATCTGTGCAGATATAAGCGTAGGATAGGGAGCCACGTGTCCCCTGTCTCGGTCTTAAAATCTTTTTACTTAAAACACTTGCTCGTAAATTAAAAAAAAAAAAAAACACTCTTTTTTACTCATGATTTCAGTATGTGTCTCCGCGGGCCCGCAAACACAAAAACATAATTTTTGGTCGCGTTACGTATATCTGTGCACTGAAATTTCAAACTGAAAGAGGACAATTTTTTTTCATTTCACAATTGTTTCTGTTATTTTGTTATGTACCCGTATATATGAATAACTGGGAGTTAGTGATTAAGTAGTCGTTATCGTAATTGTTAGTCTCTGAGAATGCCACGAGACGCACGAGCTGGCGCAAGCCGCCATTCTAGTATTCAACGGTTGCTATTCGTAACCATGGTTGCATTTATTTAGCATCCATGATGTCATGCTCATTGTGTAATTTCAGCATTAAAATAAAATTTCCTTCTTCTTTAACAAACGAAATTTAAAACCGGTTATTTTTCAGCATCAAACTGCTCTAATCACTCCCGTACATGACAAAAATTATTCAAATTTCCTGTTAATATTGCTAAAATAATACGGCGGCCGTAAACAGTGGCGATTTCACCTTAAAAGCTTTCTTTTCTTTGTTCGCTACAGGCGCCTAGACCGTTCATAGGATATAAACTCAATTTGTGCCTCTGAATAAATAGGGCAAGAGAAAAATATTACAAACAAAAAAAAACTTATTTCGATTTTTTTTCTGTCTCGTGCAATTTTCGGCCGTCTTTCGCCCATTTCGCGTTATCCACAACTCAATTTTCATCCGAAAACTATTTTTTTTATATAATTGGGAAAATCCACAGAATGCTTTTTCGAATGAGCTATGATAGAACATCGTACCAAAATTAGTTTTTTTTTGTGTGTGTGTCACTAAGAGTTGTAATTTTGCGGGAATTTTCACAGTGTTTATAGAGAAATTGTTTATGAATAGATTGTTTTAAACGTTGGACATCGTACGCATCAGAGCTCTAAAAAAATGAAAAATAAGAAAATTTACTATATTTTTTTACTTAAAAACATCGATTATTATTTTTTCTCTCTCCGTTCATTCAAACCGAAGGGAAAAGATGGGCTACGGTGCGAGACTTCCACTACCAAAGATGTGATGTCGTGCTATGCTGGTTGTACGGTTTTCATCCCTCCCTTCCACAATCTCGCAAACTGCGGTTTCTTAGAAGGCAAGTGAGAATTCCAGAATTTCTTTTTGGGATTCGTTTTTGTTATTTATGAACTAGAAATTTTATTGATTTATTTAATTATCAATGGAATTTGAAGATTATTATTATTTTATTTCAAGGACTAGCTGAAGTACCCGTCCTTGACGGGTTAGTGAATGCAAATTTCCAAAAAGCAAGAACTTTCGTCAGCATTGTAGGAGTACACAGAATGGATGTAGTAGGTTGCCAAAAGTAAAGAAAGCGAAGTTATAATTTTTATGTATTGTTAAAATGTTACAGGTTAGAGAGTAACTAAGTAATATCATTTTATTCGCTTGAGTCGTAATTACGTGATGCGCGAACGAATATGGACGCACATTGAAATAATTTTCGCAAAATCTCAAAATCTAATCAATATTTTTGAAAAATTGGAAGCCTAGAATTTAAGTGGAGTCACAACCTATCATGTCACCCAATTTCGTTTAATTCCATGCAATCTTTATTTCGTATGCTGGAACAAAATTTCAGCATATTAAAACGATTGTCACAAAATCTCAAAATGTAATCAAAATATTTTAAAAATTCTCAACGCCTATTAAGATTAGCAACTACCTATCCTATCACTCAATTTCGTATCATTCGCATGAGTCGTTATTACGTGATGTTTGAAGAAATATAAACGTATTATGAGAGAATTTTCACAAAATCTCAAAATCAAATAAAAATGTTTAAAAAATTGGACACCTGTAGTTTATGTTGAGCAACCATCTATCATGTGACCCAATTCCATATCATTCGCTTGAGTCGTTATGAAGTAATGCGTGAACAAAGATTCACTCAGTTTTAAACGATTTTCGCAAAATCTCGAAATCGGATCCATTTTTTTTAATTAGATGCTTATAGTTTAAGGTGAGTGACCACCTATCGTGACACCCAATTTCATATCATTCGCTTGAGTCGTTTTTACGTGATGCTTGAACACAAATTTACGCAGTTTGAAACGATTTTCGCAAAATCTGAAAATCTAATCAAGATTTTTTTAAAATTCGACGCCTATGTTTTAACATGAATGACCACCTATCATGACACTCAATTTCATATCATTCGCTTCAGTCGTTTTTACGTGATGCTTGAACAAAAAAAGCGTCACGGACAGAATGACAGAACGACAGAATGACAGACAGACAAACTTTTTTTTGAGGGTCGCATCGGATTCCCGGGTTCTTGAAACGGATAGAAATCGCAAAATTTTTGAATTCCAAGAAATGTACAGACAAAAGTCTAATTTTATTTATATAGATAACAGGACTTGGCCAGAGATTTTTTGTTTATTATTTTTTGTTTCAAAAAATTTCTTTTTATTAGTTGATTAAACGCTTAAAAAAAAAAAAAAAAAAGCTGCGCCAGACTTAGCGGTTGAAGAATTGCACACATGTGCAGACTCATGCTGCTAAAGTTCATACTCACTTGATGCATTATCTTTCGACAGTACCTAATGCCTTCGAGTAACGCAGGGCTACACAATTAAGTGTAAAACAACTCAGTTAGTTTTGTTTTGTTATAGGATGGAAATAGAAAACTTAGCAGTTTTAAGATTAATAATATTCTATTTTCAAACTGTTTTTCTCCAGTTAGTATAAAAACTAGCGGGGAAATTTTTAGAATAAGTAAAGCAATTTTCTGCTAGAAAACGTTCTTGAGCATATCTTTCTTTGAAGAGATCAAAATCAGATTCTAAGTACGCCAAAGTAGGATATAGGCAAAGTCTTCTGTTCTCAAAAAGAGAATAAAAATTAAATAAACAATTTAGTTGAAGCTTTTTAATGCGGAGCCCTAAAAGGCATAAAATAAAAATTTATTCTTGCAAAGATATGCTATAAACAAATGAAAATTTTGAAAACTAAGAAAATTTTTGAGAAAAATATAGAAATTTCACTTTCGCAACAGATGAAAATTTTTAAATGTTCAAAATATTTTTAAAAGCATTCGAGACCAATATTCCACTTGAGCTGTATTTGCTTGTAAGACATTTATTTAGTCATTAATATCTGTATTTCAAAAGTCTCGAATGCTTTTTCTACAAAAATTTGTATCATTACATAGTCGTGATATTATGTCACCACACCAATATTCAACTTGAGCTGCACTTGCTTCTAAGGCATTGATTTAGTCATTAATATCTGTATTGCAAAGATATTGAATATTTGAAAAATATTTTGAACATTTAAAAAATTTTCATCTCTTGCAAAAGTGAAATATCTATATTTTTCTCAAAACTTTTGTTAGCTTTGAAACTTTCATTCATTTATAGCATGTCTTTGAAAGAATAATTTTTTATTTTATGCTTTTTAGGGACCCAAAATAAAAAGCTTCTACTTTTAAAAATTACAATTTTTACTTAATTTTTATTCTCATAAGATTTGACCATTACACGATAGAACCCGTCTTTCTCACCCGGAAATCGAACGCGAGTCTTCTGGGCAAGAGCCAGGTACCCTACACCACTAGACCAAATGGGATTTAGCAACAGGTACAATACTTCTAACTTGTATAAAGTGGAGGAGCCTTGTTTTTAAGCGTAACACGATGATGGAAAGGCAAAATTTAATTTCATTAAAGAGCTACTAAAAAGAAAGGAGGGGGGGGGGGGAAGGGAGTCTTCTGCTTGGCATGTATCGACACATCAGACGTAATCTCATTCACTACGTCACCAATAGCTACCATTCTACTCTCTGTTTGTGTTGGTGAATTAAGGCCGATTGACTGCACTAGGGTCCTAGACCTAGAGGGGGGATGCCCTCCGTGGGGGACTTTCTAATGGATACTAGCCCATTTACGCGAGGTTCCGGAGAAAAAACACGGCAAACCCCGAAAGCCAGGCCGACAGGCGCGACCGAGGTTTGAACCTAGCACCTCCTGCCTTCTAATATCAAGAGCGCGCCTCCCATGTGACATGACACAACGATGTATGGTGAGTGAACTCTTGAGGTGGGATGGGTGCGAGACGAGACGAGACAGAACGTTTATATCATCACTAAATAGGGATATTGTGAGACAAGGCACGACTAAGGTCTATCTTTCGTTTCGCGAGTCTTTCTACTGTTTGCGACTTCGGTCTGAACGCACGTCACCGTGAAGTCACATTTTGGTGAAAAACCCATTCAAGTATTTTATTCGTCCATTTTTTTTTTCAAGGGCAAAATCAGTTATGCGACTATAACATTTTTTATTTTATTTATTCAGTAACTAAAAACACATTTATCATCTTACTAAATAAATGGAAATAAGAAAAAAGCATAGCAGAGAAAATAATAATAGACGCACCACAAATGCATTTTTCATTTTCCGCATATACCTTCACCACAAAAAGCATTCCTCTCAGTCATAAAAAATACTTTTCCTGTTCATTTTTTTCAACTCGATTCACTTTTTTTTCAATCCCACCCGCACCAATGCACCTTTCGAAAGAAATCGAAAAGGTCATTCTAATCGCTGGCTCGTGGAGGGTGGTCCGCTTCAGGAATGGTTGTTCCTCGTCTGACGACAAGTCGCTGACGACCCCCATCAACGCGCCACCTGCCGCGCAAGTTCTCTGACAGACGATTTGTTTGAGAAAAGAAAATCCAGAAATATATTTTCGACAACATTTTTAAGTAAAGCGGAATGGCAACTCAGACCTTGAAAGAGAGGGTGGCGTTTGATTTATATGTGCTACAGGAGTCATTGCGTGGGATATTTTATGCAGGTCAAAGTCATTTTGCATCGTACAATATTTGAAGGTATGCAATACTTAACACATTTCTGTAGATAAAGGAGACAAAACGGTCCTTTATAATCAAAACTCAGAAGCAAGAAATAAACTATGACCATAACAGGAAAAACGTTAATGGGATTTGATTAGATGTTTCTATGAAAAATAAATAAATGTTCATTTTGTGTGTGTGTGTGTGTGTGTATTTCACGTTTACTAGTGCTGGCGCATTTAACGTTGTGGTTCGTGAAGCAGCAAGTTCTTATTTGTAATCTGAAATTGAAATGCAATTTCGATACTCATTTCAGTCAATATATTGGAACAGAAAAAAGCTCCAGTAGCTTAAATGATTACAAGTCAGCATGATTGACGGCAGGATATTATTATTATCACGTGATCTTGCAACCTGCAATGATTGGACATACCCATATCTGGCCCGCATGAAATTTTGGTTCAAAGGAACCCGTCAGACTAAGCAGCGTTGACTGACCACAAATTTAGAAAGAAACTGCTAGGGGCTGCGTAGTAGTTGCGGTTTACGAAAGTGAATTTCATTTGTTCTTTAACTACGCAGTTTAAAACGTTTTAGAAGTTTGGGATTTCAACAGGTTTTTGATTTATTATGTTATAGATATATTATGCAATCAACAGATGTTAATATCTTCATTTTTAAAATTTCAGAGGGTCCCTCTCAGCACTCGTGCAAGTCTCCTCACATAGCTTTTCCTTTTTATTGAATCTTTCAGCGGATAATGTACACAACATACAGTAGTGATCAATAAAAACGTACACTTTTCATGAGCAGTGTGTTACAACTTTGAACTGGGAATATGATATTAGAGGTAATATTTATCAGTTTTCCGTAGGTAGCATGTTTACATTATCAATTTTGCTATTATGACAGACAGCCTTGTACATCTGAAAACGACGAGAGAACATTATTGATGCCTCAATTGCGTGCAAATCCTTGCAAAAAATAAGTGGAGCGATTAAACTGCATTAAGAGGAAGGTGATATTGGCTGAAAATTTCAATTTCTGAAGCCATCATCGTTTGACTGCTTAGGGAATAACACGAAGTTCCTTTTGCACAGGTTTTTTACTCATTCCAATCATGAATGAGGACATGGATAGAACATGCACAAATGAAATTTAGCTTGTGTTATTTGCTACAAAACATGTGCATGTGAAGAAGATTTCTATCAGAAAGCGAAATGCAAGCTCAGTAGTGGAACTGCTAAACCAAATCTGAATAATGTTAATAACAGATGAACGTCTAGAAGACGGTTATCTGTCTGGTTTAAGATTATAACTGTCCACGGTTGATGTGTCGTATTTTGGATCAGCGTTTATAAGTGAATCTTCATAGATTGACAGATGGTATCTGATGGAATACACTGAGCATTCTGTTAGATCACCAATCTTTTAGTTTTCACTTTAGTTCTTGAGTGTTTGATCCAAATTAGATTAATGAGACCCGGAGACTTCCTAAGAAGAGAATAAATTTAAATTTCTCCCATCGTTTAGTTATTTGAAATGATTTTTTGCCAAGAGATCACAGGCCATAGAGACTGTAATTTGTAAAAGTGTATGCCTACGTATAATTGCATGTAACTACTTTTCAAGTATGTAACAGAGGATTCGAAGTGATGGTTATGGTCAAAACTACATCCCCCCCCCTCCCCATAGAACAATTTTAGAGATTCCAGAAAACTTAGAGAAAATGCAACTAGTTAAGAATAAGTTTGGGTGAAAATAGTAAAAGGCATAACTACGATACTTAATTTTCATTCAAGATCAGAATGTTTTGCATATTGTTTATCACAAACGTTTGGAAATTAGAAATCTTACTTGTAGCGTCGTATAAGCAAACATGAAAAGTACTTTACTATACTTAGAGAAACACTAAATTAACACAAATAAGTCACTTATGTCATTGAAGAGTGCTTTTACGCACTTCAACACATAATCTAACCTCTTGAATACTGAATGGCAATCAAACCAGCAAAAATGAACTGCATTATATAGAACCCGGAGGGCATGTCGAAACTTGCTTTGTTACCAACCGATCCCTTTTATCCAATCTCGTTCACCTCAACTACGGCGTCATAATAGGCCGTCTATCTTTGTATTACAATGCCATTAATTACTTAATCTGGCACGAGAGAGAGAATCGCCGGGTCAGCGTTGGAAGCACAACGCCAGTGTCATTGAGACCTGCCTCCCCCCTGACCCCCCCGCTTACCCTTGTTTAATGATCGGCTATCCGCTGCTTAAATGCTGGGGCTATTGTGAGAGCGCTTGTGCCCCGGAATTGAACAACTGGCTGAAATGATCTGGGCAGATTAATTCGGCCTGGTGTGCAAGGAGGAATCTGTACATGAGTTATGGGTGATATGTGTATACAGTACATACAGATCTCAAAGCGAGATTGTTTGTAATAGTTTTGATATTAAAGGGCAGTTTTGGTCTCTGCAGTTGCAATTAAGCTTAGAAGGGCTTTGAATATGCTGGAAAGGTATTTTACGTCTTTGTCAAATAAGCCAATAAAACGTGTACAACTAAATTAAAGTTTTTCTTCCAGTTACTCGCCAGAGCTTTACATGAAAAGTGTCCAGGTAGTAGCCAGTATGCTGCACTGGAGTAAAAATTGCGACAGTTTTGTATGAGATCAAAAAATCACAAAGAAAATAAATTCTGACTAAAGAACATTAGTGTTTGAATGAAGATTAAAGTACACGGGAGAAAAGCCATTTCTCCCATGTGAAATGATGGTGCCTTAAATAACCACTTTAGTTGACACGCTGTTGAGTGGAGGCAAGCAAACGTGCTTACATCGTATTTTACAGGTATCGCATGTCATTTTGCAGAATGAAGATCTATGCATGTTCTAATTTGTTTGTCAAATCAGTAGCGGTTCTTGTTTGCTGTGGATGATGCTGGATTTGTTGTTTAATTATACACTTTTACTCGCTCAATGAGAGAAAGATCTGGTGATATCTCAGGCCAAAGCAACATGTTGGCCTCAAAACCAGTCTAGTTAACTGTTGAAAATACAAATTTGGTGTCAAGGATGTTGAGATAACGACGCGAGTACTTTTGATGTAATAGGAAAATGATTCCAAGACGGCAACACCTTGTATAGATCCACGTGTCTGTGTCACACACAATTTTGCTCCAAGTGCTCACATACCTTTCTTCCAACCAAAATACCAAAATACGGCCATCATCGGGCACAGGTAGAAACGGTTTTAACTTTTTAACCCAGTATATCCCCATTCCATTCCGCCATCCAGTAACATCTAGCCAGACGCCACTGCAGTCGTAGATGCGCAGTGAGTTGAAGCTACTATGACAAGCAAGCTGTAGAAAGATTGGCTCGCAGTTGTACCTCAAACTCTTGAGATAGCAGAGTCTCGAATCGAATGTCTGCTGTAGATGTATTACGATGCGTCACAACTAAGAGGGTCTTCCCTCTCAATAGTAGATCGCGTGCCACACCTTCATGTTTCTAACAGAGTACCTTATCTTGGCCTTCGCTGCTAACATTCATGCAAAGTGGACACATACTTGCCATTCCTTTCTGCAATATTGCAGATAGAGAATTCACTTCCTCTCACTATACGCCCTCGTTCAAACTCAAGCTGTAGATAGTGCCTGCTTCGTCTACATAAAAGTATTTTTGGCTCAAATGTAGCTAACAATACCCAAGCTGGATGATAAATAAATACGTCATATTTAAAGCAAACTTGAGTGAATTTGAATAGACGTCAACTTTCAGATGCACAAATACAAATACGGATACCGAATTTCGTTTATCAAGCACAAATCACTTTAGTTGCCGGCGTGTTTTCCCCCAAAAGAGTAAAACACTACAGATAAAAGCTTAAGGTAAGGAAAGACAACTAAGGGCGAGATTTAAGTGAAACACAATTCGAACATTTTCCGCGTCGAACAGGGGAAATTTCAAAATATATCAATGTTTCTTATTCAACTGAAACAAACTAATCGTGTTTTGATCACGTGACAGCGCAATAGGTTTGTTCATTGGAAGCATTCTGCCAAAACGTTCGAACTGTGGACTGAAAAACGTTGGATTTGAACTCGATCGCGCGCGTTTCACTTGAATCTCGCCCTTCTTCCTTCCAGAAATGTGTACAGAGTATCGAGTAGAAATACAGGTATAAATACATTGGGAAATTTAAATAGCTGATTATAAGGGATCCATTCATTAATATTCGATTTTTAACACTGCTAGCCTGTTGTTACAGTACTGCGTAATATAACGTCAAATTCATTCATAATACCCTCGAAAGTAATAATATTCTGAAAAATCTATTCTTCGGCTCATTTACATTTGCGTCTTCTACTACGTAAAATGCTTCACACCAAACAATGTATCTGTAGAAGACATTCAAAACAAATTCTAAATAATCGTCTCTGTTTCAATAACAGAAAATGTAGAAATGCCAGCATGCGATTTTATTTATTTTGCCCTCAAATGAAAGCCGCAACTGAGAAAATTCGCAAGACTTTATAGAAAAGTACACCCGAAAGTGTTCTACAGAGTACTGCATGTTCTTGCTGCCGCAAGAAGCAATCGAATGCCGGGATTTCATTCGCAATCTTTATCGAGGAAAAATATTTTCTCTGTTATATTACTATCAAACAATTAACCGTCTGTGTGTGTTTCAGGCTGTTTGAATGAAGCAAAAGAATAATAGATATCTATACAATTATCGCAACGGTCTAGGTTCTTAAGCACACCTCATCAATCATACAGTAATCGCCATTTTTTATCCGCAAGAATGTGCAGAAGTCTTGCTAAAATGTGTAGTAATAGGAGAAACAACAGCGCCGAACTAAACAGAAACCAGCATGAAGCGTCATCAAAAACTTGAAGAAACTTATCCAAAGCAAATGGAATCCTCTACAGGAGACGCCATTTTTAGATGCTATCATCATAAGAAGAATAATTGAAAGTGTTTCGAGGTACCTAAAAAAACATAATGTTATTCATTGCTGCTACCGGATCCCTGTAGACCACCTGTTGAGATACACCGCAGCAGCCGCTCACAGGTAGCCTACGTTACTGGAGGGAGACTGAAAAAACCAATTAACTTTACACGGAAAGGCAAGATGGCGTTCGCTGTAAAGAATAAACTATATCATGTAATTAACGCAAAGGGAACTGAGTTTTTCCAGCATTTTACGTGCTCGGCGACAAATGTAATTAGTCTTGGGTCATGACTTGGCTGGATTGAAATAAAGTGAAGAGGAGGGGTGACTCCAGTGTTACACGCAGGTGTCCTCAGTGCAATTACCGTTGGATTTTGTTTTTTTCGTTCCACATTGAGAACGCATTGTTGTACAGTAATCCGAACGTCACGGAACATAACATGCGTTGAGAATTCAAATATTTAATTGCATGTTAAGTGCTGCCATATGTGAGAGACGTATGCAACTGGCAGACAGTTTCCCATCAGGGCCGGCCCTAACAGTTTTGCCGCCCCGGACAAAAATATAAAATGCCGCCCCCCACAGTAAAATTACTATTAAAAGAAATAAATTGTTCACAGATATTGTTTTCATGCCTATAAAACTGGAATAGCTCTTTAAACATAACACAGCATAAGAAAAACCATATTTATTAAAAACAGCACATTAAGCTAAAAACCATAAGAAAGAGAGAAAAATAAAGAGTTTTTTTTTCTGACTTTTAATTCCGCAAAATTCCTGACTTTCTCAAATCAATTTTTCAACTAATTCATGTTCGATAGCCAATGTAGTTAAATTATTTAACCTATGTGGAACATGAGAAATGTTTAGCTAACTTTAATTTTGAGAAACTCTTCTCTGCACTTGCCACAATTATTGGCAAAGAAAGTGAAATTCTCGAAGCAAAAGCAAGATGTGGTGTAAAATTTATAGTTGAAATTAGCTTTAAAATTTCAATTGGGCTTTCCTTTTTGCCTAATAAGGCCGTAACTGACACTATTTCATTTACTAGATCAATAGCGTTTATATTCCCCGATTCCCCATCGGTCAGTATTAACTCTCAATTGTTTACAATATAAACAGTGTTAACCATGTTACACTGTGTTACAATGTTTAATTAGCACTTTTAGAAGTGTCTTTTAACTCATTTATGCCTTTCAAAAATTTAAAATAATTACATTGGGTACTTATTAAATTAAATTTGCACTCATTAATCGCTTTGCTTACTGTAAAAAAAATCTTAAATTTTAATTTAGGATCTTTCACCAGATCATCTCGTGATTCGCAATCTAAATTAATATGTTACGTGGCTGCTTAAACTGAGTGTTAGCCAGAATACTATCTCGTCGGTAAGTTCTCTTGCATAACATTTAAAATCACAACCAATCGAAGATCCTTTCAAAAAATCTTTACAGTTTCTTAAGAGTTCTAGAGCAGGTGGTAAATCGTTGTTTTTTGACTGCAACAGCTTTCTTAATGGATTCACGCAATTGAAGATTTTGTACCAAATAATAATAGAACACAGGAAGATGAACTGTTTGAGAGAGTTAAATAATCCTAGCCTCAATGGAATTAGATCTGTCAATACCTTTATACCTTTCCAAGAATGCGATTTGTTTCCATTTTTTTTTTTTTTTTTTTTTTTTTTTTTTTTTTTTTTTCATCAGGAATGCAATCTAGAAATATGGGATAATATTTGGCTTGTTAAATTTCATTAACAAACTGTAATTTGAATCCAACTGGAAATCTTGTGAAAAATTTTGCAAAATGTGTAAACATTTGTTTTCACATCACATATAAACAACTGAACAACGGTGTAGCCTGGATTTTAATTAGGAGGGAGGGGGGGCAAGACACGGAGACCATAGAGTCCAACTGCTCCTCCCCCGGGTTGTCATAATCAGACCCTATGACTAGCTCATTATAGGGGGGCAGTTGCCCCCCATGTCCGCCGCTGGCTACGCCCATGCAACTGAAGCGAATGAAATGAAATTTACAGCAACACCAAAAGTGGCAACTTAATTTAAATGCAGTTGCTAAAATATTTCTAATTTGTTTAAAAGTTTTGAGATTTAAAACTGTTGTTTGAAAACTGTGTGTAAATGTATGTTCGCCCATTGTTAAAAAATGGCTCTATGGAATAGACTGAAATTTGGAATTATATTGAATGGTAAGTTAATTGAAACAATAGATACCAAAATTGTTTTAAACAATAGATACCGAAATTGTTTTAATAATTCATGAACTTTGAGATTTTGTAAAAATCGCTTTAAAAGTTAGTTCTGGCATCCATCAAAAACGTATTAAGAGAACAGAATGAAATCAGGCCATATGATGGGTAACAAAGCATCATCGAAATTTTTAAGATTTGACTAAATTGAAAGGGTTTGCAAAAGTTGTATTGTATTTTTTCTTTTCTTTTTTAGGAGGGCGTTACTTTAAGGCGTCAGTTGTCAGACAAAAGGGAATGAAATGAAATTTTGTTAAATAGTAGGCAGTTAGTAAATTAAAATTTCAGGGTTTTAATTTTCTACAAATTTGAATTATTTTTGAGGTATGACATAAACTTCATACCTCAAAGTTTTTCGCGCATCAAGTAAAATCATTGTTATATAATTCAATCGGACATTGCAGTGTTAAATACCGGCTACTTGCTATTACAAAGAATTTTCCATATATTCTCTTTTCGGTTCAATATTCATTACTGGCATCTTCTTTTGCAACTTCAAATGACTTCTTGATGTAGGAAGCTCATCCACTGAAAGAAAACGTTCATTTTGAATGTAAAATATTCTGTCTATTGAGAGTTTGTCTCAGTAATTTGTTACTCTCTAACCTGTAATCTTTGAACAATACACAAGAGTTATAGCTTTGCTTTCTATATTTCTGCTAGTATGTTAATTCCATTTTTTGTAGTACTACAATGCAAACGAAAGCTAGTAAGTTATATAGAATGATATTCTTTGTAATATTTTTTAACAATTCTTTTCTAATACGAAATATATTTTTCAAATTCGAGTCAAAATGCCGCCCCTAAAATTTGCCGCCCCGGACAGGGGTCCGGTTTGTCCGGCCTTAGGGCCGCCCCTGTTCCCATTACGCATCATTTCAAATACCATGAATCATCATGCTTTTTTTCTTTCTTTTTATGCTTTAAAATAACGACACATAGTGAAAAAAAAATATTATTTACGTGTGTCTGATATCATCGTAGAATCTAATATTTGCTTGATTTAACTAACAAAATAAAACACTCACATCACATTACAGAGTGGCAACTTTAGTTTGCAAGATCTCATTGTATTATATAGTTGCGAATTGCACTTCAAAAGGTTCAACACTATAGTCTGTTCGCGAAAATGAGAGAACGAGCGTAAACAAATGGGTTACTAAAGAATTACATTTCTTGGCACCAATCCCTATTTAGGCGAATTTAACCTTTCTTAATTCCAAACAGCGTAAACGGAAGAAAGCAGAAATTCACACTGTGTTTGGCGCTTTGGCCAATTGCCAGGTGTTTACTCATCGCCAGTTTGCATGTGCAATTGTTTAGTTTCGTTCTATCGACTCTGCGAACGCACTGTAGTACACTGCGAATGTAAAATGAAACGAAATGCGTGAACTGATTACCTGTGACTAAATTAGTCGATCAATTGTTTATAGAATATCTTGGCATTCCCCTCACACCCCTCTGAAATAAAGCAGATCTAGGGTCATAGTGAAAACCCTGATATTTATCGAATATTTTTTTATCATGTTCGTATAACATATTAAACTACTCATTTGAGCGTACACTGAAAAGCTAGATTGAGAAAAAAAAAAAGGAACTCTAATAACAGAGTAAAGACAAGACATTGGTATCAATAGAAATTTGAATAAAACTGATATTTCTCAGACAAAAAGTTGCACCGCCCGGTATTCATTCTCTACAATATGCACACTATTTGACTACTTTGCATATTGATGATGTAATGATACCTGAAAATGAAATCCCTTAAATTTAAATTTAAAACCCTGCAGAAATCTTAGAAAAGACAGAATAAGCACAGTAGCATTAAAAGACATCGATAATAAGTAATTTTTTTAATTGGATGTCATCCTTTGGTGGGTAAATGCAGTAATTCTCAAAGAGGAAAGAGGAATACTCTACGGTTGGCAAAGTTATCTAAATGGAGGAGAAGACATTGAAATCATAAAATATTGTTATGAAAATTATACAGTGGGTACATGTTAAAACAGTCCAACAACCTCGAAAAGCGACTATAACACCTTATTCGTCAAATAGAAGCACCAATATCTCAGAAAAAAATACAGAATTTAGTAGCACATGCAGCAGTAAAATCATTAACCAGCACAGCAATCATTCAAATCGCAATGTCAATCATACAGCTCTGCTCTCTACATCCGCAGTCTATATCACACTCTCTCCACAGCGAGAGAGACACCCCATTTAAAGATATCCTAGAGGAAATGACGTAACGTTTCTAGATTTTTCCAGTAAATTCTTTTCCTAAATGAGATACGGGCAAAATTCCACTAGTTTCGATAACTTTCTTTTAGTCGCCAGTCACCCAGGCACCAAAACGGTCGCTAAGGTCAAGGGGTAACATACTCATTTCACTTTGCAACAATGCCTGTACAACTCTCTTTCCAGCAGAATATATTAATGCGGGAAAACAACATTACAATTTTGTAACAATATTAAAACTATGTTAAGGGTGTAGTTCGAAGAAATAAAATCTTCCTCACGGTTTAAGCACACAACTTAAACTAAGCTAATTGCACCAGGAGCTCGAAAAAATTCAGGATGATTCTTTCTAAGCTGTAGTACCTACCGTAATAAAGGAAACAACTGTGTCTTTTATAAAACTTTCGGGAAAAATGTTTCAACAAGGAATTGAACAAAAATATTTTTCCGCAATTCCTTGTTGAAACATTGTGTCAAAGTGACTCGTGCTAAATTTTGGTTTTAAAGACTTTTTTTTGAATGTTTTGCTACTGATGCAGGTTTATCGCTAATTGTAGTGTATAGTACAGCTTGTAAAGAGGCATTCTAAAAATTGTGAAGCGCATGGCATAATTAGTTTATTTGCAAATATGTACCAAAATCAACTTGTTTTTTTCATATGATCACACTTAAATATAGTGAAACCTCATCAACTGAAACAAAACCTGAATGATTTTCTTTTTTAATTGAGTGTAAATTGGGTACTGGCCCAATAACAATAACATATTATTTCCCGAACAAATTGCTGATGGTTTCAGTAAACTTAATAGAAAAACTGACTTTAATGCTTTTTGAGTAAATTTCTCTACTGACATAAGGAAAGCAAATGAAAACGGAACACCTCTTTAAACTTTTCATAATCACCCCACACTAAACTACCACTGGAAAGTAAAAAATACTCAACAAACACATATCACTTATCAAGACTCCTTTTCATTTTATGCTAACAAATGCGCAATACATTTTCATTATAATACAGTGGGGCTAAATTTTACCCCCATTCGAACCCAACGAGCCTCTGCTGCCATAATTGATGCCCTACAGCGCCACCTATTCAGTGTCCATATCCTTTAATACCAAAGCATCGTCCCAGCCTCCAGAAATACGAAACTGATGTATTTAATTCCGGCGATAGCCACGGGCACAAAATGACACCTTAGCAACGCACATGTAGCGGCAAATTATCAAGGAGCGAAGTTCCCGTAATTAGCATCGCAGCAATTTTGCTAAGTACGATAGTGTTTGTGATTCACGGATTGTGGAGAGTGATGGGTTAATTTGATTAAACGCGCGATTTCCTCCCCTACACTGCGGAGAACCTTTTGCTTCATAATTAGGGCTTGCAGGGTAGATGATACTATTTTTTCAAGAGAAGTTGTTGTTGTTATTCTCCGTTGTAGTCGTTGTGATAGTGGTAGCAATGATTGATGCGTGGAGATGATTCAATTTTTTTTTTTTTTGGACATCAAAAATAATTTTGTTTAACCCTTTGAGTCGCAACCCTTTCCCAATGCTGAAAAAAGGTCAGTCGTTGCCATCGCTCGACTTAACGCAGCTGGCTGTGCCGGCACAGCCAGCTGTCGTCAAAAAAAAAGGGTCTCTAGATCTGTCGCACACGATGAACGTTTCGATCGTCCGCCATCTTGCTGGTAGTTAAGTCGAGCGATGGCAACGGCTGCCCTTTTTCCAGCATTGGTCAATCTATCCAGCTGTTATCGCATTCTTCCATTTTTCAGCAGATGTGAGTGCTGTTAAAAATAATCGTGACAGTTTTTTTACGGTTAATGACGTGCTAAAACGTAAAGGATTCTCGTGGAGCTATGTCACCCGCAATTATTTTTATAGAAATCCAATCTATTCTTCGTGACTGGCAACAGTCAAAACGTCAGAGTTTGGTGTTACCAGAGCGGGAAAACTGCGCGTTAAAGGGTTAACGCACGGTGGTGAAACCACCTAATTCTAGGGCTTTGTTTAAAAAAATGGTTAAACGGGTTCAACGCTGAAAACGTGCAGACGTATGAAATAAATAAAAACTTTGTGTAAAAAACACACATAAAAAGGTATACTTATCGGCTGGTACGATCGTTTCGAGCGAAAAATTTCTCGGTCTTCATCAGCCGTCAACACTTAAGTCACAGAACAGTGAGGACTGAAAGATAAACAAATACAAAAGCGAATAGCATGTTTTTGCTTTATTGTTTTTGTTTATCTTTCAGTCCTCTCTGTTCTGGGCGAGTAAGTGTTGGCATGTGATGAAGATTGAAGATTTTTTCGGCCGAAACGATCGTATCATTCCTATTAACCGATAAGTACCTTTTTATGTGTGTTTTTTACATAAGGTTTTTTATTTCATCTTTTAATACCAGTGTTTTGAGTGATTTTTTCTGTAGTACAGACGTATGTACCCATCGCTAGATTTAGCTACCAGCAACATTAAGGTCCATAAAAATCGCTCATGGCAAGCTAAATCGAGCGACAGCAACGTCTGTACTTTTTCAGAGCTGGGCAGTGTATTCAGTTGTTCTTCTATTTCGATGTGAAAATGATTGTGCTTCAAAACGGTTTAAAAGCTTAAGAGGACTTGATGACAGTTTTGAGAGTTTATAAAAAGAAAAAGTTCATCTTCACTAACAGAAAAGTACAAATGAAACCTCTGAACAAAACACACGTTAATGATACTTAAACAGACGACAATTTAAATAACATGAGATGCTGCCATCTTGAAGAGGGAAAAACAGGAGCGATAATACACAGAAGGAAAAGATTCACACGTAAGGAGATTGAAACAGAAGGTAAAATGGGTAAGAATTTCAGTTTTTTCTCTTTTTAGAAAAGTTCTACATGTGGGATCAGGTTAGTCACTGACTCCAATAAACTCACTGGTTTTATTTAAAACGAGACATTTCATGATCCTTAAATGCATAGCAAAAAGTTGCACGCGCAAAATTTATTAACTACATGAAAATATAAAGATTGGGTTGTTCTATAGATTTTGAGTGTGTGCATAGCATAAGTGCTGTTTTAGCCAAAAGGGCTTGTTTGATGATTAAAAAGTATTATTTTTATTAGTTTGTTTATTTATTTGACTGTAATCAGCCTTCAGCTTCATACATATCCAGAAAAATAAGAGAACTAGGTATTATATCCGAAAGCGTCTTAAAACGGGTTGCTAAAAATCGATTTAAGTGGTCTTAAATCGATCAACACGATCAATCGATCTTAAATCAAAAACTTTTATAGGCGGGGGAACGTATTAAGTGGGTTAAGTTCTTGTTGTTGTTTCTGATGCCCCCTGACAACCGCAAACGGTCGTGCCAGACCCCACCCTCCGCCGAAGGGAGGCGATGGGAGGAGGGGGCGCGCCTTCCATTTTTAGGGCCCCAGTGGGAGGAAGTACGATATAGCCCGTGGTCTCCTAATTTTGAACCAATTCCAGAGGTGGGACCAACCCCCTGAAATCGGCACTCCCAGAGGTATCGTTTAACAACTTGGAGGGCATACATTGGAGCCACGCCATATTTTACGTGCACCAGCTCCCATTAACGTGCACGGTCCCACAGTAGTCGAGACGAGAGGAAGTTGACCCTCCCAAGCACTAGCCAAGCCGGATGCTGCTTCACTTGCCGTGATCTAATGGGAACGGAGCTAAGCGCCCAGACCACTGACAACGAATAGCTTTACAAAAAATTACCTTACAGAAAATTGAAACAGATTTAGCCATTTCTTTAAAACTACAGAAATTCTATACTTAGAATCAACTTTACGACGAAATTACACGGAAATCACAAGAAATTACGCATAGTTCTACTTACACAGTCCGTTTTAATCAACAGTATTACTGCACAAGTGGATGTCGCGAATCACGTACATATCTCACCTAACTACTAATTACTAAACGCTAAACCGTAGTGCAAACTCTCCGTTCAGCAAACGGAGAGTCAACAGCGTGTGCGTTTTAAATTACACACCGGGGTATCATTTGGTACATTCAGCCTGTTGATTATGGCATGGGGATTCCGTATTAAACAGGACACGCTGGAGTAAAAGTGCGTTGCTCTGCACCGCTCACGTGTGATTAGGCTATATTAACACGTTAGTTATACAAGAGTTTGCGTGAGAAAACGCCGTTGAATTAAGTTGTTGAAAATTCTGTTGTTACTCACCCCCCCCCCCCGAATAAATGTGAACAGCATGCCCACATAGTTGCTTACGTATAATTATTTTACTTAAAATACTAAAATTTATGCTTGCAAAATAATGAACATTATACAGTGTGTCCCCAAAATGTGGTAATACGCCTTAATTTTTTATTCTTTAGAGATAAGAGGACAATGAAAGTTGAAAAAAAAAATATTGAAAATATGATGGGGGAAAAGTCGGCGTTAAATTCCTCTTGTTAGTGTGACACTTTTTAAATTTGTATACTCCGTGCAAAAAAATGTGCCCCGTACACTAATGAGGTGATGTACAAAATTTCAGTTTTATATCTAAAGCGTCTCAAAGATATCTTTATATAAAGATGGCAAGGGGCTATTCATGAATTTGGAGAAAACGTTTATAGCTAGAGTGCAGAAAATTATTTTCTTTCCAAATTTCTGTATGACCAATGAAACGCGATTATCTGATGCGAATTTTTCTCTTCAAGAATCATTGAAAAGTGGTTTAATTCATCATGCATTTATCGACATATCTCTGACAGTTTTTAGAATATAATTCTCCAATTTCGTACGTCGTCTCATTAGTGTATGAGGAACATTTTATTAATTAGAAATTTTTTCGTACGGGGGTTGTATACAAATTTAAAAAAAGTGTAAAATTTTTAAAAAATCAAGTAGAGATTCCTTTTTAAGTTTTTTTTACTATCTTATTTTGAACATTTTTTCAGTTTATACTGCACTGATCGCAAATGGATAAAGTATTTATTTTTGGGAATTTCAAATTACCTTTTTGTGAGTTTCAACGTCTCTTTTTCTGAATTTTTATACCAATTTTTGTATAAGTCACTTTTTTCTTAAAATAACTGACAAAACAAATCAAAATATAACTTAAAATCAGAATGAAAGGTTGTTATGCGAATGAAAGGTTGTTTTAATCGACTGCATTTTTGGGAAGGGGAAGTTTGAATCTATTGTGATTTTGTGAAGGGGACGTAAAACGGACCCAAATTTTATCTGCATCGATTACTACCTGAGCACATCAAACTTTTTAGAAAAAAAAAATTTAATGTTTAATTCTGAACAAGAAAAAAACCTCTTAAATAATTTTGGCAGAACAAAAATTATAGTTATCCTTTAAAAAATATATTATACTCATTTAATAATTTGTAATATATTCTGATACTTTCTCTAGCCCTAGTCAGCTTAAAAAAAAAAAATAATAATTTAATGAACACTGTAATAAGACATCGGAGCGACCGAACATTTTACTTGGGGGTTGATGAAAAATATGAAAAGGCGTGTATCATGCACTACGTTCTAAAAGTATATCAGAGGAGAGAATCTCAGTGATGTCTTTTTTTCAAAGAACAATTTCAAAATGCCTTGCTTTTATATAAAGGAAGAAGTAATTTTATTTTTATGTTATTAGTCATCCTTCATACGTCGGTATAGTAATATAATAGGGGTGTACAGTACATCACAAGCAGTCTCGTTTAAACTGGATTTAAATGAATTCAGAAAGACAGCGTGATTTAGTTTCTGCGAGCTGTGATGACTATTAACCAATATACATCTAGCAATTCATTTATTCCCCCCCCACTTTAATCCATAATACGGAAAACCTCTCTCCATATTCTATTGGGAAGCTGGTTTTTGTTCTTTAACTTCAATCGATTTTCCTTAATGACGGAAAAGTTTACATTTTAAGACGAAAATTTATGTATAATCCATGAACAAATCACCAAGAATTTCGCTGATGCGATATTGTGCGTATTTTTCCAAAAAAAATATCCCCTCCCCCCCCCCCCCCCTTTTTTTTTTTCAATTGCCGGGTTCTGGGATACATTTTTACATCTCGCAGTTAAACTTTTAAGTAGCGTATTTACACGCGTAATATTCGCCCTCGTAAAATAGGCGCACCCCCCCCCCCCCGTTTTGAGCAGAAAGAATCGTCAAAATATTTTCTCCCGCATACAAGACGCAGTCACGTATTTGACTTAGATTTATGCCTATAAAAATATTACTATAAAAAAAAATTCTTTTTTTTATACAATTGAAGAAACGACTATTTAATATACGGCAGATAAATGGAAACATTTGGTTAGTAATTTTATTATAATATCAGTAATGTTTTAGCATTAGAGTGTTCAATATTACGTAGTAGATTTTTCCCCGCATAACAGTCGCACCTGGACTTGACCATGAAAAACTGGTCTAAAAAGTGCAACTATTACTCGAGTAAACACGGTATTTTCACTATTTTTTTTTAATATTAGTGGTTTAAAAAAGAAAGGAAACGAAAGAAACTGAAATTTTGGAAAAGGACTCCAAATAGTAAATCTTATAAATCCCTGGGAGTCAGAAATGTGAAAATTTGCCACGACTCCTAAATCATTGTACTTTTTCCCACAATAGCAATTAAATAAAAATAAATAGAACAGAATACTCGGCATTCATACGCACTTACATTCTGACAACTGAAATTAAACCGTCGTATATCAGATAACTCCAACAAGCCAAGATCACCGAAAAAATAAAAATGATAAATAAAATAAAATAAGGTATAAAAGTCGCAGACGATTTCCGGCGGGCTGGCGCTTTTGTCCGCCGACAAAAGGGTCCATTCTGCCGGCCACAAAAGAACGATGAAAGGGAGATTCCTCTATCCATCCCGCTAACAGACAGGGATGCTGAGATAAGATGTCCTTTAATCCAGCGGGGTGGAAGTTGCTGATATTGGAATGAAAAGAATGCGGTCTGTTTTCGAAGTGACCAGCGGTCAGAAGCTAGCACGCTGACAGCAGCACCTTTCTCTCATTCGGCGATTTTTTTTAATTTCTCTGGCTAGAGGATTTTATTATATATAGATTTAGGGAAGGGCTCTGGGAGCGGAGTTTAATCACGCCGAACATTGATAATGCTCTAAGTGTCGGCCGATCATCGGTATCTAATCGGTGAACCGGTTTCTGGCTATGCACTGAAAAGCATACACTGTACAAATTTAATTAAACAAATCCTACAAAAATTGAATGTTTTGAAGTAAATTCACATAAAAACAGTTTATTTATATTATATGTTAGTTTATTTTACGGTGAGACTATTTGAAATTTAGACGATGTACACATCAAAAGATGTGACTAAATTGGCTTTTTTTTTTTTTTTTTTTTTTTTTTTTTAAAGAACAATTTATGTTGACGTTGCGAAGTGGCTGTGCACAGACGCAGAGCTATTAATAAAATTAATTTCATTTTGTCTTATTTTTTAGCCAACATGCTATACTACCTATTTTCTCCTGAATTTTTTTAAGCTCATTATTATTGTAACTAAGATGCATGATGAATTTTCATCAATATTTATTGACTTATATATTAAGAAATGGAATTGCAATATTCATTATATATACAGGTTGTAGCTAAATTGCTTCAACAAAATATTATGGGAGATAGGGCGCATAATAAGGAATCAGAATCACATAGCAATGTGGGGTCGGAAACGTTGTCTTCATGTAACTGTTAATAATCTATGAAATGTTTATGAAATTTCTTAAGCAAGTTTCGTATGCAATGGGCTTGTCTCCAAAAATGTCATCCAAGAAATAAAGTAGAATTTTTAAACTGCGAATTTTAGTCACGTTTTCTGTGAAAAATACGTTAGTTTTTAACAAACAATGGTCGAAAAGTTCACTGTTGTTTCAGCACCCGTTCCAAAGTGATTATTAACAACTACACTAAGACGAGGTTTCCGCCCCCACATTGCTGTGTGATTCTGATTCTTTATTATGTACCCTATCTCCCATAATATTTTGTTGAACCAATTTAGATACACCCTGTATCAGTATCAGAAGTTTGAAGCTATTACATGTTTACTCGCGTAATAGTCGCACATTTTTTGCCAATTTTTCGTGATAAAAGTCTAGGTGCGACTATTATGCGGGGGGAAATCTATTACGAAATATTGTAACTTTAAAGCTATTTTTTCTGCTTCAAAACGTGGTGCGACTATTATGCGAGGGCGACTGTTACGCGAGTAAACACGGTATTTTAATTTTCTGAAATATAAAACCGACAGAAAAACCCTCACATGCTAAAATTTGAATATTTATTAAGGAACAGTAATAATAGTAGCATTTTGTGAGAAATATTACCTTTACGGGTATTGCCGAATTATATATTGTTTATTTAGTTAATATTTTATTGCATTTATTTATTTATTAATTTTTGCAACTAACCTTGCTCATGCATAGTAAGGGCATCTTACTAGCAATTGACGCGCTAGAAGTTCAAACACGGGAAACACTCTGTTGAAAGATATTCACGCAATGATTCAAAACTTTAAATTGCACTTATAAATAAAACACTAAAGCCATACGTTGTGTGTAGTGTTAATGAGTAATTCACACGGTATTATGTTTTTCGAAAGCAACAGCTACATCTGGTGTATAACAGTGTGTTGTTTCAATTCCAACGAAAAGCCCAAATAAAATGAAACAAAGAATAACATGCGATAGCTTAGCTTTTTCGAAAGAAATCCAAAAGCATATTTTGCACCAACGTTTAGTTCTCCTTAATTACAACCACTTACTGACTGCTAATTATATTAATTAAATTCTTCCACGCACCGCCCACCGATAACGATTCTCCAAATTAATAAGGTTCGATCGAAAAGCGACTTAAGTTTCTTTTTTAACCATCCTCGAGTCAAAAACTAGATCGTAAAAATGATAGGCTGAAAAAAGATTGGGCAATAAAATGAATCATAACTGATTAAAAAACCACATCTGAGATTTCGGGAAAGTTATTTACATAAGCATTTTACAATCATGTATATAGTAAGTAGAAATATATAAGTAAATTGATAAGCATGATTCACTTCTTTCTACTCACTTACTACGTTTTCTTTCTCAGTTATTATATTCTCTTTGAAAAACATGGCATCAAAACTTAAATTGTTAATACTACTGAAGTAGACTAGTTGAACAATACAAAAATATCCTAATTAACCCTTTAAGGCGCGGTGCTCACGCCGCGAAACCACTTCTTTCCAGCAGGGTGCGAATTGAACATTTTCTCCAGGGACATTTGAAAGAAAACATTCTTCTGGATGGGACATTTGGAAAGGAAAAAAAATGGAGGGAAGGCGTAAAATGCTCTACTGACATATATTAAGTATTACATGACAAATGCAGTCGCCAACATATCTGGGAAGGGACTTAAATTCAAAGAAAAGCCAACCCACTATTTTCTGTGCACATTATTCCTGCGTATGTTGATTCTACGTCCACCCTCAATTCAGCTCGCGGCGGAACAGCGCTTGTTCGTTTATTTCGCAATCTTAATTTGTTGCAGAATGAGAAGTGGCATCAGGCATGTATATATCGATTTCAAAGGGATGTTTGTAACTTGCTCCTTTGTGTAGTAAATAAAAGAATTTCTATTTTCAATACTTAAAATCGTTAGGTACTGTTGAATTTGTAAGGACACAGACTAATCTTAACATTTCTCCAGCAGGGGATAAATAGTATCCCTGGCAGGGATCAATTAATATTTCTCTAGCCAGGGATATTACATTCTTCAGCCAGGGACAATCCCCGGCATCCCCCTCCCCGTCAATTCGCACCCTGCTTTCCAGCTCTTTAGCAGCTAGTCGCAAAAAATATGGCCAAATGGTCCCAAAGCCGAAAAAGTACAGCCGTTGCTATCTCTCGAATTAAGTACCAGCAACATGGCAGTAAATCGAATACCCATCGCGTGCTACAGAGATAAGTCTTTTTTGATGCAGCTGGCTGTGCAAGCCCAAGTGGATTTTTGCTGTCACTTACTGAAATCTTGCTCTTTTTTATTTTACTTATTTTTTTATTCATTTATTTACATTTTACATTTACAATCTGCAGTATTTGGCCCCTGATGAGAGTTGTAGAGATTGTAAATCTTTTTTTTTTTCCAATCCATAAATTATCTCTCTCTTGTGAATTGGTTTAATTGACATGAGACTGGCCCATTGTTTTGGTGATATGATGATATGTTTTAGTCACCAGTTACTTTTGCTACACACACACAAACAGAAATGGAATACCTGCTGCGGCGCACCTTCAATATACATGCTACCTTGATTTTTGGTGCCAAAAATGCCGTTTTTGACGGCGGGCGCCAAGAAAACAAAGTGGCTGCGAATCGCGTTTCCAGACGTTATTTTCCATTCACAGACAGTAGCGGATCCAGGGGAGGGGCTAGGGGGCTTCAGCCCCCCCCAAAAGAGATTGCTAAAGGGTAACATTCTGCTTCATTATACACTTTAAGTAGATAAAAGGATCTTTTTTTATAACTTAGCCCCTCCCAAAAAGTTTTACATTACTTTAAACTAAAATTTTACTTTATTGTACATTTTGTTTGGGTGAAATACGCTTTTTTTGAAAATTTAGCCCCTCCCCCAAAAAAAATTCTGGATCCGCTACTGTTCACAGACACTAATAAAGTTTCAATGCTTGTTAAAATACTTTAGGGTTAAGAATCTAAACAAATTTTAATTTCAAGAAAATTAACTAAGAATTGATGGCTGCGAATTCGCGTTTTCTAACTGGGTACACTAAAATTTTTTGAATATTTGTTTCAAGAATTTAGGGTTGAGAATCCAAACAACATAAATTTCAAAAATATTAACTAACCATTGATTTTTATGTGAGGGGTTTCGTTTCATTTTAACGATAAAAATAGTCGGGAAACTAAAAAATAACAACAAAAAATAATTTAAGAATGTTACGAAAAGGTTGTGAAAAAGACTAAAAATAGAATGTAACACAAAATTCATTCGCATTTTCGGAAAAAGGTCAAACATCACATTTATGGCCATTTCTTGAGCCAAAAAAATGTAGGATGTATATTGAAGCTTAGCCTCAGCTGCCGTGCCTCTGAAACGAAATTAGAAATGCTAGAATTACTCTACGCTGTAAAGTGTTTTGCATTACATGTGTATGACAAATTCTCTTTTACGTATAGACATACACATACAACAGAAGTATAAAGAGTAAATCCAATGAAATTTTTCAAAATTTAACAAATTCCAAGATTTGATGCCGAAAATACACCTCTAAAAATTTACAGTCCATATGAAAGCTATTCCCTGGCTAATTCTTTTGCCTCTGCTTGCGTTGTATTCATCCCAGCTGACGCGTCAAATGTTAAGGAAAAAAGAAAAAAAAGAAAAAGTAACTTCTCGACTACAGTTACTTCACGAAAGGAATGAACAGGTAATTTCACGCCTTTTCGAATGATTCGAAAACCATTCGACAATTGCAAGGAGAGTAAATCGATAATCGATCTACAAGGAATTACACTTGCTCATTTGGGCGAGGAAAAGAGTTGGAGTCGCAGACTTGATCCACTGGGAACGAAGTTCTCAGTGCAGTTTTAAGAGTTCAAATAAAAGGATTCGTTCCCCCGAGGTTCCACATTTTACGAGTAGTCCAAATTTCGTACAATCAAATCGTGAAGAACAATTCGAGGTTGCCTACAGATCGGCATTTAGCGAATGAACATTTGTTTAAATAACACAGCAAATTTTCATATTTAATGCTTATTAATTGGCACATTTAATACTTATTTTTTAATAATAATTCACAGTTAATACTTTCCACTACAGCGTTTAAAATTGCAAAGTGGGTTTCAAAATAAGTAAACACGCTAATTTATTAATAAAATATGTTATTTATTCAACAACAACAACAACAAAAAGGAATGTTCTTAATGCAATGCACAAACATGGAGGTACATGTGAAGCCAGTGGCGCACCCAGGATTTTAGTTTAGGGGGGGGGGTAGGCTACAAATACTACTGAACTCGGTTACAATGAAATCGATTATAGTTACAACTCTTGTATAACGTCAAACTATTCTGTACCACTTGACTGGCCCATGGAACACAAGCCCGCAAGAAAGTATATCGTTATGAAGACATATTTAATTATCTGATCTTTTCAATAACGTTGAAGTAAGAGTTTAACAGTGTTTCATAAACTTACTGTTAAGTATTTATTTAAAAACTAACGTCTTTTTGGCAAAAAAATAGTTTAGGAATAATTTGACGGCAATTAAAAAAAAAAAGAAAAACATTAATTCATTGGTGACAATTTTAATTTTTTAAAGCTTTTCACTTCTAAATTTCCACCTTTAGGGGGGTGGGGCTTGAGCCCCCAGCCCCCTCCGTGGGTGCGCCTATGCGTGAAGCACAATATCTAAATAAGCTAATAAATGACTAGTTCTACTCTGAAAACATTCACTATTCTCATTATCATTTCAGAACCTTGAAGTATATTTCCAGACTGATTTCGTTAACCCTTTCAGGCGCAACCCTTTCCCAATGCTGAAAAAAGGGCAGTGTTGACATCGCTCGACTTAACTACCAGCAAGACGGCGGACGATCGAAACGTTCATCGCGTGTCACAGATCTAGAGACCCATTTTTGACAACAGCTGGCTGTGCGGCAGAGCCAGCTGTCGTCAAAAAAGGGTCTCTAGATCTGTGGCACGCGATGAACGTTTCGATCGTCCGCTATCTTGCTGGTAGTTAAGTCGAGCGATGGCAACGGCTACCCTTTTTTCAGTATTGGGCAATCTATCCAGCTGTTCTCGCATTCTTCCATTTTTCAGCAATGTCAGTGCTGTTAAAAATAACCGTAACAATTTTTTTACGAGAAGTGACGTGCTAAAAAGTATAGGATTCTCGTGGAGCTATTTCACTCGCAACTATTTTTATAGAAATCAAATCTATTCTTCGTGACTGGCAACAGTCAAAACAACAAACAGTCAAAACAACAGTTGGGTGTTCCCAGAGCGGGAACACTGCACGTTAAAGGGTTAATAAATCTGGCAGTTTTTAATTTGACCAAACAATGAAAGACGTCGCTGCACATTGATGGGATATTCAATCGCAGGCCTTGTTTATTCGGCAGAACAAATCCGACTTCAGCGTACTCAGATTGATTAATCACGATGGGCGTTGCTCGCTAAACAAGGTAATCAAAGATGTCAACTGGACGGGAAAGCTGTCAGAAATTATCTGCAAGTTATCGATTTAAGCAAAATTTAAGGGTGACATTTCATATCTATTGGCTGGTTGCATTATGCAAGAATTTATGATTATTGGTTAAAACAACTCTTTAAAAAAATTTTATTTCGAAATTAGGCAGAAATCATTGCCTAGGTATTATCTTGAGTTTTATCTGTTAGTGCTTTAAATGAAAGAGCTAACTGATTTAATTTAAGAAAAACCGTTTATTTAGAGTTGTAGCTGTTAAGTGAGTACTGCGCGGAAAATAATGCTCAGTGCCAGTGGCGTAGCCAGAAATTTTTCTTGGGGGGGTTACGACTCAGGCATGAAAGCACAAAACAGCTAAAAAGACTGAACTTTGCTGCGGATCATACAGAACAAATAAATTATTATGCATTTAACACATTACCTGTTATTCTTTTATATGTATTCACTATTAAATTAACTAATACTCACTATATTACTGTATTCAGTATAACAAAATTCATTAAGCTAATTTAAATACTAAATCTCAAATGCATCAATGTTGAAGAAAACGACTGAAAACTTTCATGCCTGACAACTACAGCAAGTCACATACACTCATGTCCATAAATTAAGGATAATTCAGAATCACACAAAATTGATCTCTAAAATAAAAATTTCACATGTGGAATGATCACACACATCTTGAAGAAGAATATGCAAATTACAGGAAACCACCAGATGGCGTGGATGGTACGTCACAATGACGAGAGTGTAAGAGAGGGGTATATAAGGAATGGTGGCAAAGAAGTAAAATTGTTCACAAGCGCTGTGAAAGCCTTTCAGTGCAAAAACCGCATAGTTATGGCACAAAGGAGGCATTTGGATGATGTTTTACGTGACAGAATTATCGGACGACTGGAATGTGGACGTACCCAGCTGGAAGTATCCGAGGAACTTGGAATCGCCCAGAGTGTCATCTCCAGGCTTTGGCAACGATTCCAAGATGATGGTAATGTGATAAGACGTTACAGCACAGGTCGCCCCCGAGTTACAACGCCGAATGAGGACCGCTATTTGGCAGTTACTGCCAAAAGAAACAGACGGAGTACAGCATCAGACCTGTCTCGTCAGCTCTCTTCAGCTACCGGTACGACAGTTTCAAGGCAGACCGTGTACAGACGCTTAGGGCACATTGGTCTATATGCTCGTAGGCCTGTCAGATGCGTTCCACTTACCGCAACTCACTGTCGCCTGCGATTAACCTGGAGTAGAGAGCATGCATTGTGGACACCGCAACAGTGGTCTTGTGTGATGTTTTCCGACGAGTCCAGGTTTAGTTTGGAGTCTGATTCTCGCCGGACATTCATCTGGAGAGCGCCAGGTACCCGTTACCACCCAGAGAACACCATTGAAAGACACCGTTACGGTGGTGCAGGATGGCTCGTTTGGGGAGGAATTATTCTTGGTTCCAGAACTGACCTGCATGTTCAGAGTGTAACGATGACAGGCCACATCTATCGGGATGTCATTCTGGAACAACATGTACGTTTGTTTCGGGGCGCCATGGGTGCTGAATTTGTGTTTATGGATGGCAACGCCCGTCCTCACCGGGCAAACATTGTAGACAAATGCCTTCAATCGGAGGATATCACCCGTATGCATTGACCAGCATACTCACCGGACTTGAATCCAATAGAGCATGTGTGGGATATGCTTGGCCGATGAATTGCAGCCCGTCAACCCCCTCCCACCTGTCTACCGGAACTTCGGAGTGCATTGCTTGATGAGTGGTGTAATATTCCCCAAGATCAGATTGATCATTTGATACTCAGCATGCCTAGGCGTTGTCAGGCCTGTATTGTATCGTCCGGGAGACATACTCCCTATTAACCATCCTACTAACCATGTTATACTGTTTTTTGTAAATAGGTTTTTTTTTTAAATTTAGTCAAGGGAGTAAAACTTGCAATTTTTATTAATTATGTCAAACATATAGCATCTTTTTTGCTCTTTACTTTTTGTTTAATAAATAGACTTTACAAATAAGTCAAATTTGTTTTGCTTCTTTCTCTTTCTTTGCCTGAACTTCATTATCCTTAATTTATGGACATGAGATATATGGGTACGTGTGTGTGATAAGGAAGTGAAGAATATACATTTTATATGGCAGAAAATTCAGCTTAAATTTCTATTGTAGCAGTAATGATAACCCTTTTAGCGTCAAAATGTGACACCGATTTTACTCCACAAGAAAACCAGACAGCTGCGGGAGAAAGAGTTTGAAGATACAGTTATGAAGGCAAGCCGGCCAGTGAATCCAGGTTTTGAACAGGAACAACTTGAATTTGATGACTTTTTAAATGCCTAAAATCAGATTTCTCTGAAGTGGCCGAACGTCCTCAAAATGTAAGAAAAAAATATAATCGGGGACAAAACTTTTAATTATTTCTTCCAAATTTTTAAAAGAAACTTTTACGTTTAGGCGGTATAACAATGCCCAGCTGAATAAATTTGAGCTCTTTTGTGAAGCTCTCTGAATTTTTTAAATGTACCCAATTTTTACTTGAGACAGGGCCTGACTATAATACTTTGGTGCTTAAGGCACTTTTCCAATTCTGTGCCCCTATATATAGCTGGCTCATTTTTGTGCCCTATCTCTCTAAACTCAATTTTTTGGCAAAGAAATTTATGCATAAGTGCCCGTGCGATAATCAGGGCCTGGCTTCAGAATGGCACACCATGCTGATTGGTTCCCGATTCTTTATTTTGAAAAAAAAAAAAAATAACTGATCAATTTAGGTTTCTTCTATTGAATTTTCCTTGTGACCTTCGTAAAATACCTTGCCAATAGTTTCTGCATGCCATGAAGAAGGATGCGAACTCCCTAGGGTTGACGAAATACTGTATAGAGCTTTCAAGCTTGAAACAGAACAGTTGTTTTACACAATATGCCAGTTTTTTAGCTGTCACACAATGTAAACTGAATATAAATGAAGACTGATTAGGAGGAAATTAATTAAAAAAGTACTATCCAGTGTCCAGTGATTCAATAAAAAATTATTTTTGCATGTGTAAGGACATATATGTGTTGTATTATGCAACAATCAATTCCTCTTCACCCCCTAAAGACCTATTCCTCCCGAATAAACGGATCTCTATTTTAGAAGAAAGAAAGAAAATTCGTTTGGGTTGAGGAGCCCTTAATTGATCTAACCATCAATCAGCGAATACATTAATTAAATTCCGCTTCGGCGAGAACAGGGAATGCCGGGACAAATTAGTCACCCCAGACAGTTTGGAAGTTTCACCTCCTTGGATCTTCTACCGCTAAATTTTCTGTGTAGTGGAAAGAAGGAATAAGTGAAGAAATCAAGATTGTACCATATATGGAGCTGCTGGTGATTTATGCACGATTACTGATAATCATGATAACTAAACAGATAATTTATAGAACCGAGTGATGACACTCAAGTTAATTCCTTAAATATTCATCAGAGGGTGTTTTTTATTTCAGCACCGTTCAGCTATAAAAGAAGTAACTAATTTCTCAAACCCATTAAAATACGTTAGAGGCACATTTTTTTCCTATTAAGAAAATGGTATAATCGATCAAAATTTATCATTTTCCAATAAAACGCTTTGTGACAACTAATTATGTATCTGATCATTTCTAACTATTATAACCAGTCAAATCCGTTAAGGGTGTAGTTCGAAAAAATAAAATCTCCCTCACGGTCTAAGTACACAAATCAGAATAAGCTAATTGCACTAGGGGCTCGAAAAAATTCAGGATGATTCTTCCTAAGCTGTATTACACACCGCATGAAACAACGGTGCCTTTTTATAAAACTTTCGGGAAAAAAATTCTTCAACATGGAATTGCACGGCAAAAATATTTCGAAAAATAGAATATCCTGCTAAATTTTCGATTTTTAAGAATTTTTCTGAAAGTTTCGCTACTGATACAGGTTTATTGTTTATTACAGTGTATAATAAAGCTTGTAAAGAGACATTCTAAAAATTTTGACGTGCCTGACATCATTAGTTTATTTGTATTTATGTACCAAAATCACATGGTTTTTTTCGAACTACACCGTTAACGGTGTAGTTCGAAAAAATCATGCTATTTTAAGTACTCTCTCTGTACAAGCTGTACTATACACTGTAATAAACGATAAATCTGTATCAGTTACAAAATTTTTTGAAAAAATTCTTAAAAAGCGAAAATTTTGCAAAACGTGCAACTTTTGGAAAAAAGATTAGCAAAAGGCACTGTTTTTTCGCTTATCACAGTGTGTAATGCAGCTTATAAAAAATCATCTTGAATTTTTTCGAGACCCTGGTGCTGTTAGTTTACTTCAATTTGTGCATCAGAACCAAAAACAGGTTTTATTTTCTTTGAACTACAGCCTTAATTTTCTTTCTTACACGACGCTGTTTTCTTATCTTCCACTTTAACCGGAAAATCTAATAGGGCGCTCTCTCCAGCTACTTCTCCTCCATGCGAAAAACCAGCAAATTTAACAATGAAAATGGCCGATTCAAAATTGTAGAAATTTATTTCTAGATGGCGCAACGTGCTTTAAAAGAAAAAAGATACTTCGACTTCTTCTACACTCCCATGATCCTTTTTTGGAATGTTTTGTTTTGGTTCGAATTTAGCACCAGAGAGCGTGTTTAGAATGTAGATTTGAAGCGACGCTGTTGCTATTTGAATTAATTATGTAAAATCAAGTTTTTTGTGTAAAAAGCTGTAAATAGTGATTGTTAATATATACGTTTCAGTTTAAAAATTAGTTTTTTATTGCGTCTTGTGTGTTTTTACTTTCGGAGCCAAGCCATTCGAATTTCGACTGTTCTTGATTTGGAAATACGTCGACTCGGCTAATCCAAGCTTCGTTTTTCTTTTCTTTCTTTCTTTCTTTTATTTTATTATTATTATTTTTTTATGTACAAACGATTTTAACTGAGCATTTATTATCTAATTTGGGTCATTTCTGAGTTGAATTCGCCATGAAAAGCGCCAACAAGAGCGCATTTTTTGAAAAAAACTTTTTTTAAAAACTTGGTTGAGAGCATCTCGTATACAGTCCATTTGCCAAATTTGGTGGCTATCTCCTGAACCGTTTCAGAAGCAGAACGTTGTTTATAGGAGAAGTTTAATTCTAACCACCTAGTATATCAGAGTCAAAAGACAAATGAAGCTAGTCTGGAAAAGCATACATCTGTCAAGAAACAAGATCACGATATATTTCCCCTTGCGACTACCAAAAATTATTCGATAACCAATTCGGAGACAACAATCCTCAAATGAGCTGACAAGCGCAAATTCGCACATCAGCATCAGAGAGGCACATTCAAAGACTCCCTGGAAAAGTCCCCTTACCTTTATTACTGCAAACAACACAAACGACTGCGAAAAAGCAGAATCACGCGCTGTTCCTCATTTAAACCACAAAGATAATCGTTTTGCCTCAGGTGATTGGGGAATTCAGCCTCAGCATTAGAAAGAGCCCGTAATTGCTTGCTCCGACCCTGGACCCATAGACCGTATTAATTAAAATCTGTCGCAAGATAGGGATGGGAAATGGTCGGCCAAATTAGCTGCGCCAAACGACTCTTGTTTCTTTTTTTTTTTTTTTTTTTTTTTAAAATACTTGGTACAATTCATTTCTTTGTTATCTTTCACCTTGATCACTGTGTATGAGGGAGAAGAGGGGGTAAATGTATTAATAAGAGATCGATAATACGAATAACTATGAAGAAGTTTCATTAATAATGGGCTGGATTAAAGGTTCGATTAGAAAGGAAACAATGTTTTCCCTTCAATTTTAATAAAAAGCCGTGTTTTTTTTTAAGGTTGAGTGTCTGCGTATCTTATTGAGATGGGGATAACGGGGAATAGCTATGAGATACCAAGACACATCTTGCTTAAAATGTATTTAAATTCTTGCTTCTGTACTTTTAAATATACATTTATATAGTCGGATGGGGTGGGGGATGTTACGGGGGAGCACTTGCCTTCTCAACTTTCTCCTAAAATATTCAGATTTAGAACATTTGTTTCAAAATTTAAGAGAATCTTTCCTTTTCTACACATCTACACTTATGAATTCGATACGTCCCCCCCCCCAAATTTTTCGACCATTCTATGTCTGTGCATGAGCGCCCATGTGATGGTTTGTAGGAGGGGGGTGCAAGTCAGTGGTTCTGTCTCAGAAAGGTACTATATTTTAGTATTGAACATTTTCATGTTATACCAGAGGATAAATCATACTAATATTTTTTTCCCTCGGAGCTAGAGGGGGCAATGATCCCTCCCTGCCCATGGGTATGGGCTCACGTGTGTCTGTATGTAATAAAATGCGAACTCAGTACAAAACAATTAAGTAGGGGTTTTCCTATCATTTTTAAGGCCTTCCTAGTTTGACCTGATCCATTTTACAGAGGCCAATACCCACTTTTCCGAATTACATCGAATGTAGCTCCGGCAGTAAGAAAATTTGCACTGTAGTAGAGATCTTTCCCGAATATTTTCATGTATGCTTTTTGAATTATATGTGCATCACACTGCATTGAAGATGAAGTCACGTTTCAGAGATAGGGCTAAAATTCAAATGAAATAGTTGCAGAAAGCCAGCTTTACAGGTACGGTTTACTGAAATAGAGATTTTGTGTTTTGTTTCACGAAATGTTTAATGAAAATGCAATTAGATGTTTAAAAAAATGAATATTTGTAAAAATATGCAATAAAAAAATAGCAATTTTTGACCGATAATCCAGAAAAAATAATCTTCAGATGTTGTTAAGATTTTTACTCTTCTTTACGTACTGATTTCCATATTTCTTAATTTAAATTTTATAATTTTTGACCAAATCATGATTTTTTTTACTTACATTTTCTCCATTGATTTCATTATTGAACCAAAGCAATATTTTTATTATTTATAATCCAATTATCAAATTAAAAACAATTGTCATAAACTGTTGGAAACGTCTAATTTATCTTACTGATTTCATTTTTTTATCATTTATGTATGAACTGTTTTAATCTTGTTTAGATATTTTTTCAACATAACATCTGAGACCTTGTTTATTTTCTGCTATAATTAGTGCAAATGCAGTAAATTATGGTTACTATGCGTAAAATAAATTACTTTAATTACTTTATATATATATTACAAATAATTGTATGTAAATGTATGTAATATTCATATCTGAATTCGTTATTGAAAAAATCTACGAAACCTCAACAATTTTAAATTAATTTAAAACGTTTACTTTTTTATATAAGTAAACATTATGGTAGGGAGCGACAACGATAGTTAAAGTGTAAATACTAATGAATTTGAATAAATTATGCACCTCTTTAATGCAAAGTGTTTGGCGAAAAACAATGTACATATTACAAAATTATTTTCATTAGCTGAACTGAAATTATTTAATTTTCTATTCCATTAAAATACACAAACCTTAAATAAAAAGTAGTTTAAATAAAATGCACAAATCTATGCAATAAAAAAGGGCCTTATGCAGTGAAAGATAATAAATGTATGAATGTAATTTTCAAGTGTGCATTTATAAGTTTTAAATAAATTGTGAAATATAAAAAGAACGGGCATACCGATTTTTTCCCTCGATCAAAATGAAGCATCTTTTTCAATTCCGTAAAAAATGTAAACAAGGAGGGTGTACAACTTTTACTATTGCGGAAGAAATCCCTAAAGGAATATAATCCTTTAGAAAGGAGAAAAAGCAACCGAAGGCTTCTCTCAACAAATTAAGCAACATCGAACTAAAGTGCGCCCAGCTTAATGTAAAAAACGTTAATATCATTAAAAACACTTTCAAAATGCCACGATTAGCATTAAAGAAAAAATGTTAAAAAATAAATAAAATATTCCCCTTTAACATTAGATTAATTTGAAATAAACACTTCAATAGAGTTATCACATATCTTAGTGAGGACGTAAAGCAGGGAAAAGAGATAGAGGAAAAAAATTGGGCATTAAATTGCACCGTTTGAGAAGCGGTATAATTCCTTATTTAAACGTCCGTAATTACTTCATTCATTTGCTGGGAGTATTAATTGAAGTACACGTGTCATTAACCCAATAAACGATCCAGCGAATTAATCAAACGAGTTAACAACTGCTGCTTTTTTTTTCCCCTTTCAAAAGAAAATTCCTGAGTATGAGTAAAAACTTACTAAAAAAAAAAAAAATGGAAATGGAAATCAAACTCGATGAATTAGTTGAGATGTTTGGAATATCTTTTTTTCCCGTATTCGGATTCTTCCATTCGTAAATTTTATTCCTTTGAAAACGTACTTCTTTATTCATTGGTTTTCGAAAACGCAGATGCTATTGAAGGAACGAGGTTATTTGCGACATATCACGTCAAAAAAGTCGAATGTTTGTCATTTTAATTAATTTTTTAAGTCATCTATTCTTCATTCTCCTTCTTAGACTTTATTTTACTCCTAAAATTATGCGAGAAAAATTGTAATGAACTGTATTACACTAATGAATGTACTTTAATGTATATCCTTATAGATATAATAATAATTAACTAAGTGAAGTAATCAAAATACTGAATCAAAAAAAAAAAGAGAAAAAATGAATTTATCATTGAAAAAGTAAAATCTAATAGGACCAATTAGCCTTTAAATAAATAAATAAAATGCATATAAATTATCATTTATGTATTTTTGCGTCTGCATTTGTACAACAATGGCAATGAGGGTGATTTTACTGTAAATACTTCAGCTATAAATGAGGATTAAAAAAAAATGCAGGCTACCTTTTCGTATGCTTAAATGGTAGTAGATGAATTTGAGAAAAAGAAAAAGAAAATAGCCATATGTGTGTACATAAAACATATTCCTCTTCACGGTTTACATTTCAGACAACTTTTTTTCTTTTCTAAATCCATTTTATTTACTACGGGGAACAGAAATTATGTCCCGCAGTGGTATGGACGCTAAACTCCGTTCCCATAAGAATACGGTAAGGGAAGCAGCATCCGGCTTGGCCAGTACTTGGGAGGGTCAAATCCCTCTCGGCTCGACTGCTGTGGGACCCTGTACGCTAATGGGAACTGGTGCACGTAAAATAGGTCGTGGCTCCAATGTCCTCCAAGTTGTTAAGCGATACTTCTGGGGGGTGCCGATTTCAAGTGGTGGTTGGTCCCTCATCTGAAATCAGTACAAAATTAGGAACAAACAAGTAGAAGTCCAACCCCCTCGGAGGCAATGGCACCCCTCGTTTCAAGGATAGTGTCGTCTATCCATGACGACAATATAATTGGGAAAACATAATTTCTGCTGTTGTTATGCTCTTAGACCATGAGCACAACAACAGCCAGTAGCGGATTCAGGGGAGGGGCTAAGGGGCTTCAGCACCCCCCCAAAAGAGATTGCTACAGGATAACATTCTACTTCATTATGCACTTTGAGTATGTAAAGTGATCTTTTTTAATCACTTAGCCCCTCCCTAAAGTTTTTGCATCGGTTTAGACTAAAATTTTGCTTTATTGTACATTTTGTTTGGGTGAAATAAGCTTTCTTCAAGTTTTAGCCCCTCCCAAAACAGACTTTCTAGATCCGCCACTCACAACAGCAGAGATTATGCATTTCCCAAGGTGATGAATTTGATGGATTGATATACTTTTACTTGATTACTTCTGTATTTAGCCTTTCTATAATTTTAATATAGATAAGTAATTCTCAAGGCGGTGTAAGCTTGTAAATATTGTATTCTATATTTATGTACCATTCAATAATGCTCATAAAAACATTAAATTTGCAAATCTGCATTATGAATGTTAAAAGGAAAAAAGTTTTAAATAATATCTTCTGTGGTTTCTGTTCCCTGAAATGGTCTTACTAATTCGGACCAAGCCCACATGCGCTTTTAGCAGCGTGACACTTTATAAGACAGAGACTTCAAGTGCCTATCTGCAAAATGTGAAATACAAGTATGAACTCTATTATCCTCAAGAAGAGCATCATCATGGCGCAACAATAAGATATAAATAAAGAATTAATAATTTAACCGAGAATTGCATTAAATAATAAGTGATAAAATTAATCAAATTCACTAACTTATAAAATGTAATTTTTTTATGAGAGCTTTAAGCAAGGTTATTTCATGTAATATATATACAATGATTTCTGAACAACGGCTAATAAAATAGTAAAACTTTTTTTTTTTTCCCTAATGGGCAGGCACTGGCCACAAGCCTTTTGCCATAACAGCCCGAATGTGTGGCCATTTTATTATGGGGACACCCAGTCGGCGGCCACATTACCCCCTAGGAAGGGACGGACACATAGACAACCACGCCTAGTCGGGGATCGAACCCCGGCCGCCGGGAGTTGAACCCGAAACCGGAGTACGGTGCATTACCCACCATACAACTCGGTCGGCAAATTAGTAAAACTTAAAACAATTATCATAAAGATTATCAGTATTTGTTAGCTGTTAGCTAATAACTATTCCCATTTGTGTTTTTGTGCATCCTAAAACCACCTTTCAACAAAACCAATTACAGCTAGTCCAACACGTTTTTAAATCCTTACGATAAAAAGAAATTTATCTCGGTGGAAAACACTGACAACATATTGGAACAAAAGATTATCGAGCGACTCCCAACATCCACCAAGTGTGCACCAACCAACATTACACATCACTCCACAAGACTAGGGATGAAACACACCTTTTATCTTCTTGCAGCAGCATCTCATCTCCGGAGCTCGTGGATAACACGCCGAAAGAAAACCTAAACTCATTGTTCTTTTGTCGGAAAAGTGCGGTGCACATTGTCTTGGAACAAAGCAAGCAGCATTCCACCAAAATCTTCTGATATCTTTTTTTCGCTGCCTGTCTTCTTTCAGCCGACTACCCCTTTGTCGTGAAGCAAGTAAAAAAGCAAGGGATGGAAGGGGAAAAAAGGCAGACTCTTTAGGTATGATTAATTCCGTATAACCTTATCTATCAAAAGGAAGATCAATTAAACTGAAATAATTCGCGCATTATGAAGATTAATTAGTCGTGCGAGGCTGTGGAACGAATAAAGATAGTGTAGACATAATTTCATCAGACTTAGTTCTGTATTTTTGATAAAATCCAGTCGATTGTGTATTTTGAATTGTCAGAGATACGACGACAAGGCATTAAATAATTAAATTAGGTCGATTTCAACAGGATATATATTTTTTATTCTTATACATGTTTCATATAAAATTATCGACCGCAGTCAATAGAATACCTTTTAAAATATCGTTCAATAAAATACTATTAATTAGAATTAACTTACTATAGATATTAACGTACCAGTTAACCTGAACCGGTTCTTAATGCCTTTCCATTATCCACTTAGTGTTTTACTATATTCTAAAAATGTAATTTACGTAGTCCTTCCATTAATAGCGCAAGCTCGTACTACAAAATCTTTATTTCAAAAAATTTAGGGACATCAATCTTCTCTCTTTTAACACAGACAACAGAATACTCAAGTTCCACACAGGAAGTAGACGGTAGTCCTGACCTTGCATCATCCTCTCAGTCTTCACGAACCAAACTGAAACACATGATCTACTTGAAAAGTGCTATTTTCTTCAGTGCATTATTTCTATGAACAGCCATCCACACGTCATGAATTTCCTGGGTGTTTGTTACCAGTTCTACCAAAAATTCGATGTTACGCCGTTGTTCTGTCTGCTCACCAAAATCGGTCGATTTGGTTTCTATCCAGCAGGTTTCCCTGAGTTCGCGTACTTACAGGACAGACTACACATAGTAAAATTCTATTATCAGTTGTCCAACGCACCTACACTTATTATATCAGCCAGCCCTTTGACGTGCGGTGGTTGCGCCGTGAAACCACATTATTTCAGCGCTTTCACTGCTAGTCGCCAAAAATATGGTTAAATGGTCCCAACATTGTAAAAGTTCAGACGTTTCCATCGATTCATTGAACTACCAACGACATGGCGGTCGATCGAATAGCCCATTGGGCGACGCTGAGTTAACCCTTTAACGCGCAGTGTTCCCGCTCTGGGAACACCAAACTCTGACGTTTTGACTGTTGCCAGTCACGAAGAATAGATTTGATTTCTATAAAAATAGGTGAGGGTGACATAGCTCCACGAGAATCCTTTACTTTTTAGCACGTCATTTCCCGTCAAAAAATTGTCACGATTCTTTTTAACAGCACTGACATCTGCTGAAAAATGGAGAACAGCTTGATAGATTGCCCAATGCTGAAAAAAGGGCAGCCGTTGCCATCGATCGAAACGTTCATCGCGTGCCACAGATCTAGAGACAATTTTTTTGACGACAGCTGGCTGTGCCGGCACAGCCAGCTGTCGTCAAAAAAAGTGAACGTTTCGATCGTCCGCCATCTTGCTGGTAGTTAAGTCGAGCGATGGCAACAGTTGCCCTCTTTTCAGCATTGGGAAAGGGTTGCGCCTGAAAGGGTTAAAGAAGTTTTCTGGCACAGATGGGTGTGCAGTCGTGCTGGTTGCACGACCGCACACCCATTGCTTAGCTTACTATGCAAATTCTCGACATCGGCAGGAAGTTTTAATTTTCTGCTTCAATATACTTTCGAATTTTCATGGTGAGACCTCTATTAGGGGAAGAACATGTTGAGAGTAGTTTCAACGCTACAAGAACGGAGAATTTCACGTAGAAGAATGGCATGTTTTGACATGCGTAGAATTGGAGGCAAGACTCGTGTTAAAGCACTCATATTCAAGAAGAATTGGCACAATCATTGAGAGGACTCAACAAGTGAATTCAACTGTGAATCAGAAATGCATTACCCGAGTTTTACAACAAATCTTTGAATTTCGGAAGGGATGGGGAGTGAAAACGGCGGAAGCAAGCTAAGCTACATACCTAATAATAATAAAAAATTGAATATTAATTTAACCTCTTCCGTTTCGTACCTTTCCGGGCTGGAGAGTTCAAAAGTCTCGCGCCAAAATGGTTGGCGCATTTCAAGTCTTATGCACGGAATTTTTTTTTTTTTATATCAAAGTGTTTTAAAACTTAAAATGAATGCATATGTTGTACCTACACTTATTTTTTTTTCAATATTTTGTTTAATAAAAAATAGGTACTTTTATAGGTACTTTCTTAAAAATAATACGACCGTTAATGCATTAAGGTATACTTTTTAAGAGCCCAAATACAATAATAGGTAATTAATGTCTTTTGTCTTGTTCAATTAGTCTTGTTCTATGTTATAGTGTTCACGATAAACATAGATTGAAAAGCTTTAATTGACTGAATTTTAGAAATTAAAAGAAAGCGATAACGATATTAGAAATGTAATATTATTAAATGTTAAGATTTGTGTGAGATACAGACGCATGAATTCATTCATGTATACAGCATATGAATGCAGCAACCGTGTTTTAAAATATCATAAACAAAATATAGTCTACGACTTTGTATTTCAAAAGTACAAATGTTTAAAATGAAAGAATTTACGAATTAAAAATGTTTATCGAGCTTTACCATTTTTCAACTTCGTATCTTCAATGTTCGAAAACTTAATCTGTTAAAAAGAAGAGGTCATATCCTTAAATAAAGTATAAATTAAATATACCCTATCTGCTTGATTAGCGTATAACGGACAAAATCCTATCGAAAACAGAAAACCAAAAACTTTAATCGTCTCCCAACATCCACAAAGTGTGCATCAACATTACACTTTGGCCCACTTCACGAGATTAAAGGACAGACCTTTTATCTCCTGCAAAGCAATCATCGCATCTCCCGAGCTCGTCGATAACACGTCGAAAAGAAAACCTAAACTCATTGTTCTCTTGTTCGAAAAGTGTGGTCCACATTGTCTTCGAACAAAAGCAATATATTCCACCAAAAATCTTCTGATACCGTTTTTTTTTTCTTTTCTTTTCCCTTACTTACTGCCGGCTTTCTTTCAGCCATTATGTACGCCTTTGTTGTAAAACGAGTGAAAAGTATAAAGAGAAGAAAAGAAAGAAATCCAGACGTCATTTAGGTTTGATTAATTCCCGAGATTCTTATCTATCAAATGGAGGTGCAATTAAAATAATTCGCGCATTATGAAGAGTAATTAGTAGTCAAGCGAGGTTGTGGACGAATGAAGAATTCCTATTTTTTGGCAAGTGTGTGTTTTCTTGGGCTTAACTGCGTATTTTTATTAAAATCAGTTTGCTTTTAAAAGGTAAGTATCGATTAGAAAATGTAATGGATGTCAAAGATGAAATAAAATGACAGTTTACGGAGAAAGATTTTTTTTTTTTTTTTTTTAACAATATGTGACATTAGTTAGCCGCAAGCTGGATTTCATTTTGTGAATCGGTATTTCTGTTTTTAAAGTTTAGAATATAAGAAATTTTCTCAGACACCCTTTAAGCAGGGGTCGATTCAGAAATTTCTCCAGGGTCCCATTTTTGTGAAAATTGCTTATTTTTGTGAGTATCAGTATTTAATTTTGTGAACTTCAGCACTTATTTTTGTGAATTTTTATAACAATTTAATAAAAGTCCCTTTTTTGTTAAAATTATTGAACAGATAAAAATGTAGGATAAAATACCAACGATGGGCCGGTTTAATCGTATTGTATTTTTGTGAAGGATAGCTTGAATCGATTATATTTTTGTGAAGGGGGCTATTTTAATCGATTTTAATTTTGTGAAGGGGCCGCAAAACAGTCTAAAATTCCGTCTGCATCGACTCCTGCTTTAAGGAAAGTTTAAAAACGGTTTTAAGAATTTACACACAAACATGTCTTACGAAATCACCAATTTAATCTGAAAAATAGTTCAATAAAATTTTATTTATGGCAGACACGTCATAGAGGGTGTTTGAGGAAGAATCCTTAACTTTAGAAATGAATAACTCAAAAACGAAGTTAAGCAAAATTTTTAGTTACAAAAACTTTGTAAATAAAATTTTGCGGCTTCCATATGAAATTCTTTTTAATAAACATGCAACTGGTTTCATGCTTCTATTAATCACCGTTTTTGAGTGATTTATTTTCAAATTTAGGGTCCTACGTAAAAAAAAAAAAACAATGTACAAAGCGGATTGTACATTTATGTAAATCTAGAGCAACAGCGCATCCCATATTTGCAAACTTATTTGTATTTATTGATGTACGGATTATAGAATGACAATTTCTGTTTGAAAATGTAATGAAAATAAGAAATTAGTATTTCATACATTTTTGAGACAATTTATTTAGTACAATTGTTCAAATGTGGTATAAGTGAGAAGTTTTTTCTGAAATGCTTTAAAAAAAAATGAAAATTGGAAAGAAATAGTCCAACACATAAATGGTAACTCCAAAAAAAAAAAAAAAAAAAAAAGAAATGTAATTTGTGTTTATATTGTCGTGATGAAACTTCGACATTATATATACAGAAAAGTAAGTAAGTAACACGGTGCTATTGATCAGCTTTCTCCAATAGTTTGAGAAGAGATTTCGTATAGCAATTGGGAATTGATAAAATCCTTTCCGAGCTTTTTATCTCATTTAGCTAATTGCGCTTTTGTTGTACACTCGTTATGCAAATTTAATTAGACCCTTCCACGACAGATAAGAATCGTCCGAATTAATCAAGTTTAAAGGATGTCTGCATCGTCTCCGCCCCAGCCCTCATAGTTGGATCTGCGATAACGAAAAGTAAAAAAAAAAAATAAAATAAAATAAATAAAAATAAAATAGAGAGAGGGGGAAAATACTTCATAAGTCTCTTTTTTTACGAGTTATTAGTATTTTTTTAACCATAAAAAATTGTTAAGGCAGACAGACTGAAAGAAATTTCTCGAATAACTGGCATTAATATTAGAGTTCGTAAAAAATAGAAGGGAAAAAAATAGTCCCCCACACTAAGGAATGCAAAGAGGCGAAAAAAAGAACCTGCTAAACTACTAATTTCTTACATAACTGAATTGTTTTCCAAGGAGAAAGGGAGAATCGGATATAGTGTGATTTTGAAAGCTTTTATCCATGTAAAAGAAAAGAAAAATACATATACAGAGAATTTCCAGCAAATGAAGAACTATTAGGAGTACCAGGGGCGTAGCCAGGGGGGGGATATCGGGATATATCCCCCCCGAAATGTTTGGATTAGTGATGAAATTCCATATACACATAAAAGTTCATATCCCCCCCCGAAAAATTTTCCAGGCGCATATCCCCCCCCCCGAAAAATTTTCCTGGCTACGCGCCTGAGGAGTACCGAAAGTTATGTCCTTTTTTTTACGTAAAATTTACACAAATAAATCAACAAGTATTGAATTACAAACAACCTTTGCCAAAGTGTGCGACTTTTATAATTTGGTAACTTTTAAAGCGAGAATTTTATAGATAACATATATTATTTTTTCCTCAACAACAATAGCCATGTTCCCTTTTTTTTCCTGTCTACCCTCCTTGGGAGGATTATATTCGAAATTTTCTGCGATCGATTCTTAAATAATCGTGATATTTGTATATTAGAGCAAGAATTCCATGGATATAGCTTCCCTTCTCCGAGATCACGCAGGCTATGTGATAAGAACGTTTTGGCCCCATAAGCTAGGAATTTTGGAAAATGCTCTCCAATTTAGCTCGAACAGCTTAGAAACGCATTTAAGTGCCAAATTACATATTATTAGCTTCAGTAATTTTGGCTAGGCAAAATACTAACAGACAAAAAAATGACATAACTTTAAGGTACACGTAATATAAAATGAAAAACCAAAATACAAATGTCCTTTCTAATTTAAATATTACCGGATAAGTTAGACACACAGATATTTCAGGTATTAAAGCTTTGTGTTCTTCAAAAACTAAAATTCAATATTTTTCAACTGGGGAATGAATCGCCGTTTGTGTATATTCACTACGGACTGGACGATTTATTATGAATTGTTGATTAGTGCTTTCTCGAAGCATTAGGCTGAGGTTTATACCTTAACTGTTGATCTGGAGGGGGACTAAATTGAAATATTCTAAGTTCGTTTCGGCGAATGGCATAAGCAAGGGGAGGTCAAACCCTTCTACCCTTCCTCAGTGCACAAATTTTTTTAACGTCAAGTCCATATATTTTTCATTTTTGTTACACCAGGATTATGGTCTTTTTAACATAAATGCTATGTTCATAACTTTTGTATGTTTTAAAATTGAAAATAAAAGTTGATGACCTAAAACTGCAACAAGTATATTACTGTACTAGACAACAAACTGACAGCTTCACTCATGTGTGTGTTTGATTTGTTCAATGCGTATGGGGTTCCACAAAATTTTTGTAAATATAATGGGATCCGTATACCAAAAAGTTTAAGAATCACTGGCCTAAATCATAGCGGCTATTCGTTTAAGAATTTCGAAACAAATTCTCAGGTTAAATACTCAAGCAGCAACAAATTAACTTTAATAACATTATTCTTGTTGATCACTGGAATTTATCAAAGTCATTAAATTGAAAATATCTAATATTTCACATTAAAGGATAGATTATAGTACCCTTTCCTATCACCTACATTCTTTATTTGTTAAAAAAAAACTAAACGCATTTAAATAAAATTGTCTCGGTTACATAATTAACGGCAGCCCAATTAATTTAATGTCAAAAGTTGGATAGAAAAGAAAGCCAGCCATTCTACCGATAACTTAAAAGTTTGATTTTACAAAAACTCCCTGCCAATTCTTGTGCTTATAATGCAATTAAGTAACTCGAACAACGAGAAATCATAAATAGAAAGTTTAAAATTTAAAGGATTCCCGGTAATTCAAATCATGAAATGCACCACGAAAGAGCATCCAAAAATTCGCTTAAAAATAGCTTCCTGCAAAATCCGTTTTCTCGTCACTCGAAACGTAAACAATTGAAATCTCGAGAGGCGTTTAAATTCAAAATACGGAATTAGAATTTTAAAATTATATTACCCTACGAAAGAACATCTAGCCTGGCCGCAGACTCATTTTTCTCTTCTAGTAGGCATTCCTTTTGTTTAAACCAAAGAAAGCCAACAAATAAAATACTAGAGGGAAAAAAAAAAGAAAAGAACGCAGGTAAAAGAGCACAGTAACATTAACTTCTGCAAAGGTTCCATTTGACATTTTTACAGCCGCTGAAAAACAACAAAACGAACTAAAGAAAACATTGTACCGAAGTTTACATTCGACCATATTTTCACTACTACATCCCCGCACCCCCCCCCCCCCCCCCTTCCTTTTTCTTTGATAGAAAATAAATTTATTTTCTATCGTAAATTTATTTTCTATCAGAGTCTACTCTTTTTTTCATGTTCGGGAATTCGAAATAGAAATACATCGTTTACTCTTTTTGTTTATTTTTTCAGTATCAATCTGAGACGTCTTTGTCGTCAGAAGAGAGAAGTTGTGCATTCAGTTATTAAAACGGAAAGCGGAAATTTTAAGGATCTTTTCGACACATACGAGCATATGCGCGATTAGTGCATTCTAGGACTATGCTAGCACATATCAACCATTTATTTTAATTACGGAGAACCTTTTCTTTTATTTATTGCTATGTTACATCGTTGTAAAGAGCGTTAAAAACTTGACAACCTTTGTCTAAAGCGGAAAAAGAAACGGTTCTTCGATCTCACACTGGAGGCACTATTGCGTTACAACAAAATGTTTTCGTTTGAGAAGGCTGCTCATTTAACCGTAAGTTTTTTTTCCATATTTTTGAATGAACAGCTTTTTATAGAGGCCTGACCGTGCTGTACTTGAAATGGATGAGTGGCTCTAAACTGCCATACACCGTATAACGTATTGGAATTCTTTTGGTTGCTCCTGTAGAAAAACTACAAATGCTACAATGAGAGGATTATTTTGCAATTCTCAATTACACATACAAATTTTGCCTTGTTTGAAACAGCTCAATATCTCTATACTTTAAAGAATGACTGCGCATAGAGCAAGCACACTGTACTGGAATTCCTCTGGGTGCTCCTGTAAAAGAACAACAAATCACGTGCACCATTTTCAATAGATGCATTGTAAGGCATACAGAAATAAAATTCATCAATTTATACGAAATAAATACGAAATTTAAAAAAACTATTTCAAAATTTCGTATTAATCGGTGCATATTTAAGGCAGTTAGAGTACAGGCAAACCAAAATCATAGCCTTATTGGCAAAATCATAACCCAGTTGGAAAGCGCTAAAACTCAGTAAATGAGGTACTTTGCCAATGTTCTGGCTGCACAAAGTTTTCATTTCTCAAAATTTTGTTTTGATCCCCAAAATTGCTTTGTTTTCATTTGTATTTGTTCTTATTTGCATCTGCACTTACTGTCACAGCTTAGTCTAATACTGAAAACTAATATTTCTTTCCCACTCCTTAATGATTAAAGACAACCAATGTTGGGTGTACCTTCACAATTATTAACATAATTTAAAAGAAAATCCTAATATAGTGAATATTTTCTAGGAACCATACAGTATTCGGATAATATTGGAAACCAGTGTTCCTAAAATATTGCAAAAAGCGTTCGTGGTGTTTTGCTATTGATGGCTGCTAACTTACACAGTTAAAAACAATGATCATCTGATGTATGGGTCAGTCTCATCAATTTTTAATTTAAAATATGCTCTAAAACTGTTCAAAATTTACCTAAAACATACTAAACAGAGACTTCTGCAACTTGACGGCCTAAGTTATTTGCAACTCAAAGAGTGCAATCACGATTTTTTTTTTCAAAATTTATAATCCGTATTATTTAAAATCATCTGTATCAGGATACTGTAACTCACGCATCTTATGATCCACAGAAGTAGACACACCTAAATGGGATTGTCACATTTTTCAATGATTTTTTATTTTTTTTTACATAAAATTTGAAATACATTACCAATGCAATAAAGGATATCATTATTTCTTTATTAGAAGAGTGATTTTAAAAGATTATGAAACAGTTAAAATATCCGCATGTTTGTACTAGGGTAGTTAAATGATGCGAAACGAGCTTACCTTAACGAAAATGTGCATTTTCATTTGAAAATTAAATTAAGTATCAATAGTTCAGGTTAAAAACAAAACATCCTCTACGGTATGACTTTTTTTTTTAAATTAAGAAATTATAAATCTCAAATCAAAAGTAGGAACGTGCAGATAGGCGACCCTTTCTCTGATTGATTCTCTCAAGTGATGTCATGTACTTACTTAGCCCAAACATTTTAGGTTGGGCGACCGGAAACCGCAAACGCCTGCAAATTTAGATTAATTCGCATGTTTGATTCTTAATCTCTCTCAAAAATGGTCTCTGAAAGTAATATTTGTCTGACCGAGAAACAAACCTTACAGTGAAAGTACTCTGTTTCACAAATCGGTTTTTCAGATGACTTTATATTAAATTAAATTGTTAAAGGCTATTTTATCATTACATACACATGTATATATATATATATATATATATATATATATATATATATATATATATATATATATATATATATATATATATATAATATATATATCTCATATAAAAAAAAGTAATATGTTTAAAAACAATTTGGATGTGTATATGCATGCATATATATATCTGGAGGAATTAAAAAAAAAAAAACGGGGTTCCTATATTATGATTATTCTGTCCTAAACATTATTTTTCTCTTATTTACTAGATTAATCTTCTGTCATACAATAACTTATTATACATACTCTCTCAATAATAATAATCATTATATTTTGTAAACAATATGTTATATTTAATTTTGCTATACTATTTATTTTATTCAATCTTTTAAATTTATTATTATTCAATACATATTTATTATATTAATATACCTGGATATTCTTAAAATTTAATAATATTACCTTTTAGTATTTGGCAACTCCTATAATTTCTTCTTTCCACTTTTACACTTTTATTTAGTGGCAACACCATTTTTCACTTTTTACAATTCTTAGCATTGGCAACACATACTAATTGTTCAAATAAAATTTCCATGTGCTCAAGGTCTGGTATGTAAAATTATCTTTCTAATTTTTGTTATCTTTTTGATTTCTTCTTTCCTTTATATAGTAGGGTAGGGCCCAGATGTGTGGAGTTAATATCTCTTCTGATATGCCACACAACCGAAACCCTACTATTTGGTTTGCTGTAAATTATAATCCACTGTTTGTGGCCCCTGACGATGGTGACAGTGGTTATAATTTCCGTTCCATTATATTATCACAATAATTCTTGCACTTTATTTGGATTCAAAATCTGGTTTCTAATTCTTGCTAATAGCTGTTATTTTTATGCGAGATATGTCTTATTTGTAGTATGTTTTGTGTTTTACTTGTTAGTTATATATATATATATATATATATATATATATATATATATATATATATATATATACATGTGTGTGTAATGACAAACTATCAGAAAAACATTAACTTACACATTACGATATATTCATAAAAAAAAAACAAAAAAAAAAAAAAAATCCTTTAAACATTTTGAAAATACATCACACGGTAGACACGAATTACAACAAAGCGATAACGATTATTTTCGCGTCAAATGTATTTCCGATAATTGGAGAGAGATCTGCGAGAGACTCTGGGAAAGTGAACAAAAGTGAAATCCTCGGAGACATTAAAATTCAAAATAACGAATTAGAATTTCAAAATTATGTTATAGCATACCTCCCACAATGAACGTTCCGCTCTGCCGCAGACGGAATTCTCACTAGGCAGCCATCCTTTTCACTTCACTGTGAAAAATTCGAAAAAGAAAAACAATTTTGCGAAAAGAACACAGGTATGAGAACGCAGTAACATTAACTTCCTGGAAATGTTCTATTTGACGTTTTTACAGCTGCATGTTAAAAAAGAAAAACAGTACAATGAGCTAGAGAAAACATTGTATCGAAATTTATATATTCGTTCGTGTTTTCAGTTTTATTTTTTCCACCCTTAAAGTAAATTTATTTTCTATCAGAATCTCTAATCTTTTTTATAGCTTGTGAATATGAAAGAGAAGTTTAAAAAAAAAAAAGAATAAAATAAAATATCGATTTTTTATTCGGCTTATCGGAATCGATCTCAAACTGCAAAGCCTTTCAAAGAGAAAGGTGAACTCACCAGTATTGAAATTTTCTAGGCTTCTTTCATGAATTTATGCGACGTGTTTACTGACATTAAAATTTTGGCATTTTCCCAAAGGTTGCAGAGACGGTGTTTGTAATTTTCTCTCTCTGTTTATTTTACTTTTAAGTGCCATCGAAATCAGATTAGCATCATTTTCAAATATTGTGTTGGTGATTTATGATATTCGACAGCTTTACGTTTTTATTGGCAGAGAAGGGGGGAGGGGGGGGGTATTTTTGCTACGTAAATGATGTGGATTCAGAAAAACTTTACAATTTACTTCGCTTGTGACGTCTTTTTGAGTCATAAAAAAACTTCATGAAAGCTATGCAGCATTTGACACTGCTAGTCACAAATCTCTTCGTTTTTTTATACTCCTTTTATTTAACTTAACTCTACGTATGCTGTATGCCCAGATAAAAAATTTAGTAAATCGACTCTTTTCTCTTTCCAAGTCTTCAGTTGAGTTGAGATTTTGCATGATACTAGCGCACTTCAGCGAACAACAAACACATAAATAAATCACTGAAAAAAAAATCCCTCCATGGAATGGATAACACACTGAACATAGCAGATCACCGATGTGTCAAGGGCCATGACTCTGGAGTACCGCGCGGCTGGCGATCTAACGGTGTGACGTTTTGGGCAGTTTTCTCCAGGCATAAAGTGATTACGTATTACAACCCCTAAAAATTCCTCCACCAAAGATCCCCTCCCTCCCCCCCCCCCCCAAAAAAAATAATAAATAATTATGCAAGTCTCGGGCATTTTTTTCATTTGTAATATGGTTGTATGGTTGTATGAAAAAATAAAATAATTTGACGTAAGAAAACTTAAATCAGTATTTATTTCAATAAAATCAGTAAATAAGGATTTAAAAAAGGCTCTAATGAAAAGCAATTTTCTCTCCAGTGATCCGGAACTCGCATTTCAAGCCTTGGCCGGAGGGTCGCTGAACCAGACGGACGTTTGTAAAGCGGTGTCCAATGGGCGGCTATTATTAACCCTAACAAGGAGAGCACAAAGACCCAAACTCATGCAGGGAATCGAACCCGGACCTGTGATGTGATATAATGATACGTAAGCCACTACATCACCCGAGCGGCATTAAAAAAAAAAAATGTGAACGTGGATATTAACACAACTAAGAGATTGTAGCATTGAATAGGCACGATTAAAAACTGTTAAGAAAGAAATTTCAGAAGTCCACCAGTTTAAACTCGACTGTTTTAATAAAGAAGAAACGAAGGAATGTAAGAAAAATATAAAAAGCTCATTCAAGAACAACAGTATTTGATAAAACTGTGTCACCTAAATCTAAAAAAGTATCATGAAAATAACTTCCCCCATTCGTAAATTCAAATGTATGATATTCCCCCCCCCCCATAACTGAGTTTTCTCGCTATCGTAAAAATCATTTGCATTGAAAAGATATTAAAAGAATATTATAAACGATCCAATAGAATTTGACGGTTTCACACTTTCTCTCATAACCAAGGCAGTATAACACTAAGAATTTTTTTTTTTTTTTAACTATATCGAACTTATGCATTGATATTTCATTTGGTTTACTGTTGCGAAATCTCGCCCATTTCTGGCAAAATGCCGTTCCAGAAGTCCAATATCCCCTCCTGCAGTTCCGAAGAAGACAAGGCTCGCCCCCTTGCACAATAATAATGCGGTATCATTATCATTATCAGAATATGATCATTAGTTTTCGCGCCAGAAGAATTTCAGATAAAGAGAAACAGTTTGCGTTTTAATGATGGAGGGAGGGGAGAGTTAAGTTCTCAATAGTTTTTAAAGTTTGAAAGGTTTCGTTTTGAGTTTGCAGAAATGTAGATAGTAGAGATGAGACGGGCTCAGCCCGAGCCCGAAAGCCCGAGCCCGAGCCCGGGCCCGAACCGGGCTCGGGCTCTGTAGTTCACAAATGCGTTCGGGCTCGGGCTCGTGAAAAATTTCTCCTTTATTGAACATACTCCTTGAAACAGATTTTAAAAAGTGATTCATGGGGAAAATAAAAGTACAGTCAACTCCGGTTATAGTGAACCTCTGGGGAACATCCAATTTCGTCCACTATATCCGAAGTTCACTAAAACCCAAGTGTCTTCATGATGGATAGAGAGATACTGTGTATGAATCGAGACTAGTGGTTTGCGATCATTATATCTGATGGTTCACTATATCCGGGTTCACTATAACCGGAGTTGGCTGTACTTATAGAAAAAATAGCGGCACAGGCGCCTAGAAGGTGCGTTAAGCTCTTTGGATATTTCAGAACTCCGGCTTCTATTCATTAGTGAGTCATGAGATCCGACATTATTTGATAAACATATGGATAAATAAAGAATTAGAAAGTGCATTGAGAGTTTGCAACTATGTTTGTCTTTAATTTGCACAAACGGCAAAATTCATTGTATTCTATCAATGAAGTCATTGGATTTTTTTTTTTTAAATCTTTAACGGAAATTTCGGGCTCGGGCGGGCTCGGGCTTCAAAAAATGAGCCCGAACTCATCTCTAGTAGATAGGAGATGGAGAGACAGAAATAGGGAGTTCTACGAAATCTTTCACCTAGTGAACAACTCAAACCAGAAACTTAAAAAAGTCTTCATGTCAGATGCGGCTTTGATCGTACTAGCGCTCAAACTAATTTCTTATTAGGTATGAATGGAGTGATTCACGAAAAAAGTACCGCAAATTTTCGTTTTAAGAATAGATTAATAATTAGTAAAAACATTAATATCAGGCCCGAGTGGGAGTGGCTCCTTTGGGGGCCATCGAATAGAGACAGAAAAGGGGCCCCGTACTGAGGAATTTAGATTGAATAGAATATTTGGAAATGTAATATTTGAAAACTAGGCATGCATGACTAAAACATCACATTTAACTATTTCAGATCTTTTGGGACCCCTGACTCCTCGGGATCCCATCGAGCCATGGGGTTTCTGGGGTCTTCCGCTGCACTACTAAAGATGTAACATTACAGGGGGAAAAATCCAATTACCCTGATATACATATCAAATTACTCAAACTATTGGGTTGGCAACAAAGTAATTTCGTTTTTCCGTATGTCAGTATTTCACCTGACCAAAACTACTGAAGCTAATGATACTTAATTTGGCACGTACGTGAGTTCATAAAGATAAATGCTAAATTAGAGAGCATTTTCCAAAATTCGTAAACTTAGGAGGAGCAGGTGGCCAAAAAGGTCTTTTCACACATCCCACGTGATCTCCAAGAAAAATAGAGATATCCATGAAATTCTTGTTGTAAAATACAACAGTCACGAATACCTAAAAATCAATTCAGGAAATTTTGAATATTGTCCTCCAAGGAGGATAGACGTAAAAAGGGCGGGGGGGGGTGGCCATCTTTCATTCATGGAAAAAAGTGTTACCAGTTAAACTCTTGATTTAAAATGGAGAAAATATGAAACTCATGTTTAGGCACGACTTGCCTGTAGTTAAAAACTTGTTGAAAATGTATTTGTTTCAATTTTATGTAAAAGAACGTAATTATTTTGTTGTCAACCCAATACAAATAGTATATCCATTTTTGTGTTCCGCTTCGGGGACACTTGGCAATCGTCGACCATCAGAACTGGCCAGTCCGGCCCTGATTAATATTTAGCTAATTGGTTCTAATGATTTTAACTTACATCCAGTCGTTTCTCTTCAAAAGTATTTTAAGACTATGTTGTTTCTATTAAAACTTCTGCACAGAGATGCAGAAAATGTTTAGGGGCCCAATATTTCCCCAAAACAATTTTTGTTTTGTCAAAAATTCCCCCAAAACTTAAACATATCTTCATTCTAATTTAAGCAACTATCTAGCCAGGGGTCACTAAAACTGAAGAATATATTTCTTCTAATTTAAGCGACTACCTAGCCAAGGGTCGATTCAGACGAAAATGAGCCACTACCATAGATATATGAATACGAGGAGACGGCATTAGCTATCTGATAGTGAAGCTGAAACTGTAACCAATTCGCCATATTGCTTAGACCCAGGGGCGTAGCCAAGGGGGGGGGGTTAGGGGGGGTCATAAACCCCCCATGAGAAATTTTTTACCATACAAAATGTATATTCTTTACTACATTATCACACATATGTATACATATATATGAATTGCAGTAGTCATAACCCCCCCCCTATGAAAAATTTCTGGCTACGCCCCTGCTTAGACCACATTGAAATATGACTGTGTTATTCTTTGGTGTCAGTTCCAATTTTAAAGAAGTAATGTCGCCAAAGGTGGCGCCAAAAATAATTACGAATTTTACATAACTGTAAAACATTTAACTGCAGAATGCCGGGATTTTATATTTATAACTATTGTAACATATAATTGCGCATCTTTACTTTTTAATTCGTAAAATCATGCATCTTTCACTGTTATTTAAAAAGAAACCAACAAAACGATCCACCATACTTAGACCAACACAGTTACTTCATTTCGTCGTCCAGTGCTGAAGATAACCTAACGCCATCTCCTTGTATTCATTTCTCTATGGCCACTACAAAACTTGGGTAGCAAACAGAATAAAATTATCGTCTGTAATCAGCTCCTTCTCATGCAGAACATGCAAGCCTTACTACTAAAAACAGCGAAATCCAGTTAAATCAGGAAAAATCTTCCAACACTGTCCACGTTTCGCAATCGAATTTACTTGACAGGTGGCGAGAAGAGGCCAGCGATGACTCAATTAGAGACAGAGAGAGTTATTAGCGGCATTAAATGGTGATGCAACAGCGTTTATTAAACGGAGCAGAGGAACGACAGTTCCAAAAGAGCACGAGCACTTCCTGAACCGCTTAAAAGCCCACTTCAGAGTGATTTACGCAACGTGAAGCAGGTGGCTTAAAACACTTCATCTGATGAACAGCCTCATCCCCCTTAAAAGATCTTATAAAAGGACGATATGCTTTTCTGCTGTTCTGGGAAACGGGGGCCGATGGTTTCTCAGAAAAGGAGCAAAATCTGTTTAAGTGGCAATTGATTATACAGAGATATTTATTCAGAAATATTCTTGCAAAACGAAACATAAGAAACATCTTAGCAGAATTTTATGAAATACAAAGAATTCAATGACAGTTTTTCGATGTATTTTTAGGCTTAACAGAATATTAATGGTTTAAGTCTTTAGTCTTAATTTGTTAATTTTATATCTGGAGACATACGTTTAGTAGTAATATTTCAGAGTGCAAGTCTTATCTTCACGGGCCTATCGAAGAACTGCGAAATGTGAAGGAGAAAGGATAGTACAGGTTCCCAATAGCATCGGTACCCTCTGTGATGAGTAAAATTTTCAAAACGGTCGCAAGTAGGTAACGCATAGCCACTGCGATGTCAAAAAGTGACCCGTAAAAGCAGTCCCAACGCGAACGGCGGTTGTCGTTGTGACTATTTGATGACGACATAGCATGATCGCAGTCACCAATAAGCATTTCTTTGCTGCGATTCTACAGATCAATCCTGGTCACACTGCAACTCTAATGTGCCGGCGTGTTTTGGTCACAAAGAAGACTACGACAACGCATATGAGCCACTAAACAGCCACAAACAAAACAACAACAACAACAAAATTGGAGAAAATCAATTTCTGGTACTGTTATCTGTCATTGATGTGTTAGTATCAATATTGTCAGCTGTCATTGAAGTGTTAATATATGTGTACAATCGCTGTTTGAAATCAAGAAGGCCCCACCATGGCCGAGTGGATAAGTCACTGAACATAGCAGATGGCTAAAGTGTTAAAGTCCAGGGTTCTCGCCTTCTGCTCGACAGTCGACCTAACAATGAAGTTTTGCGAGGTTCTTCTGCAGATGTAACCTGAATACATTACAGCCCCCTAAAAAGTCGACCTCCCAAGACATCCCCTCCTTTATGTAGATATCCCTCGTGGAACTTTGCCTCAACCCCAAGATCCAAATTTAGACATCAACAACTCAAGAAACCTAATTCTTATGTCCGAACATGAAACTGCATGTCGCTGAAAAATGAACAGCAGAACGACACTTTCTAAAGAGTACGAGCATTTCCTGAACCGCTTAAAAGCCCAATAGCTTTAGGCCCTTCAAAATAACATTGTAGAACAGTCAATAGTTTACATCAGTGGTTCCCAAACTTTTTCTCTTATTGCGAACCACTGGGATTCGCAAACCACCGTTTGGGAACGACTGGCTTACATTCATAATGGACTGAGGATATTTTAGCTGTAAACTGTACTTTTTTTTCGTTATTATTCCTTTTAAAATGAATTCTACCATTAATCAATCAATTAAGAATAAGTAAATAAATATGTGTGAGTTCCTAATGCAGGGATGTTAACTCCAACATTCGATTTGGGAGCACCTCGGGAGCAGAAAAAAATTTCATTTGGGAGCACAGAAATTCCATTTGGGAGCAGAAAATTTCCATTTAGGAGCACCTCGGGAGCACAAAAAATATAGTTTCCGAGAGGAAAACTAAAGATTTGGGATCAGAATTAACATGATTTTGGAGCATAAAATTGAAGATTTGGGAACACAATAAATGCAAATAAGAAAGCGAAGTTTGGAAGCGTGGCAAAAAATTAACAGAGTCAAAATGACGTATTCGGCGCAGCTCGGTGCAAAAATCGGCTAAAAGCACAGTTCGGCGCAAGATTTGCGTTTTGGCGCAGCTCGGCGCAATCGACGCAGAATTAACATCCCTGCTAATGACTATAATGATTAGTTTAAATTTTTTAACGTAAAAGCTACGTAGCAAATGATCACACGAGAGTGGTTTAGAATACATTAATAAGTACTCATTTATGAGTATTCAACAAGAAATATTTGCGGAAGCTAATCTGCTTCCTCCTCCAGGGAAATTGCGTAATTCGGTCCCTACAAGGGACGCCTTCATAAGTCAACAGTTAAAATAGTAAATATCTCAAAAGGCATTGATCACTGCTTGAATGTATACTCGTCTTCCACGCCATGCTCACGGAAATGAAGAATGCTAATTACTTGATGATTTGTGGATAACCCATTTATGCCTAGTGTCCCTTTTTTGGGACGGCATTTCCGCTATTAGTCGAAAACGTTATTTATTTTTCCTAGCCTTTATTCATGAGTACTGAGCCTCAACTCTACAAAATATTTTAACATGACCAAGTAGGATGTTGATATTTCGATTTTTATGCATAATGATTTTAAAAGAAATCATCCCTTTTTCAAGAAGTGGACATCAGAAATATTTCTATTATTTCTGTTATCAGTAAAAATCGAAGAAAGTCGCAAAAATATCCAGGCACAAATGGGTTAATGAAGAATATTGATCCCCAAGTGACTTCCCCATATGAGTTACAAGCTTTCTTTCGGTAACAGTTCTTAACCCTTTAACGCGCAGTGTTCTCGCTCTGGGAATACCAAACTCTGACGTTTTGACTGTTACCAGTCACGAAGAATAGATTTGATTTCTATAAAAATAGTTGCGGGTGACATAGCTCCGCGAGAATCCTTTAATTTTTAGCACGTCATTTCCCGGCACAGCAGGTTGCGTCAAAAATGGGGTCTCTAGATCTGGGGCACGCGATGAACGTTTCGATCGTCCGCCTTCTTGCTGGTAGTTAAGTTGAGCGATGGCAACGGCGCCCCTTTTTTCAGCATTGGGAAAGGGTTGCGCCTCAAATGGTTAAGAGAATCAATATAAAAAAATTCGGTTAGTTGAGAAGTTAGCATAGTTTGAGCTTGGGTGCTTCTCGAGATATTATGGATACCATGCGTTAGGCCTTGCCCTCTGTTATTAAATGTAAACAAGTTCATAAATTTATTTCAATTTTTCCAATGCAGTAACACGGCAAACAAGCATTCAAGGGATTTTGGAAATCGAAACCAACTTCGTGAGTGCACTTAATTAAAGAGAAGTGCGCCCAACTTCTCGGCTACAGGTGCCCCGAGAGTTTTTAGAGGATAGTATAGAATAGTATTCCTTTAAAATTTAACGCAAAGGAAAATAGTAATATACAATCTAAAGGGAGATTTAATTCTTTCTGTGACATGAAAAATAATTTTCCCGATTGAATGTGTATACCGAAGCATTTTTCGAAAAACGTTTTCGCGATATTAAATTGCGTTATTTCACTGATCAAAGATGTTTACTTTCTGTTAAAATGACGATAATTTAAAAACAGCATTGAAAAATAAAATTAGAAAATTCTCTGACAAATTTCTTTTTATTTATTTTATTTAGCAAATATTATTTTAGAAAAATTTGATGCATTTACATACTTTAAACAAACTGCACTATCTTTAATAAAAAATTATTTTTTAATATTTTCCGAAATTTCTCAATAACGCATTCAATAAACATTCACTAACAACTTAGGATCTTAAATAAACATAAATGTATGAGATTATTAAAATGAACTTTTCACGATGCAGTAAGAAGAAACAAGATGTTTATAAAGATTTTTAAAAAGATCTGCCTGAATATATATGTTGAAGAATGGTTATTACAAACTGTACCCACTTGTTAGCTACATCCATAATCGAAACATATCCCTACAAATATCTTTTATTCTGTGTATTTTCTACATTTTCCAGCTGAATTTTACAGTACGAAAATTTTACAGTACAGTCTACCGTTAAATGAATTTCTAATATTTTTGTGTTTATTGTTAAAATTATATATTAATGTTTTAATATTATGTTAAGGGTTTTCTTTTCTTTTCTTTTTTTAATTATGTATCAGATATTAAATGAAATGTGTGTGTATTACTTATAATATAGTAAATCTCAAAAACGCACAGTTTTGCATATTAATTAAATTATTTACATTTGTTTTTACGAAGAGAATTTTTTTATTAAGTATTTTACATACTTATTCGATGCTTAACACATGATCAATTCCATAAATCAGAAATATGAGATGCGTAAAATTTTGTTGAATGTTAATTTTTTTTGTTGTTGTTGTTAATAGATTTTGTGTTTATTGCATTTAAAGCACAAACGTGGCAAAAGTATTTTTATAAAGTAAAAATATTTATAGTTAAATCCGATCTTTTAAAATCGAATTATGTTACTAAAAAACTGGACGATTTGCGACGAAAGAATAGAAAATTAAATACATATCACATTATTAAAATACTGCATATCATTAAAAAATTATTTTTAGCTCATATTTTAGTTTTCTTAAGTTTAAAAGCGTAAACGCGTCCTAGATCTGAAAATTGACATTTGAGTTCTCAAAAGTATGCAAATCATTAATTTTTATTTTAAAAGGTGAATTTTTAAGGCAAAGGGGCACTATATATTTAAGTATATAGACACTCCTAGAATTTTATTAAGTAGAAAGTAACATATACTTAAAGGGAAAATATATAAAGTTGAATTAGAATATTTTTAATAAAATTGCTGTATTTTTACAATATCAGTGCATAAAATACAAAAATAATATTTGAAACATTCAGTATAGATATAAAAATAAGGATCGACATATTTTTCAAAATGTGCTTGCCTTAATATTAAGTAATTTAAGTTTCATCTGTTTATAAATGCATGTTATACAGAGAAATCTTTGATCACTTACCTAGAAAAAAGAAAAATACATAAATTTTATTCAATGTCTTTTTTTTTAAAGTCAACTATAAAATACATGCAACAACAGTTTGAAGATATGTACATTTATATAAGCAAATCACCGAAACATGAAAAAAATATTAATGTATTAGTTGGTTTTTTTATTGAGCTATAAGAACATCTGTAAATATCGTTTAAAGTTAAATTATAAGGGAATTAAGAACAAACATATTTTATTTTAAGAAATCACAAAAAACACAGTTTTTTCAGTGTACACACTTATACATTAATACACACATATATATATAGACATTAATCATAATTATAGACAAACTAAAAAGAAGTTCCTTTTATACCTGCTCGATCGCTGTTTTAATTTTCGTCATCGTAAAATAATAATGTAAGTGCAGGAAAATTGCAGTAAATTGTTATGCCATATTATTCATCCTAGATCATAGATTTTGATTCTTTTAAAATAATATGCATGAATTTATGCTTGCTGCTTATTTAAAAGGACAATCAGGTCTTCTCAACTTAATTCAGCTTTAAATAATGATTCTCTTGCTACAATTCTTCATTTATTTTATTTATTTATCTATTTTTACTGAAAAAGTCAACGGTGGTTTGGCATTAATACGAAATCAAGGTATCTGATTTTGCATGTGCTTAAATGCCTGTTTAAAAAGAGGGGGAAACCGTTTAAGTTCGTATTTTAAAATCATGCAAGTCGAGTCTAACTGAATTTTTCATTTGCTTTCTAGTAAATATGGTGGGGAGACATTTATCACCGTAAGACGTAATTTTGCTTACCCAGTTCACCCGAGCTGTTTTATGGGATGCTTTTGAACTTTTTCAGAATTTTCTTGACAGTTTTGAGTCGTTCATGAAACAAGGTTTTGGATGAGCTATATTTTGGCGCGTTACTTCACAATAAAACAATTTATCTTGATATCTTGAATGCCCTTAATCCCACTTACTATCATTCTGTCGTCTTGTATAGACAATTTTTTGACTGATCTTTACTTTCAGGCTGTTTGTTACTTTAAAATTACTCTTCAGAAGTGTAGCTTTAAATTATCAGAAATATCTTGCTGACATCTTGAAATACAAAACGACAAAATAATAATTCTAAACTAAAATTAACAGCTAGTGTTAATTTGCAAGAGCTTAATTTGCAGTATGAGCCGGCTCTTGCAAATTCAGCTCTTGCTGGCTCTTGCAATGTTAATTTGGAAGAGCCGGCAAGAGCAATCATCAGATGATCTTGTTTCGATTGTCAAGCTAAAGGCAATGAGTGTATTGTTTTCTCCTCTCTTTCTCCCTCCATTTTATAAGCAGATGCAGGACAGCGTCTAATAAAAATATTTCTTGAAATGCATTTAGCCCCTCTGAGAAGAAAATATCAGCTGCAAACATTCCATAGCTGTCGTCTTGTATTTTAAAAGAAATTCAGAAGAGACTTTCGATGTACGAAGAAAACAATCATCAGTAAAAAGAGCTTTTTTTTTGGCACTAATAAAAAAAACCTTTTAAAATTCTAAAAAGATAATATTTTATTTATTTATTTATTTACTTTTAATTTTATATCATTTCGACAACTCCTTACATTTCCGTTATGAATTCAAATAAATAAATGAATTAAAAAAAAAACTAAGTCACTTCTACAGGATCACAAATCTTGATTTTGAATGGATGACTTTTTGTTTTAGCTATCAAACATCAATGGATTGGAAGAAAATTGCGTGGAATGTACGCTGACAACAAAAGAGGAATCCCCAACTTTGTGTTTTTTGCAACTGTAGAAGCGAACACGGTAATAATAAATATAAATCCCTTGTGTACTTCTCAAATGAACAAATTAATCAACAGCAAAAGAAAATCAGACAGCAGTTTTCAAATTCGAACACCAGTTAGCCATTGAATGCTTACAAGTATGCTGAGTAAATTATTTAATACGCAATCATGAAATAATATTTTAGGAGTTAAAAAAAAAGAATGTTTAAAATTTTTTTTTTAATTGTGGAGAATATTAAATAAAAAACTTTTGTTGTATTTGTAATTTGTTTGTGTGCTTATGGAAACTCTACGATAGGGCGATCTGCCAAGGATGGGGGGTGCCTTGGTAGGACGACTTCCTAAGGGGTTCTAACGCGTATTCACGTTAACATCTGGAGAAAAACCTACCAAAATCGACAGCCGCGCGATGGGATCTGATCCCGGGACCTTCACACTTCGGCCGTCTACCATTTTCAGTGGCCTAACCACTGTGACATGGTGAGGCTTCGTTTATTTGTAAATTTGGATTTACAATAATTATTTCAACTGGTGCATGCTTAATGATCACGTGTTATCAACTTTTCCATGCTTTTCTTAAAATTTCAATCAACGGGATTCTACCATCTTATGTAGTTTTATTAGAAGCCATAAAACACAAAGCATTTAAAAGAAAAATAAGTAATATTTAACTCATGAATATTTAATCCTGGAAAAAATGAAATGTTGTTTTTTTTTTTTTTTTTTTTTTTTTTAAGCGGAATACGCTTAGTTTATTTCGTTCATTGAAATTAAATTTTTCGTTCAGCGGAATCACCATTACAAAGCAAACGACTGAATAATTAAACGCTGATGAGAAAAAATCTCCAGCTTATATCTATATATAAATGGAATAAAATCTTTCGCAAAATATTCCAGGAACAATTCGATCCGATGATGATATTTGTTTATTTTTTCATTGTTTGAAAAATATTCTTTAGAAAAAATTAGAGAAGGAAAAAAATGGAAGTTTATATATATCATAACACTTTATGGTCGAAATAAAACCCTTTTTGAAAGGGGGGGGGGGAGAAGATATTAAGATAGGGAAGTTTTTGTACTCGGAAAGACAAAGTCAGTTAAGCGAATACTTTGCTACGAGAACGAAAAAAAAAAATATATATAAACAAACAAAAATCCACAACTGAAATAAAACTGGATAAAAATAGGAAGGAAAAGGAGTTCACTTTGAAGCAGTAACATTAACTTTTAGAAACGGTCCATTTGACATTTTTACTGTGGGATACGACGAAACCGGAATTAAAAAAAAATATTTTATTTCTTTCATTTGTAAATTTTCTATTTTCGATAAATATTCTCATTTTTATAAATTTTTACTGATCGTATCAAGTAAAAACTAAGTACACATATAAAAAGTACGAATTAACTGCTACCGTTTCTTTTCATCAATATATTTTTTTTATTTATTTGTTTTTCTTTATTTTTTTTATTCATGAAAATTTTTCAAAAATTGTACACTATAAAAATATCAATGAAAGTAAGTGGAACACTTAGCTTCTAACCAAAGAAAAAAAATTCAAACACCGAGTTGAAAGGCAATCTTTATTCTTTTTTAAATACTGTTTTTGGAGAATAAACTGGTAAATTATTTTTTAAACTCCTTAAATTTGATTTTTTTTAATTCTTAAACCGGCAACTTAAAGTAAGTTTGGAGGGAAATGCAAAAATAGAATAATAGAATTTAAAGGTAAAATAAAAATTCATGAAAAGTTTAAAATTTATTGCTTAAAGTTTGAGAAGGGAAAAAAATGATTTATCGCGATAATTCATTCTTAGTATATCAAGGGCTATCAAATACCGAGTATAGTTGATACTTAAACCCTCACATCATATTTTATGTTATCGAAATGAATAAAAAATTGAAAGAGTAAAATAGAAAAATATTTTCATTAATGCTTGATGAAGAATAACTAGAAATGTTGGACGGAAAAAAATAATTTCAAAGAGCAGGCCGAACGAATTGATTTTTATTTTATTTTATTTTATTTATTTATTTTAACTTTACGAACATTTAAATTATGCGAAATTAAAATATAGTCAAACCTAGTTAGAAACTCACCTGGATAAGACGCCAATCTGCTTATTACGTCATTTTTCAGAAGTTCCTACCTTCTATATACGTATTATTTATTATTCCATTTTGTACTCCGCTTATTGCATCGCTATTAGGGATCAACTGATAGTATCGGTAACCGATAGTATTTTTTACTCCTGTTTTTTTAGGTATCGGTATGGGTTCCTTCATACTTCAAAAGTATCGGGATTTTTACCGATACTTTTCAACCGATACTGAGCTTTTCAGAAGAAAAATGACACAGGCGCAATACCACTCAAGAATCTATTCTGGTGATGAGATTAGAGGTGTCGTGCTAAAAATTTAGGCATACTCATTAAGTTTATCAAATAATAATAATAATAATAATAATAATAATAATAATAATAATAATAATAATAATAATAACGTTTCAATTTTTATCTCAAATGCTCCTGAGTACTCGCATCAGTGCCAAAATACGAGTCATACATCTCATATAATAGTGACATAAAAAAATGCTATGGTTAAAAGACGCTCAGAAAAGAAATTTTGTATAATGAGTTCAAGAAAAAAGAAGAAATTTCTGACGAGCCCGAGCTCGAATACAATCGTGAATTACAGAGCCCGAATCCGGTCCGGGCGAGGGCTAGGGCTTTCGGCTCAGCCCGTCTCATCTCTAATTTGAAAGAGCAAAAACTTTTGAGAAAGTATGCAATATAAGATTTTATAAATATCTGCACATTTTCTTTATTGTTGTTTATATAAATCTCAATTTCTTTCCCTATTCATGAAAGTTAAAAAAAAAAAAAACAATTATGAAAAGGAATCAGTTATGAGTGAATATCTAATTCTGAAACGTATTATAAAAATTTAGGAATACTCTTAAGATACAAAAATTAAATTAAGGACGTTTTAAATATAACAAGCATGATTACTCTTTTCTTCAGTATGCAGTGTATTCCAAAAAGGGGGTAGCACGCTTTAGTTCAGTGGTTCTCAACTGGTAATGCTCGGACCATTGGTGATCCGTTAACAAGTTCCGCGAAGGAAGTAAGTGTTAAAAAAAAACTGTGTTATTACTATTTCTTGAGGTAAAAAAGCAAAACGCGAAATTGTTTGCGGTCGTTTTAAGAGAATCATCGTTTTAAGAAAAAAAAAAAGTTTCATAATCCTTGCCAAGTAGAGAAAATACAGACAGGCACAATATTAAATATAATTCGATGAAATACTGTAGCATCTCAGCCAAGATTTTGTGTTCAGTTATCAGCATATGTAAACAGGCTCTATTAACTATTATTAGCATCTCTGAGTGGGTGAAAATAGCATTATCTCTGTGCTTTTTTTTTTTTTTAATTTTCCATTTTATCATTACATTTTGTGCAAAAAGTTGTTTTTATTATTATTTTATCCCCCCGCCCTGAAGGAATATTTTAAGTTGTCCGCGGGTGAACTCGGAGTGGAAGAGTGGTCCGCGGGTTGAGTTGGGAACCACTTTTTTTTTAAATTTTCCATTTTATCATTACATTTTGTGCAAAAAGTTTTTATAATTAATATTTTATCCCCCCGCCCTGAAGGAATATTTCAAGTTGTCCGCGGGTGAACTGGAAGTGGGAAAGTGGTACGCGGGTTGAAATGGGAACCACTGCTTCAGTTCTTTATCTATCAGACATAAGTGCACTCTGGAAAATTGAAAAAACAAATGTTCAAAATAAGGTTGTAAGTAAGACTACGTTAAAAAATAAATCGTCGTCTCGTAAATTTTTAAGAAGTTAAACTTTTTTATATTTGTATTCGACCCCCCCGCCATACAAAAAAATTCCCAGTTTTTAAAAAGCACCCCATACACTAATGAGAAGATGCACAAAATTTCAACCACTGTAAAAAATCTCAAAGTTATTTTTTAAAGAAGATGATCCGGGGAAATACATGAATTTAAACGTAAGCGTTTACTGATAGAGTAAAAAAATCATTTTCTTCCGTAATTTTTATATAACTCCTAAAACACGATCATCCGATTTGATATTTTACTTTCGAAAGAAACCGCACTGCATCTGTAGTATTAAGTAATTGCTGAAAATAGTAACAAATTATTTCCTAATAATTAAGAAAGAAATGTTACAAATATTTAAAACTCTCCTTAAGGTTCTGATTTGCAGAAAAATACTTAGAATACTACCGTATATATAAAATGAACTAAACTAGCTGTCAGAAATGTAAGAGTAGCACAAAGGCTATTTTAATTTCTTCTGTTCATAATGCAGTGTTCTATTCATTAACTAATTCTGACTGACCATATATTTAGTTGAGGGCGTAGTTTTAAATTAAAAAAAAAATGTGATTAACGATTATATTCTGAACTATATCAATCACTTCAGAGACTTGAATAATTTTAGGAGACCTTTTTCAGAAATGGTATTGTACGCTATGCAGTTTTAGGAGATTATGCTAGTAAAACTCTCAGAAGTGTCTCAGAAATGCAATATTTTACAACATTGATGACAATTCAGAAAATTTTGCAATTCTATTCTATGTTTAAAATTCTATGTTTAAAAGTGTTTTTTTTCTTTTTTTTTTTCATTCTTCATAACTCATTTATCGCTTATTAGAGGATACACTGCATGAGTACCAGTTTTGTAGTCCTAGAGGCAATCAGTTTATTTTAAGTTGAGCTAAAAATCTGTAAAGAAAATTTTATTTATTTAGCTACAATCTTAAGCTTTTCAGCACAAATCCAAATTGTAAGTTTTTTTAAATAAATAACATGCATGAAAAACTCAAACGGGTAAGAAAAAAATTGATCTCGAGGCTAAGATTATAAATGAAGTTCAAAGAGCAAAATCTTCGCAGTCTATTTAATGTAAGGAAAGAAAAAATGCGCTGAAATTTTCGAGAAAAATTAATCAATTCCCACTTCAGAATGCGTGCTGTAAATAACTCTTAACGAGCTATTCCCAACAACACCAAGCGTGTTTCCAAGAGCCAGAGCCAATTAGAACGTCCATCCACAAATACATAAATTTTCTTCAAAATGCGAGTGGCAGAAACGTCAAACATTTTTTTATGGCGCATATATCACCGGCCCTTTCACACGATATAAACACTCGCGTGGCAAGTGGAAGTTCATGAGGCACTCGTAAAACACAGAGAGGCTTTTCTTAAAAAAAAAAAATATCCCCCAAGAGATTATCAACATCCTTTATTGGGACCGTCAAAAACTTCTCAAGGGCCTCTCTCATCACAAAGCAGAACGATTCTCAAGAATAGAAAACACATGGCCACTTGCAAATGCTCCATCAGTTTCTCAAGCACCGTTGTTCCTCGTGCATGCATGCTAGAAATGAGCTCGGCCTCATTATTGCAGGCCAAAGACTTTCATCAGAGATTTTACTTAACCCTTTGAGGCGCAACCCTTTCCCAATGCTGAAAAAAGGGCAGCCGTTGTCATCGACAGCCGGCTTGACGACAGCTGGCTGTGCCGCACAGCCAGCTGTCGTCAAAAAAGGGTCTCTAGATCTGTGGCACGCGATGAACGTTTCGATCGTCCGCCATCTTGCTGGTAGTTAAGTCGAGCGATGACAACGGCTGCCCTTTTTTCAGCATTGGGCAATCTATCCAGCTGTTCTCGCATGCTTCCATTTTTCAGCAGATGTCAGTGCTGTTAAAAAGAATCGTGACAATTTTTTTCACGGGAAATGACGTGCTAAAAAGGAAAGGATTCTCGTGGAGCTATGTCACCCGCAACTATCTTTATAGAATTCAAATCTATTCTTCGTGACTGGCAACAGTCAAAACCTCAGAATTTGGTGTTCCCAGAGCGGGAACACTGCCCGTTAAAGGGATAAATTAAGAGTCCGAGCCCGGTTTGCGTTTGAACATAGTTAACTAGCTCGTGGCAACTGATAATGGACATTTCAGTAATGCTAATGCGCTTTTCAAAATATTTTACGTTATTTCTCATCAAAACAGCAATTTCTAGAGAAATCCAATCCCCCGGTTCTATTCGGTTGACTGTTTCATAATTATTCGAACTCCAATTCATTGTCTATTTTTGTGATTCCGAGAACTTTTCGCGCATTAACGCTTGCATCAGGGCTATTTTGATTTGATCAAAATACGAGTAAATAATGGTTTAGTCTTTTTTTTTTTCAGATTCACAAAAGGCAGCATGCAAAAAATAGTATAAATCCATCTCGTCCTGTCTATGATTGCTCCGCCTTGGCTAAACAGATAGTGAAAAATAAATGAACAAAATAATCAAATACTCGATTTTTTGTTTAAGCCGACTGTGGGAAAACTTGAAAAATGCCGTTACCAATGTAACTCATCAATTAATTGACTACAATGATTATTGCATTATAAGAACCAGTTCTATGTATTGCATATGGATTATACCAAAATGTTTTAAAAGCCCAAGGGGAAAAAATAGTTGTTTTGCATTTAAATATTATAAGCTCTACATAAATTATTTTAAAGATAAGCGTATAATACAGAAATACACAAAAAAAGCACTGCATTATATTATTCACTTCTTTATTACGACATATAGCTAATGCCTTAATCAGTAAAAGAAAAATCGCAGTTTTTATCATTCGCTGAAAATTAACAGCTATTTCAGCAACGTAATCACAGCCCAGAATGAGAACAATTTAGCTAACAGACATGCCTAAATGTTAAGAGTAGAACTGTTCGGTATTCTCAGTGTCGCTGTATTTTATTTTAACTGTGCAGGAATTTCAAGTGCATATCATGGTTTGCGTCAAAAGTACTTCAACGACACAGGAAAGAAACTCGTTTTTACATTCGTATTCTTGATTGAAAATAATTAAATAGAGAAATATTAGAAGCAATAGTACAATACAAAATTGTTGCTCCAAAAAATATAAACATTTGCCCAATATCAGTACATTTTAACATACTTTTTAAACGTTATATTCTCAGCTCTGAAAAATCAAGAAATATAATTTTTTCCGCCCAATGCCATTTTAAAGTACAGAAGAAAAATAGTTTTACTTTCGAGCTGGATAAAAATTTAACAGTCTTGTTTATACAAAACTTAAACATTTGTTTACAGACCTTGAACATCAAAAAAGGTTTTTATCCAAGGGCTTTCTTCTTGGACGGCAAAAGATTCTAATCATGGTCAGTTCTCTATTAAAGTAATATTAATAGTCTAATAATTAGATTAGACTATTAATAGTTTAATAATTATGTCACGCAGTTGCATTGTCACTAAGCTCCGCTCCCGTAAGAACACGGAAAGTGAAGCAGCACCGGCTTGGTCATTCCTTGAGAGGGTTACTCCTCTCTAGGCTGGACTGCTGTGTGACAGTGCACGCTAATGAGAGCTGGTGCACGTAAAATCTGCTCGTGGTTTCAATGTACTTCACGTTCAAACGATACACCTAGGGGTGCCGATTTCAGGTACCAGGTCTCTCATCTGGAATTGGTTCAAAATTAGAGGAGACCACTCATCGGGGACAACGTTGGTCTGCTTAGTAGGCGCCCCATAATGAAATAACCAAAATACGGCATTTGATCTGGTCAAGTCTTAAATAGGCCGTTGACCCGGCCATTAGAAAGACTGAAAGTATAATAATTATTATTTAATCAATTCCTAGATAGTTTGAAATGAAATGTCAAAATCTTTTGCACTCGACTAACATTTATTTCTAGGTAAGTCAAATGCTGATTACTAGACTAAAATACACGAGTTAGATTATTAAAATTATTGAGGTAGCTTATAACTATTATTATTCAAAAAATTAACGTCTAGCGGTACAGCTCTTCCCTATACTTTCCCTAACAGGTAATTTGCGACAAAAAGTTCCACGAAAGGTGGTGGTGGTGGGGGGGGGTGGGGGGGGGGGGGGGGAGGGAGGGGATTGTGGGCACGCCCATTCCATATTATACAGTCATTACCTTTTAATGCATTCCATTGTGCGTTTGGAACCCGCAGATAAAATTCACACTTGGATATCGCGGTTACTTTACTTAATGGTCCCAGAGAAATAGTCTCGCCATTGTTGGAGCCCGGAAATTATAGAACAGTTCTGGGAGACGGAGATCAGATTAATCTAATGCATTTTGGTGCGAAAAGTTTCGCAACGAGATGGAACGCAATTACTGACTTTTTTTTTTTCTTTCTTTTGAAACCCCTCCTTCCCTGTAAAAGAGCTGATTTTTTTTTCTTTTTCTCTGTCTCCCTCTTAAAAACACTTATGGATTCAGCAGAAAAATATATCCCGTTAGAATTCTGCGGCTAGGCAGAAATGGAAACTGTCTGTCCTGGTCAACAACTGAAAAGTGCATTCCAGTTCGTCCGCTTGCAATTTGAAGAGCAGTTTAGAATAAGTTTAGAGTACGTTTATTTCTACAACTTCGGTAAATTAGTGAAATTTTCCATGACGAAAAAAATGTTACATGACGTGAAAAAAGTGCATCATTTTATCAATCATGAAAAATTTATAATTTTTCAAGAGTTGACAGTCAGGCTGTAGAGCTATATAATGGCACCTAGTTTGTATCCCTTTTTACCCCCAAAATGGATCTGTTTCCATTGAAATTGCTGCTTTAACTCGTGCGTTTTTTAAATCCTTTTATACCCAGTGTCCTACTTATAGGACGCTAAAATTTTTACCTTTTTACTCTTGGTCGCAAATATTCGTAAGTGCTATAGCATTTTCTTATCCTTAGTTCATGAGTATTAAATATTATTTGAAATAAATTCTTAAAATGAATGGGGGCATATGAAAGTTTCACTTTTATCCATATTTTTTAAAGAAAAAATATCAAATTGCTCATACAATCCTCATCCAAGGGCGGCTCCAGTGAGGGGGCCATAGGGGCCATGGCCACCTCCGAAATTTTGTTTTACAACTTTAGATTCGCATACTTCACGATTTCACACGTTCAATTTGCATTTTGAACAATTTATAGACCTAAGTAAAAAGTTCGATGGCCCCCTCCGAGAATTCAGTGTGGAGCCGCCCTTGTCCTTATCAGAAATTTATCTATTACAGTAGACATAAAAATTGTAGAATGAATGGGAAATAGCCTGGGCACAAATGCATAAAAGTCTTGAGGCATGCTTGAGAAACCCCTGTCCCTCTGATTCAATCCTAAGCGCGTTCATTGTTTTTTTAATGTTGTTGAAAAAGGATCCAGTAAACTCAGCCAAGTAAAATACAGCCATCTCCAATTAGTTGATCTTTGGCATTCCTGGAACTCATAAATTTAGACGAAGCCAGCACGAACGCAGGCAATCATCAGGAAATGTGCCCAATAACAACAGTGGCGTTAGCGCCCGGGCAGGGCACTTTTTAGCCCTCAATTTATTTGCCAAAATTTTTTTGTCTTAGGGACGATTTGGCGCCCTTCTGCGAGCAGTGCATTTAACATGGCAGGCCTGTTTCCACTCATCACTATGCACTGAGAACAATTCTGTTTGCAACTCTCATAATCAGAAGCAAGGCGTACCCCGGGTGGGGGAGAGACAGGGGGTTCGGTCCCCCCCCCCCGAAATTTAAAATTTTGTTAACAAAACAATTATAATGAAGGCTTTTTGTGAAAAATTTAGTCTTTTTCACCTTTTGTTCCCCCCCCCCCATTTTTTTTCTGGGTACGGGCCTGATCAGAGGTAAACCAGTATGCAAGTCGGTGGTTCATTTGGACAGCAAGTTTGCTTACTTGTTTGCTACTTTGCTTAAACCCTGAAATGGGGGGGGGGAGGAATTGTTTTCCTTATTGATCTTATTTTCCAGGAGGGATGGGGAGTCATTTTTCTCACCATTAATGGTTAATACCCACTGTACATGACATAAATTTACATCGTACAGTTAATGCAGAACAATATTACAAAAAACTAAGAAATTTATTATTATTTTTTAACTCATGCAATTATAATATTGGAATACATTGTGTTTTTACAGTCGGTCAGTAAACAGAAAAAGAAATTCAACTAGTAAAACAACAAAATCTATGTAGTAGTTCATTCCCCTGCAGCATTTGGACATTAAAAAAATTCCCTGTCTTTTACATGAACAAATGCATTTTTCCCTTTAATTTTATGATTTTTTTTATTCTGAATACTCAAATTAAAATTCATTTATATTCAAATAAGTTCTTTTGCATATCTCCGCAAAAGTAATATGTGTTGAATCTTTTCTTCGATTTCACTGATTTAAATGCATGAAAAAGGGCAGAATCAAAACTATAAATTCAGCTTCCGGACATTTCAAAAGTTTCAAAGGGGAAAAATAAAATAAAGCTCTTCCCTTCCAATGCAATGTGAATGGGTTCCGAAAAAATTTCATTTGGCCGCGAATATTGTCTTCCATCCATGAAAATCCCCAAGAAAATCGCCGGTCTCCATTCAAACGACATTTTAGGGCGCAACGAGCAAGAACAATCAAATTTCGTTTTTCAAACCAAATGCTTTTCTCGGCGAGAAATTTTATTTACATCTTCTATTTGTGAGATGGCAATTGCTTTGACTTTGTCACCATATGAAACGAAAAAGGAAAAAAAAAAAATGAGTGAATCTTCCGAACGGTGTATCATTTAGAAATGACGAGATGGAAACAGCTTTTGCGTAATGATCCACGTAAACATACGTGTTGTGTTGTTGTTTATAAAGACAACTTACGCGATGAATAGGGATTCGACTCTTGACTTAAGCGAGGGATGTGTTCGACGACCTCAGACGTAAGTGAAAATTTCGCGTTATGAGATAGGTGCGTACATATTATTTTTTCAAACCCATACACAATTATTTAGATACTTATGAATACCCCTCAAACTGTTTTAAAGTATTCCCTAACAATACATTAAATATGGGCAACCTCTAGCCCACGGGACGGATGTTGGGCAGCCCAGCTTTTGATCCGGCTCACAGGACATATCAAAAACCCTTGTAAACCATTCAAAATCCCATATAAAACCCAATTATATGACCCGCGACATCGCTGGCATCCTAAAATTTGACCAGCAACTTTCCAAAGGTTGCTCATACCTGTTCTATACCATAATAGGAAATTCCCGGACGACTGGCCGAAAGTGCCCCGTCCCGGCTTAGATCCGGCCAACGGAACATATCAAAACCCATATAAAACCCATGTAAAACCATTCAAAATCCCAATTATACGGTGCACGACATTTGCGAACACCCTAAAGTTTTGGCCCGCAACTTTCCAAAGGTTGTCCATGCCTGTTCTATACTATAATGAGCAACCCCAGCGGGCTGGTCGGATCGTGCTACGTCCCGGCTTTGATGCGCCGACGAACACATCAAAACCCCATGTAAAACCCATATAAACCATTCAAAATCCCATATAGACCCCAATTGTACAGCCCGCGATTTCGCTAACATCGACTCAGTTAGGCCTGCAACTTTCCAAAGGTTGCCCCTACCTGCTATACATCACCGTTTCCCACATAAAGTATGAACAAATGAATGTTGGAGCTTCTTACTGTTGGCAAAAAATCTCGGTTGCAAATAACGACTTCGTTTTGGCTCTAAGATACATTTTCCTGAAAAACTCGCACAATATCCAGTTTGCGTAAGTTTGCATCGCGTTGTAGCACGAGTCCACTGTATGTCTCAATGGAAGTCTTAACACTAGCTCATATTTAGGGGGAACAGAACGTGTCACAGAGGGATGAAAAAGAAATGATAAACACCAACAAAATTCTGGGTTTGGGGGGAAAGAACAATAATGTAAGGTTGTTTAAAATGTAAAGGAATAATATCTTCAAGAAGTGTTTTAAATTTAAAACACTTCTTGATAGATGCAATTAGATAAAATCTCAGTAATACTTTCTAAGCTTTAAGATGGAAAGAAAGAGTAAGACAGGCAATAACTTAACTCACTAAGCGTGGTAAAAACGTTCAGCGATTGATGGTGATGATATTGGTTATTGAGACAGCAATAGCCATCGTTTGGAGCACATGTACATTCATTAAATTTAGGATACTCAATTACAAATGTTTTGGACTTATGATCGAGCTTAAAAATACATGCATATCGGACCTATATTACGTTATAAAAAAAAAAGGCCAGCACCGGTGAGATAGCAGATTCTTTTGTGATCTCTTAAGCCATATGAATCTGTATTAAGGACTACTAGAGTTTAAATAAATAAATCTTAAGAGAAGAATCTTAAGGAATATTTGTGTTCAATACGCGTTCACAGCCATAAACAGCTCAGGAGGAATATCTGGGCTGCCCACAGTGCTCCAGTGATGACTGCGCTATGATGACATCCGACTAATTCGTGCTTAACTTTCAGCCTTTACCGCCCGCACGTTCTATATATTGGTTTGGTGCTTAATTATCAGGCGTTTCTATAACGTGCTATATTTTAATAAAAAATTAAAATATTTTTAATTAATTATATTTTAATTTGATTATTTATTTTAATAATTTTATTAATTCATAAACTAAATAAAAATTTACAAACGCCTGATAATTATAAGCCAACCCAATATATCTGATTTTAATTTCGGCTCATAGCCAAACATTTAATTTTATCATACATAGGAATTTCAGAAATTTATTAAAAAAAAGAAAAGAAAAAGAAAAATTGCATTTTTATGGCGTTTCTTGCAGACATTTTCTTTTACGACTTGCATTTTCGTACAGCGGTTGAGAAATTCATCGAAACAAGTAGAGCTCTGGGATGAGATATGAAGTAAATGTTACTTACAGCAGCTGATATTACTAACATTGTTATACACGTGGCTGAAATAAGTAATCCCGAGAGCAGAAGTACTGAAATTTTTATATTTATTGCCACACGTAGAAATTTCGCGGGGGTATTTTTATGATCAATAATACCACCCCACATAACGGCATAGCATATGTATGGATAAGATTTCCGTTAGGAAGTCAGAAGCTTGTCCTAGAAATGTTAAAAGATTGAGCTGGTCATTTCAATAACCATTTAAGTAATCATTAAGACTTCGTAAGTTTTCAGAAATCAGTAAACCACAAATATTGAACATCAGATTTTCAAGAACTTGCTTACTTGCAATGCAATGAACAGGATTTGAGATACAAAAATCGTTCTGAATAGTTTTTAACAAAAATGTATTGGAAATGCGTTAGAAAAATGTGTTCGACTTAAGTTGTTTTAACAAGAAACTCAGGATTGATACGAGAAGGGACGAGACAGATAATTGAAATTATTTTGCTAGACGAGACAGCCCTATTTTTTGAATTCCATCCAATTCCCACAACAAACAAAATTTATCATTCTTAAAGTAAACATTAATTCCAAAATTGAATCATATAATTACCCATCTAAAGAAATGACATCTCCAAGAAAACAATTCTCTGGAACTTTTATGAAATCATCGATGCGACAAGTACGCTGAATCAAGTTTTGAGGCGATGGGGGCTGGATCGTAATCCCTGTTTGCTTAAAAATGTGGTGGGGTCTTATAAACTAAATTTTGGGTAGTGAAAAAAAAATTTAGAAATTTTGAAAGCTTGTGATTTTTAATGAAATCGAGATCGGAAATTTGAATTACTTTAGAATACTTATTAAAAAGGCCGTGCATGTTTCATCAACGACCACAATTTTCCGTGCGATCGTTTTTAAAAAAAATGATGCAGCAATAAATTTGAAATTTTATACACCATCTTTTAAAATGGAATTATAAAATAACAAAACCGCTCATAAAATCACACCACAAAATTCTTAACTTCCAAGCCAAATTTTAACAAAGAAGAACCATTAAAGAGATTGCCTTGAGCCAAAGTAAAATCTAAAAAAGAAAGAGGGAGAGAGAGAGAAACAGCGACAACTTACTGCACTTGAAAATCCTCTAAAACAATATTCTACATGCACAAGCCCCACCCTTCCTTTTAAATTGCAAGTAGAGTTAAAGCAAGTAGAATAAGTGAGCCGCCTAAGGAGATAACTTCGCACCCGCGAAAAGGGTTCGGCCGGCCTTCCAAATGCATCCGAAATTAGTGAAAAATAATAAAAATGGTCAGATAAGTTTAGAGTTTGAAAAGACGAGGAAGCATCTTGAATACTGTGTCAAGAATATTGTTGTGGTTTGAATATGAGTCCCATTTTTGAGTGGTCAGTCTAGAAGAGTTATATTTAACCCTCTGAGATCCTGGAAAGAGAAATTCTGTTCACTGATCTCAAGCTTCTCTGAATTTGCTTACATTTTTTTTTTTTTTTTTTTTTTTTTTTTTTTGTAATAATCGTTCCGTATAGTAAATTATTTTCCCAAGTTTAAAACTGAAAGTTGTACATTTAGGGTTTATTCCTTTAATTATAGTCGCTTTTATAAGAATTATTATTTTACACTGAATATATTGTTATTTTACACTGAAATCAAAACCTGATCGTAATATCACCGGCGGGCTTTTTCTCAGAAAATTTCCTTTCAGTGAGTGACGTTGCTTTCTACCACTGATGTTTGAAGTTAATCTAGAAATCAATCCTTAGAATTAAATGAATTTATAATAAGGAGAATACAGCAATACGATACGAAAACCCGAAAGAACATATAGACACGTAGATATTCTATCTTATTTGAATATTCAATGCTGATCATGCTAACATTAGAAGCATTTCGAAAAATCCTGACATTCAGCTTGTGAGTTATTATTTTTCGGCAATGATACTTATTTCAAAATAAACCCCCCCCCCCGCACTTTTCGGAATATCAGTTTCTCATTGATATAATACCTCACTGATACTTAGAATTGGACAAATGCTGTTGTTTTCCCCCCATCGACTGCAACACTTTAGAAAACTGAAGTTTCATTGCAAAACCATGACGAGTTAAATGAGTCTTGTGGTAAAAAATGCTCAAACACTTGTATTGGAAAAGAACACCAGTAGGATTCATAACTGAAACTAAACCAGCACATTTAAAGTGTTTACTAAATCAAGCTGTATCAAGAGATCTCTTAAAACTGAAGTTCGATTTTCCATTTATAGCAAAATGACAATTACAATTTCACAATCGAAGAACAACGTTTCAATAGCACTTAAAGAGACGAAAATAAACCGCTTTACTGTAGATGGCGCTAGTTTACTTAGAAGATCTTCCGTCTCGTTCATCCCGTGCCGTCCCAGCCTTCTGAAGAAACGAAGGAAAAAAAAGAAATTTGGGGAAAAAAAAACAGTAATACTTGTAACTTTAGATCAGATAACCTTCATAAATGCCTGATACGGTTTCTGTGTGTTTTTATTTTTTACTATTATTCTTCTTATTCTTTTTTCAGACAAAGAATCTCTTCCGGAATATCAAATAAAATGTTTTTTTTTTTCTTTTTCGGTAAACAAACAAAACTTTAAAGCTGATCGGGATAAATGTTTGATGTCTGAAAGTTGTTTGAGCGTTTCCATCAAAGTCCATGCGTATCAGTTTATAGATAAATATTTTAGTTATGATAAACCTTCTTTTATCGCGATTGCATGGTTTTCATTTTAAGAAACAGTAAAATCTCAGCTTTTTCATGAGTATGTGTGATCCCTATAGAAAATATTAAAGTTTCTTTTAAATGAAATGTAAACTAGAAGGCTAAACTAGACCAATACTGTGGCCAACAAGATCTCCAGACATAACACCTTCGGACCTTTTTATGCTGATACGTGAAAAACATCCAAATGCACGACCTTGATGAACTGTAAAGTCAAATTATAGCGGCCATTCAGTGCATTCCGCTGCAATACTTCACAGAACGTGGCCAGAAATCTCGTACAGATTCTGTGTTTTGCTCGTGACTAATGGTTCACACATACACCGTGCATTACTTGTAAAACATTACGTAGAAAACAAACCAAAAAGAATGATATTTTCTATACGGAAAATAAAAACCGTAACGAAATGAATTTGTTTATCTGCAATTCATTTGAGAATATGTAGCTATAATTATATACTGTTAGAAATGGGGAAAACGCAGATATTAAAAATGCATGTATTTATGAAAAAGTAAACGGATCAGTGCATCAATAATTAACATCAACTAATATATTTCATTTTATTTTTTTATACATGCTTTTTTTCAAATTATGCCCTTACACCCAGAGCCTTATTATCGCATAGACAAATCGGAACTTAGCCCAGGGCCCCCAATTTCAAATGTTGTTCTGAAATATTCTTTTTCATATCAAAATTTTATGAAAAATAAAAGAATTTCATAGATTGGGGGCCCCCAAATTCATCAACGCCCGGGGCCAGTGGCGTAGCCAGAAATATTTCATGGTGGGGGGGGGGGGAGGTTTCGACTACTGCAACTCCTATGCATGTATACGTGTATATGATAAGGAAGTGAAGAATATACATTTTGTATGGCAAAAAATTCCTCATGGGGGTTATGACCCCCCCTATCCCCCCTTGGCTAGCCACTGCCTGGGCCCCTGTTGGTCATAATCAGGCCCTGCCAAATGCACCTGGGCAACGCCGGTCTACACAACTAGTAAATCAATTTGATAAAAGAGGAAAAAAACCCAGATATCGGTATTTTATCTGGACAACGATAACCAAGATAATTTCCCCTTCTAATAAACTTCGTGAGAATAATGCCTTCACCACTGTCCCTCCACCATACTGTATATAAAAAACTGAAGATGAATCCAAAAACTAACACAGGAAATTCCACCCATACTGTGTGAGCTCTCATCTCACCATCTGTTTAGTAACTTGCCGTAAATTCTCCCCCAGCAAGACGTGGCAGGGATGTCATATTTTATTTCACCACTTGCGTATTACTTAAAAGAACGACAATATTCAGCTTTAAGAGATGTACTCATTCTTATTGTTGGGAGGCCACATACTTTCCCACAAAAAAAAAAAAAAAAAAAAAAAAAAATAGAAGCCTTATGGTGGAAAAAAATATTTTTTTTTCTATTCAGTTGCAGTCACGGTGTGTCTTCGATGCTGTGTTCAATCCACAAAAAACGAATAATCCGCATTCAGACATCTAAATTTGCAAAGTTCTTTGTACATCATTCCTTTTGCCTTTCGACCGTAAACTTTCTCTTGAAAAAAAAAATTTTTTTTGTAAGAATCTATTTTAATTTGAAGGAAATGATATAATAATAGGAATCCGTTTTGCATAAAGACACAAAGCGTTGCACTAAGAAAGACCCGCCTTCCGTGAAAAAAACAATTCGATTCTTTCTTTGTGTGTTAGCTCCATCTTTCCGCATTCAAATCTACGTCGTGGTTCTACTTCAATTCTCAGGAGCCTTTTCTAATGCAAACTGTAGTAAATAAAGACATTCTACTAAAATTAGAAAGATTGTGGAAAAAAAAAAGATAAAAATCTATTGAATAAGACTTTTTGTTGGGAAATATTAAGTTTGGTATAAAAAGAAGCCTTTTATAACTATGCAACTGGAAAGCCTAAAATGCATTTAAATAGCTCTTTTTAATTTGTAAAGTATAAGTACTTTGGCAAAACTACTTCTCCACTCCAAATCTTAATGTTAGAAATCTTTTTCAATTAAATTTTTATTGTTAACGCTGAAAAGAATTACTATGATGTTTTATTATATTTTATTTTGTGTCCAAAAAGTCTGTAGTAAGAATTAATTTTTTTAAAGTTTTCATTTGCAAAATGTAATGACTTAATAAAACTAATTTATAATAATGCTATTCATTTTTTATTCTAAACAAAATCGACTGAAACTACGTTGCAATTTTCTCAATATTATTTTTATGTTAAAAAGAAAAATAATTTGAATAATTATTTAATCTACTTATAAAACTTCGGTCAAATTATTTTAAAGTAGAAAATTTAATTGTTGAAACTATTTATGACGTCTGAGCTATTCTTTGAGTCTAATACTTAAGAAATTTTCGAATTTTATTTTTCATAGTTTTGGAGATCGAAGAATTTTAAATCTATATAACAACATTATTTTTAATAGCAAATAATGCACCAATTAAGATGAATAGTTTGTTCTTTATAATTCGCATTAAGAAATTAGACGTATAATTTAAACAAAAAGTTATTCCTCGTCCATTAAATTACAAATTGCATAACATGCATTTTGTAAGTTAATGGTGTATGCAATAAGCAGTATTTTGTAATTTGGCTTTTTGTATATGAAATTTCATAATGTAATTTCTTCATTTAAAGTTTTTACCAACATAGTAATTTTAAATTAAGAATGCTTCAATTTAATTAAATAACTAAAGAATGAGGTATATTTTTCACTTAATTTTTTTCAAAGCTTAAATTTGTTAAATTAATAAGAAAAATTTGAGGAAAAAATATTATTTCATACATTTAATACTACTATTAAATTTATATAAATATAATGGAGAATCAATATTCTATTCGAAAAAATATTATTCCATACATTTAATACTACAAATTAATTTTTTATAAATATAATGGAGAATCAATATTCTAAATTTTAAATCTGTTGTTAACTTTTTTATCGTTATAAATATTTACCATTACTTGCTTTTATCAAAATATTGAATATCTATTAAATAAAAAATATTTTTTTGGTATTAACATATTTATTTATGTATTTATTTATTTTACTTTACTTTCTGCATGCTCTTAAAAATATACGTTTAAGAAAGGCAATATTTTAAAAATGTAATTATTTCATACTTCACAATAGCGTATTTTGTATTGGTTATGAATAACTGTTTAGGTGAAGAAATACAGCACAGTTGGCAGAATCTAAATTTCATATATTTTACATCATTATAATAACAATGTCAATTTACAAATAGATCGATTCTCACATCTTTTTTTTTCTATTAGTGTTTGTTTGTAAAATTATTTTACTTAATTAAAGCACATTCGCAACGATATTTACAAGATTGTAAAACATGCTTTTAAAAAGCCTAGTGAAGCTTAAATAAAGTAAGTAATATTAATATTATTTTAAATACCTTGACACAATTTTCATTTGGAAACCTAGCGATTGTTTTCTCGTAACACACCAAGAAATGCGTATTTTTTGGAGTTCTAATGTGCTTTAGCAAATTTTAAACCATGTCTTCACCATTAACCTATTTTCGCACCTCTTCATGCCAGAAATATAAATAAATAAAAATAATCGCACTAATGTATACATAAATTAAACAGTGTGTTATACAAACGTGTGCGGTTTTATACGAGGATTCTTTTGATAAAAGATTTAGTCATCCTTAAAAAGTAGTTGAATAAAATAAACAAAAAAGTTAACTGACAGTATAAGTAGCAATTCCAAGAAAAATACAATCCTATTTAGACAGGCATGTCGTTTAAGACGAGAATAATAATAAAAAAAATCAATTCCTCACAACTGCAGCTTTTAAGAATATGAACTCTTAACATAGTTAAACCCGTAACCACAGCTTAATTATTAGAGCCAAGAAACTTGGAACAATATTTATACAATGCACGTCTCTTATAAATTACTTCTCTTTTTGTTTACACTTCTTTATACGTTTGGAGGCCAAGCAACGACAACAAAGCAGTGCTTTCTGATTGGCTAACCACTCGAAAAGACCAAGTGCACAAAGTCGCAGGTGTAAAGGAACATGACAGAAGGGCTCCTTCTTTTTTTAATTCAATTCATTCCACGTCTTTAAAAACGGCACTTGAAAACGAATTGTGCAACAAAATAACAAAATTCGTCTGCCCCTGCTGGCAAACCTGATTTTCAGGTTAAGGACTTTACAACGAAGAGCACTTGTTTGGTCTTTATTATTATTATTTTTCTTTTTCCTCCTTTTTATTAAGTTATGCGGAGTAAATATTTTGTTTTCTTCACAGACTGGAGGTTACGATTTTTCTCTAACAGGTGGAATGACATCACCAGACGTTTGTAAAGAATGCTAATTATGGATTGAGCAATGAGAAAAAGAGTTTTGAAAATGAGCCAGTAAATGAAACAACAAGGCACGACCTAAAAGAAATGTTGATTTAACGTTTCCCCCTTCACATCCAACATGGAACTTGAATATTAAAAGACTTAAAAAGAAGCCGATATTACTAATGGAATTAAAAATAAATAGCTTTGTTCAAACTTCGCGTGTAATACAGAAGAAAGAAATGTACTACGTGTATAAAGGGATATTCATAATTATTTTTACAAAATTTCACACAAACATGGAGAGATGCAAGGAAAAAAACAAGCAGAGATGCCCATAATAGGAAATCAGAATAGAAATATTATATAAAAGAAATGTTACTAATCACTTTGGAACAGGTGCAGTAACAACAGTGTCGTGGTACTTTCAACGATGAGAGTTCCGACGCTCATGAAAATCGAGGGATTTCCGACTGGGGGGAGGCAGTGATGGCCGGACCCAATGTTGTTTTTTCTGGTCTCGCAAAGAGCCATCGGTAGCATATACATCGGTAAGTGAAAACGGCGTTTTGACATTCCTAAGTAATTCTGACCACATTGCTATGTGATTCTGAATTCGTATTTATGTGGCCTATCTCCCTAAAATTTTGTAAAAATAATTATGAATCACCCTGTATAAACGAAGTTATCTATGTTTATTTTTTTTTAACCAAATCTAAATATTGTAACATATAACAAAATTTCAGAGCCCATTCGAAAAAAATACAAATTAATGTTTATCTCCCCCCATCTCAACTCTAAAAAGTAATAAAATAAAATCTGCCGTTTCTGGCATTTCAGAAGAGACAGTTTTATACGAAATGGATCAGCAAAAGGCAAGACAGAACTAACTCAACGTTTCCTCTACGCAGCCTTTTTCTCCCATCTCCACAGTTTATTTAAATACGGCGCATGCTTTTTCCGCGCACTCGGCGGCCAGACACAAATTTCTTCATAAAAATTATTTACAAATCCTCACCGTCACTCAAAACGTCCATTTTCGTGTCTGTCTCCCCTCCATAAATAACCACACCGAAAAGCTTGAATTCGTGGCATAGCGGACGAAATATATGTGTTCTGGCAACGGGGGGAAGCCAACTGAAGAATAAAATTTATTTCTCACCGGAGGGAGAAAAAAAAAAAAAGAGAGAGAGAGTTAGATGGGAAGGAGAAAAATGTTTTCCATTCCACCAGGTGGTGCAAAAGAAACTGTCAAGATGGAGTGGGATTTGTTGCCGAAGGAGAGGGTCGCTGTTTGCTTATTTTTGGAAAAAAGTGGAACTTTTTCTTTTGCCATTTCCCCCGCAAAAAGTCGCAAAAGTTTTCAGTCAAGTGCATCTAGCACTTTGAAGAGTTATGCATCATTAGGTTGATTGACCTGTTTAAACTCTTTGACTTCCAAGCAGGGGCGTAGCCAGAAATTTTTCATGGGGGGGGGGTTACGACTACTACAACTCATATAAATGTATACGTGTGTGTGACAATGTACTGAAGAATATGCATTTTGTATGGCAAAAAATTCCTCATGGGGGGGTTATGACCCCCCTAACCCCCCCCCTTGGCTACGCCTCTGCTTCCAAGCATGATATCGCATTCTAGCAACAACACCATGAATACTGAAGAATGCTTTCTTTTCTAATATTACCAACCATTTGAATGCAAGATAGGAAAATCTCTATCACGTAAGTCGCTTTAACTAATTTTCCAACAACACGCTGGCACACCTATTGTCCATACCTCTGTATAGGGTTGCCAGGTCGCCAAACCAAATAGCCGGACAGACCAGTCAGTTTGGTCGGACATTTGGGTAAAAAGGACAGACAGCCTACAATATTGAGGATTTTGTCAGAGTATTAATAGGTACAACAAAAAAATTGCACGTAAAATCAAGCTTTCTTGATTATTACCATGAATCTTGTTAAATTCTAATGAAATCTAAATAACATCGAATGCCAAATCAAATCAGTTCAAGTACTTTATTACTAATCAGTCAAAGTCACCAGTAAAAGGCCTAACAAAAGCCGGACACCGTTAAGTTTGGCCGGACACGCAATCAAAAAGCCTAACTATGTCCGGCTTTATCCGGACGTCTGGCAACGCTATCCAAGCATGATATCGCATTCTAGCAACAACACCATGAATACTGAAGAATGCTTTCTTTTCTAATATTACCAACCATTTGAATGCAAGATAGGAAAATCTCTATCACGTAAGACGCTTTATCTAATTTTCCAACAACATGCTGACACGCCGTAAGGGCACACCTATGGTCCATATCTCTGTAAGATCTGGAGAGTATGCTGGCGCTGGAAAAAATCGCATTTTCATATTACACATAGCTGCCGCACGTGAAGAGAAAAGGACGAAGGACGTTTCCAGCCAGGGGCGAATCCAGAAAATTTTCTAAGGGGAAGTGCGAAAACTAGGAAGAAAAGTCTCATGAGAGATGGATTATTCTACCCCCACCCCCCACTTGTTTCTTTTAAATTATGAACTCATGTTTAACCTGTTCTCTTTCATCATAGAATAAAAGCTACAGAGAAGACTCGTTTAATTTGATCAGAGCTGCCTTTCGGAATAGGTCTTTAAATGCTCCGCTCTGATCTAGCATTGCTATGGTAGAATCGAACAAGTGAAACAAGGGTTCAATAGGGAGTTCACATGGGCTCAGGGGTAGGTTAATGGAGGGATCGGCCCGATCCTCCCCCCCTTAATTCGCTATTTTTTTTTAAATTCTATCACGTATGTTTTACTCTACCAAAAATCACTGCCATCACCAGGTGCATTTGTCACCAGAAATATTAAGGGATGTTCTACACGAGAAGCAATGAATTCCTTTAATGAGTAAAACTTGTTATTATATTTCAGCTGCGAAATCAGCTATTTCTCCTTGACGGTGAGAGCAATGCAAAAGTATGGTGATCAGATTTTTTAACAATGTAAGGAGTGGTGTGCTGAAATCTACGTCTTCGCGTTAAAAATTCGTTTTTGCAATCATGAAACAAGCAGACAGAGCTTACTAATCGCATACAGTAACTAAATTGGAAATGTAATCTTCTCCAAGACTTTGTCAAAACAGCAGTTTCATCCCAATATTTTAACAGAAACAGCAAAATAAATAAATAAATGACGTAACTATCCTAATCATATATATCCACTTCGCCAATAGGTTTCCATCTGTTCGCTTTCCTAACAGAACAAATAGACAGTTTTCCTAAAATGCCAAAAGTAATAAAATTTCTTACAAGCTCTTACATCCGCACGAAAAAACGACATATTTTATTACTCATATACTATCTAATATCGAGAAGAAGAAGAAAATATGTTACATTCTTCCGCTATACCTAAAAACTAGCATTCTACCATTTTTCCGATCTATCACAATGCTTCCATCAATTACCCAGTGTATTGCCAGATTCCTCACATAACATTTCCTTTCGAATATTCCTCCGCCGTGTACAATATAATAAATTATTAAAGAACAATTATTTTCCCTAGCTTCATTTTTTTTTCTTTTCCCGTGTCACAAAAATGTTTCCTTTCAGGCGTCTTTCTCCTCCATGTGTTACTACTGTTATTTTCTTTTCTCTTTAGTTACGGAATATATCCTATGTCATAAATATCGTAAATTAAAGCTAATACGGAAGCGATAACACGTGACTACCACCAGCAACGCTTTAGGACTGAGGCGGGGGGCTATTTTCTGTTTACTCCATGTAAACACACAAATTCGCGAATTGCTAGCCGAGGAGCCACCGTGGGAGACGATAAATTAAACACCAGTTTATTTCCAAGAAAGCAGACGATTTCTTACCCTGAATAGAGATAGAATAAATTGCTCTCCCGCTTTCCCCCCCTCACACACACACATACGAGAGAAATACTTCGGCGCGTACGAGATAAAAGGCAATTAATTAGAGTTATAAATTCTAGCAGTTTCTGAAAGTTTTGTCAAAATTTCAATGCAATTATGTTAATTAATATTACAGTGCTCGTTCGACTAAATGGAAAACTTTGAAAAGTAAAATAATTAGAAAAGCAACAGCAAAAAAGAATAGCAATAAATAAATCTACTTATTAGAAAAAATAGCTAGCTAGAGAAAACCATTCTTTTTTTTGGATGTAAAATTTTACAAAAAAAAGTATGCAATATATTATATTTTAAAATATATAGTTTGGATAGTGTTACACAAATCACAAAGTGGGTGCATATTTAAATAGTCTAGCAAGCTCGAAAAGCGAATGTAACTCTTTATTTGTCAAATCGTAATACGAATATCTCACAAAAAAACAGAATTTAACAATACATGCACAGTGGCGTAGCCAGAAATTTTTCACGGGGGGGGGGGGTTACGACTACTGCAACTCACATATATGTTACGTGAGTTTGATACGGGAGTGAAGAATATACATTTTGTATGGCAAAAAATTCCTCATGGGGGGGTTGTGACCCCCCTAATCCCCCCCCTTGGCTACACAACTACATATGCAACAGCAAAAGATTTTAACAATAACATTATTCAAATCGGAATTTCAATGATATATCTCTTCTCTCTACATCCACCGTATGTTTCAACTAATTTACTATGAGAGACTCATAGATTTCCTATGAGAGACATTACTATGAGAGACTCATAGATATTTATATATATAGATTTCCAAGCAGGTTGTGAAGTCATACTTCTCGATCTTTCTCTCAACTTCTTTCTTAATTCAGATACAGCCTAAATCCCTCTACTTTCGAGAACTTTATTTTGTTCGCCAATGTCTCCAAATTTACCGTCAAGTCGCTAAAATGGTTGCCAAGGTCGAGGATGAAACTATTGCCTGTACAACTTTCTTCCCAGCAACACACATTAATGCGGGAAAACAACATTACAATTTTGTGGTAGTAGGCACATAAATGTTTACACAAATATCTATTTTTCAAAATTGACTTTGTTAAAACTATGAACAGAAATGAAGTGTAAAGTTTTCAAAGTATTGTCGTTAAGATTTCATTTTACTTTTAAAGTATCACAATAAGACAGAATATATATCACAGAGTTTTTAAACTAATTATTTGTAAAGAAATGTAGCTTTGATCCTCGTTTCAACTTTCTTTCCCCTGCCACCTCCAGGCATCGAAGTTCTTCCTGCTGGAGGACTAGATTGAAAGTCCAGAATTTTCCCAAGGTCTTCTTTGCAATTGCCCAGCGTCAACGTAAGCATTCAGAATTTCTGACCAACAAATATTTTCCCTTCTGAGTCAGACGGGAAAATATTTGTTGGAATTATGCTAGTCAATACGGTGCACACATTCACAACTGCACACTCTAAATCTTTACGCAATTCATGGCCAGGACCTGTTTATTTGTTCTCTGGATCTCCAAAGGAAATCTGCTGTGTATATCTTCATATAGAATGGAAAAATAAAACCTCTCTGCACAGATTAACCTAAAATTGTGAAAATAGTCTTTCGGTACTTCTTGTCATTCGCATTTTTTTTTCAAACTCACCAATATCACAAAAAATTAATTTGAATGTTAAGTTCTCTAAGGTTAGACCATGAAAGGGGATTAGATATTTTAATCATTTAAGGTGCCTAAGCAGCTGCCTCTTTCGACTATACAATAATCAAGCTCTTGTTGTTGTTGATAGACATTAACTAACAAAATCATCTGTAATTTTAACTTTAATAATTTACACCTGTATTTCATCGACTCTTCTCTTGCTATTATTTTAATTTAAATAAACAACGTCTGTTAGTACAACAGCTTGCTAAAATCAATATTAAGACAAAAGTACTAAAATGTAATTATACTCTTATTTTTAAACCTTAAAAATAATTATACTAAACATTTTAAAATAAATACTTAAAGTAGAAAAATATAACTCACGTCTTCTCATTAGCTTTACACTGTAAAGAATTATTTTTAAGTTGCATAAAATGAAGAGTTAAAAAAAATTACTGTATACAACAAAATGTATTTATACCACTGCCGAATAATGCGTATTCAGCTAGTACATGAAATAATAATAACAACGGTACATAAAAACATTAAGTCACGTACTATGTTCACATAAGTCGTTCCAATTTGCTTCTGAATTTTTTGCTGTTCGGAACGCATAATAGATTGATAAGATGTCATTTTTCGTCGCTAAAGCGGTCAGTTTATTTCCGACCGAACCAGCTTACCAATTACTTAATAATTGAAAAGCGCCGAGAAATGAGAAACAGCAGCTTGCAATAATTACCTAAATTGAAAAGAACACATTAGTTGAGCTAGCGGCCATTAGGTTCGCCCCATGGTGTAAAGAAATACATATGCATGTATTCATGAAAGCGATCAACTGCTGTGAAGAACGTAAACTGGCATCGACGACGATAAATGAGAACCACTCCTTTTGTGTTACGGGGAGCGAAATGTAAAGATGGATTCTTAATTCTCTGTGCCCGTGTACGAAATAATTCGATTTCGTGATGAGCTGAAGAACACGAAAAGGGGCGAACTCGATCAGTTTAAGGGGGGGGGGGGCTTCTCTTTTGTGAAATAAATAAAGCGGAAAAGACGTTCGTTTTGTGTTATTTCGCTGTCGACGAAGAATCCTTTAAGCGGTAGTTGCTTGGGATCCTTTATGACAGTTTTACGAAGAAGAGAAAAACAGTCTGACAATCGGAAAGGAATTCCTCACGGCAGAGGGTTCCTTTTGATCAGTTAATTAATTTAGGAATTTTGTTTACGCCAGATTTTTCGGAACAAGAAGCTGATTAAGGGATTCTTTTGGAAATGGCAGGACTGGTTCCTATTATCGCTGATCTGTGAGCGTCGAACTTTTCTGACATTTTTGCTTCAAAAGAAATTCCCGGGAAAGAGGAAGGTAGGTTTCTCTGTATTCATCAAGCTGCTTCCAATTATCAGCTTAAGTTAAGGTACAATTTCACTGGCAAGTCCGCCAAAAATTAAAGTAGCTGTCTGTTTTTTGGTTTACAGGAGCCCTCCGCGCCATTGGATAAACATAATTCCGTCTAATTGGATTTTATCGAAATAGGGATTTAGTGCACCGATCTGTAAACATTTAAGAAGTACTTGATTCGTTTTAACAAATTTGGCACAGAAATATGCGTACTATTATGGGAGGAAGCATGTAGAACATAACAACAATAAAGGAAGTGAACTTCTAGTTAATATTTTCACGAATTTTAGGGGCAACCCGCTGTTCTGGGGTTTAAAATAGTTCAAAATTCGCATTCTACGCGTCAAATAGTTAAATTTTGCTTTTTGTTGCATAAAAATCGGCCAACTAGAACCGGAGATAGAGGTTTGGGTTTCCCCATTGATTTCTATAGCAATTTCTAGAAATCTCGAGAAATATTAGTTAGGTAAATCTCAGCCTTCGGTAACCTCACTTATCGGGACTTATTTTTGGCGCCAAATTTGGCGATATTCCGCCAAAAGTCGCTAAGCTTGAAGACATTTTTGTTTTTCTGCATTAAAATCACACAATAGCCTAATAATTCAACTTTTTCCTATAACGTAGTCAAAATTCGCGCTTTAAGGGAAACCTTCGGGAAATTTCTAGTAGCTTCTGCGTCATCTGGAAGCTGGTTGCCCAGTTCAGTCAGTACTCATCGAGCTCTCTTTGAATGAGTCTGCTGCTACAGAACAACTGCTACAGTTGTATTGACGCTACAGAAGCGGTATTTTCGCTTGCTTTTCGAAGCTGGTTTTTAATTGCTTCGTGTACATCTTTCATTTTTGAGTTTTGAGGGACTGTGTACGATTTTCCTCGAAAGTTTCTACTGAATTTTACCTGTGGAAGAGTTTTATTTTGTGTGAGAATTACAGCATTTTTGAAAGCTTCGGTATTGAGCGGACTGTTATAAACGCGCTACTGGCCGTTAGCGCCTGTGAATTTTGTACAGTTGATTGTTCGACTAAGTTCTAGAAGAAATAAAGTTTGAGTGCCATCCTGACAGATGGACTTCTTGATAGACTTTTCTACACCAACTGGACTTTAGAGCAGCGAACCCAGGAATTAGCAGAGTTTTCTGTAACAATATACAGGTTATATCAGAAAAGGTTGAATCAAGGTCACACCCCCTAAACAATAAAGAGAAATGCCAACCCTCAATGAAAATATTTAGCAGTTTTTGATGTTTGTCTGTAGTCAGTCGCACAGGCAAAATTTTTGTGGGTTTTTTTTCTAAACTATTAAAGAAAGCTTAATTATACCCTATAAAAATTGATCTTAATGAAAAATAGATAGAAACTTAACAGTGTGGAATCTATTACCGAGCCTTTGCAGTTAGCGAGCCAGAACAGCGAATATGGGCAACTTCCGGCCCGACACGGCTTTTCATCAGGGCCGCGGAACATATCAAAACCCCGTATAGAACCTATATAAACCATTCAAAATCCTAATTATACGGCCCGCGACTTCGCTAACATCCTAAAGTTTGGTCCGCAGCTTTTCAAACGTTGCCCCTACCTGGTTTAAAGCCTGAGAAAGGGGGGAGGAAGGAAAGAAGAGAGACTCCAGAGAATTCCAGACTCAAATACTTTTTTTCTTCAGCCGGCGAGCGCTGATTACAAACTCGGTGACTTTTGCATCCGATAACCGTTTGTTTTAGGCTTTGGGTGTTGTGCAATAACCCTTGGTGCTTTTTTTAAAAATCATTAAAAGAACGTACTTTAAAAAAGTTAAAGAGTAAATTACTTTATATTTAAATTTCCATAAAAATGTTTCCGTAGTTCGTAATAATGCGTACAAAAGCAGCCTTTTTCCGTAGTTCGTAGTAAACACAATGTTCGGAAAAAATTCCGCAGAAACTAAGAAAAATCCGTAGTACTTAGTATCTCTGAATATACACCCTCTTAAACAGTGTGATGGCTTGTTGTGAGGCTTGTATAGCAGTTCACAGTAGCCGCAAGCACGGATGGAAAATTTTAGTGATTTAAAAAAAGGGCCGGTGGGGGGTAATCTTCTCTCCAAGAATAAATATATTATATAAAAAATGTAAAACATCTTATATTACTTTCAGAAAATGGACATAAATTTCAACTACCCTACCTCACCCCCAAAACTGCATTAATCCGTCACTGGTGCTATATTAGGTTGGACCTTTCACGAGACATAAAATATCACAGTTAGACCGTTTTTGATATAGCCTGTATATTAACTAGCAAATCACCTTCTTTTCATTGTTACGTTTTGTAGGATTTCTCCCGTTATAATATATTTCTGAACCAAATTTTGTTACAATAAATCGGACGTTTCCTCAGTTATTACAGATTTTGCGTGTAATCTTAATTTTAAACATGAGTGGATATTCAAATCAGAAAGCATCACAAAAGACAGCGCGTCTAAAACTGAACTTTTGAGAAAGTATTTATCTCAGCATATCACCTCTTTGCAGTATACAATCGTCCCTGATTGCTGTATAGGTAAATGTTTTGGAAACAGACAGATATCACGGCTTGAAAACATTAAGCATAAAAGAAAATTATTTCAGATTGACTTCAAAAGAAATTTCCTGGAAATAGAAAGTATACTTGATCTCTCTTTATCAAAGTTGTTTGCAATAAAAGATCACCTTAAGGTACGTACAGTTTTACTCCTCAAAATTTACGGAAAATTTAAACAATTTATTGGTCAAAAATAACAAAAATTAAGCAAAAATAAATTCAAATTGCCTTCAAAAATATTTATTTAAAATATGAAGTAAAAGCAATCCATATCAATTACTTTTTTGAGGTCCAAATCGTATAATTTCATTTACAAACACACACGTTAAAATTTAAATTAGTTTGATTCTTACTATGGCTCCCATAAACTGTATCAAACCAATAAATATTGTATAGTAAAATATAATGCGCCTTGCAAAATTCTGCTCTACTACATACAGCAGGAAAATGTGCAGAATTTTTACTAGAGATGAGACGGGCTCAGCCCGAGCCCGAAAGCCCGATCCCGGGCCCGAACCGGGCTCGGGCTCTGTAATTCACAATTGCATTCGGGATCTGGCGGGCTCGTGAAAAATTTCTATTTTATTGAACTTGAACACACTCCTTGAAACAGATTTTTAAAAAGTTATTCATATAGAAAATAAAAGTACTTAAAAAATAGCAGCACGGGTGCCTAAAAGGCGCGTGAAGCTCTTTGGGTATTTCAGAACGGCGGCTTATATTGCTTAGTTAGTCATGAGATCGGACATTATTTCATAAACATAGATATGTAGAAAGTGCATTAAAAATTTGCAACTATAGTTGTCTTTAATTTGCACAAACGGCAAAATTCGTTGTATTCTATCAAAGAATTACTTTTTTGAATTTTATGGAATTTTATTGAATTTTATTTATCTTTATCTGAAATTTCGGGCTCGGGCGGGCTCGGGCTTCAAAAACTGAGTCCGAACTCATCTCTAATTTTTACCCCTCAATAGTAAAGCAACATTACCTCTAGAGCGAGTTAATATATCCTTATTTGTTTACAATACTGAGTAAACATAAAAATTTTCCATATAAGGAAACAAAATCTGCGCAATAAATTGCAAACATTTATTTGTTTGTTTTAATATTATACTCACGGCGGACAAGCACCATACTGAATAAATATTAAATTCCTAATAGGACAATTATTGAAAATATAAATTCAGTGCATCAAGAGTAACCTGAACGCAAATATAAAAATTTATCTCTTCAAATAAGTCTTCAAAAATATACTGCATGCGGACCCAGGATACAAATTCCATTTCCTTTGCAGTCGGTCTTTATTAGAAAATAATTTGCTTAAAAAAAAAAAGCATTTGCAATTGATTCTCCATGTCGTTATCAATTCTCAGACTAACACATCTGCATTCGTTTACCGAAATTTATGCATTTCCTGTTCACCCCAACAAGCAATAGAAGTCAAAGCCAAATCGAGCCCCTTAATACGTTGGGGCATCAAATTAATAGGGAAAGCTTTTTTTGGTGTTTCGAAGCACACAAAAATGTCACTTAAAATATGAAATGAATAAATATAAATGAAGGTAAATGGGAGGCTGAGAAAGAAATCGATGCTGGAACAGCGTTTGGCTTTTACGATGTGTCAACATACAATGGGAAAAAATAGATTTCTTTTTTTACCGTTATCTATTACCTTCTTTTTCATTCAGTATTTTCTTTTATAAAAAGCTCAGACTAAAAGAGTGGGAAACTTTAGAAGAAAAAAACTCACCTGAAAAGAAAAAGAATAAAAGTTTTAGAATTGGAAAGGAATAATATAATATAATAGCTATAAATATAAATATTCAATATCATTAAATTTGCTTTATCGCTAATTTCTAACTATACACGGTTGTAATCTGAATTTAATGATAAATGTTGTTTTTTTTTTTTACTTTATAATTTAAAAATAATATTTTCCATAATTAGTTACTTGTCTTTTTATATGTATATTTATTTGGTTTTTATAATTTTTAATGCTTGCATTTTAATTCTAATATTTTTATCTTTCTTTTGATTTTAACTGTATCATTAGCCCTAGTTTTTGTTTCTTGAATCTGGCATCTCTATCTTCATTCAATATTCTGGTTTGTTTCTTGGTTGTTGAACATTTGGTCCCATATAGTAAGTTAATTTTTTTTGTAATTTATGCTGATTTACCATAATGAAATGTTCACTTTTCGTTGCATTCTATGACGGAACACTGATGAAAAGGAATTACACCATGACTATTCGTTTTTTTAATTGCTTTTTAATGACATATGCTAATTTTCATTGAGCACAGGGATGCTATGAAATTGGTTTGTTTCTATTGTGAGGTATTAGAGTCCTCTGTCTTTAAACTTATTAATAATTTTATTATGCTTGATTTTTATTTTTTCTATGGACTTTCTTGCATTTAATAGTATTTATTCAGTCAGATCCTAGTAGTTTTTTACAAGTATTTAGGTTTTGGTCAGATTTTTGTGGTAATTATATAAAAAAATTGTTACATAAATAGACGAAAGTTAGTAAAAAAAGGTACAAGTTTATATAATAGGGAAGAACATGGTGGAATAGAATATTTTTCATAAACATATTCTTTACAAATGATTTTCAACTGGTAAAAGACGGAAACTTTTAAAGTAGTAATATCTTGAAACATTTTAACATACTTTAAACGTATCAATTTGGTGATACTATTTATTAACATGTTAGTTTTATGAACAAATTAAAACAGCAAGAAAACAGCCCCATCCCTTCCTTATATGAGAGGCATGGGACATGCTTTTCAATGTTCAAAGTAGTGTACATCTTTTAAAAATCAAAATGAAAAAATGACATAGTGTAACAGTTATGTAACTAAAGTTAATTGTGCATATTGCAAAAATGCATTTTTTCTAATCTCATACTTTTAGAAGTCCAAATCAAATTAAGAGTACGCCTGAGAAGGACCAGTCTGATGGGTGCAACTTTGCAGTAATATCTGCTTCTTCAATAATGAAACAGCTTTTTTTGCAGAAAGTTGAATTTTGCTCATAAATTATATTTTATACCTAGGTCTAGGAAATCCACTTTTCAGTGGAAACTCCTAAAGAAGAAGAGCAAATTGCATCTTGTTGCAATCTATAATACCCAGTTATGCAACAACGTTCTCTGAACGTGCAGTCAGAAAACCGTTCGAATAAAATTAGTACGTTCAGTATAACGTTCTAAACTTTTTCTGCGATATCCTTCTGCGAAAAAAAGTTATTAAATAATTTCCTACTCGACGTGCATGGAAAGGATTAGTAACACAGAGGCCAATAACAATCTCTAATAACACGTTCCACTGAACGGAATAAATTTACCATTCTTGTAACGATGGGATTGAGTCATTGACATGACGTCAGAAAATTTGCTGCCGACACTTTTCTCATCTTTTTAAGCCTTAATTCACTAAAAGATAGTATAACAGATCCCTTGGTTAAAATTTTTACCAGAACAAAATAATTTAAATCTTGTCGAATAAAATTCTTGATTCGTCTTGTCCAGAATTGTTGCGAAGTTGTTGCAATCTATTGCTTTTAGTGCTTTTAATGCACACTTGCATCAACGTCAATACTAGCAGCGGAGGTGTCATGAAGAGAAAAAAAAGTATCCTGTAACACTTAAGAGTACAGAAATAAGTTTAGAGAGAGAGAAAAAAAAACTGATATGAGTTATGATAATTTATATTTCTAGTAGCGAAATCGATTAGTTTTATTTCTTACACAGTGAAATTCAGAAGTCCAAATAGTCTGATAAATATTAAATTACGAAAAATTTACATAATCAATTATTTTTGACATCATATGGAGGGATGGGTTGTGTCCCATTCTTCCCTTTGTTTTGCATAACGTTCCCATAAAATAATTTTTCACTATGCTCGTTGCTTTCAGGCGTAACTCAATTGCTAGTTCATAAAATGTATGCCATCGAACCTAACAAACATGAAATGGGATTAAATTCGTAACAATAAATGAGAAAACTTTCACTGGAAGTGTAAGAAGTTTTGCTGCTATTGAAAAAGATTTTTTTTTGGCATGAATTCTTAAGCAAAATGAAATGATTCATAGCTATAAGTATGATACTATGGCTAGTCCATCTGGTGGAAGAATCGAAAATTCAAAACTATGCTTCTTTAAAGAATAGTTGCAAATGTCCGATTTCTCCCAGTCTCCGGCATTTAAAATAAGGACTTACATAGTGTGTCAAATAAATAACGGAACTTAAAAACATAAAACAGGTGGCGCCAACTAATGGATGTATGCAGAACTAGAAAGGTACATCTTTTATTCTTTCAAATGCTCCCAAGTCCATGCTGGTCGGATGTCAATTGATGAACTTGCATGCTCTTTAATAACAAGTTGTTTGATGCTTTTGTCAGGAAAGCAGAGTGGTGGTAGAATAAATGAAGATTTGCACTTAAGCAACAGAGCATTCCGATAAGTGATACTGAAATATATGCATGTTAGTTAATCATGCGTTATATTAACTAAAACTTGATTTTGTCTAACTGTAACCGCATGTCTAAGTTTTCGCTCAGCAGTAGCGTATGTCAACAATAGAAGTATCAGATTCGTTCTTCGTGGTTCTCTAATCTAAACGAGATCCATGCCACAATTCGAAACAAATGAAACCGAAGTAACGTAGCACAATGGTGATAGATCACCGGCAGTTTAACGCAAATTAAACACGTTGCTCAGCTATTGTTTAATACGTGAAACCGCAGCTAAATTCCATTGAAATGATATCGAAATTTCAGACGAAACCGAATTATGAGCACCGGCACTTAAAATGGTAAAAGTCAGAACTTCTGCTGAGTCGCTTTCCGGCTCACAGCGCATCGGCGTTCTATCGGAAAGGGATCTGGGAAGCCTACGCGGCTTGCTTTTGTCATGGAAAATGCTTATGGCAGCGCTTACGCTATGAATGGATCCGATTATGTGTGTGCTCGTAATTCGGTGTTTTGTCTAAAGTAGCTTTAGGTCGTTGACAGAAAATGTACTATTATGTGTTTCCTAACTAAGGCTCAGCGAAACTGTCTCGCCCATTTGAAATGCAAATGAAGAGAGAGGCACAAAATAGTTAGTATTGTAGTTTTGGAGATGACTGAAAGATTCCTTAAAATATAATTCGGATCCGCACAAATTTAAAGTGCGCTTGACAAAATTAAGACTACGCAAATACAATAGAATGAGTATGTTGGATATAAAAAATGCAGGCTTATCAGATATTATGTTTAAAGACTGGATATGTCCGTATTTGCTCTCCAAAGGGAAGCAAGCAGACATAGGGTTGCCAACCGTCCTCCGCGAGACACGACGTCCCGTTCCTACGGCTTTAGAGGACAAAAGGGATACCAAATGTCCCTTTTTTGCAACAGAATAAGTAATTTAATATTTCCATAAATTATAATGATCTCAGAAGAGATTTTAGACACTAAGTTTCTTTTCTAAATAAATATGATCTCAACAGACGTGATTGCATACTTTCTTTTTTAAGTTAGTAATATTATGATTTCAGAAGAAGCGGTTGAATATATCTTAAGTTTTTTTTTGTTTGTTTTGTTTTTTTTATTAAATAATTTTTTTTAGACGATGTAATTTAAGATTTTAAGTTTCTCTTATAATGATACGTTATTCATACCAAGTTATGGGTTATTTTAACTATTTCTTAGATGTAAGAGTAATAAGGTTTTGTTTTCTTTGTGGAAGAAACTAAAAAGTTTATTTAATTTAATTGCAAATGACAGTGCTATTTGTTTTGATTAAAGAAGTGAGATGCTCTAATAATTAATGTAAATTTTTCTTTAGTTTTCCTGATTATTTTAACTGTTAACTATGTTGGGTGTATACTTATGCAAAATAGTTGTATTCAATAAAACTATTTAAAGTATAAAAATGAAATCTGGTTTAATTTGTGTTTCTCGCCTTCCAGTAATAAGTATGCTGGATCCGGCTTTTTTTAGCCACGTGACAAATTTTAAACACGAAAGTCCCGGAAATCCGTGTATAACAGTTGGCAATCCTAATAATGACTCTTAGCAATCTTCCAGTACTGAATAACAGACTCAGTGTTGCCAATTTTTTTTTCAAAAGTCGATAAATTTAGATTAAAAAGTTAGCTTAGTTTTCCCCATTAGTCGCAAATTAATTTTATGATGTAAAGCATTGCATAATCTCCAAATGTGATGAAAAGTCACGAAACTTCACGAATTACAGGATTCAATGGAAACGTGGCTAAATTTAGAGACAAGTCCCAAAATGCAATGGAATGTCCTTAAATTTAACTGCAAATCCAAACTGGCAACACTGCTCGGGCTGCCTACACAGTAAAAAAATTCGGAAACGTTACATACTTATAGCGGAAAGGTTTCCGAAAGTATAGCGTAACCTACCGATGCTCTACTCGAACTCACGATTTCGGAAACATAACCCATATTTCGGGGTAAAGTATTTACGGGGGAGAGGAAATCTTTATTTGGGACTTCGCGCGCATGCGCCAAGTGCCAAGAGACGGATAAGAGTGAACGCGTTTTCACTAATAGCACGGATGGTCACAAAAGAGTTGCTGTGACGTCACAGAGGGTCACAATTGTCACAGGACTGTAACATTGTAACTTCTTGCACAACCCGATTATGACCAACAGGTGCCCCGGGCATTGATGAATTTGGGAGTCCCCATCTATAAAATTTGTTTTCTTTTTCATAATATTTGACATATAAAAGAATATTTCAGAACAACATTTGAAACTGGGGGACCTGGGCAAAGTCCCGATTTGCCCATGGGATAATAAGGGTCTGGTAACTTGTGAGTGATGTAACTTCACTGTGTGGTCACTGTGAAGTTTATTTGTGACCAGTCACCAGGTGATGTCGCCGGATGAATACTTAAATAAAACAGCACATTATCTCCTGAAAATAATTTATGTGGAAGAAAAAAGATTTAAGATTTTTAATTTATATTTATTAATTATGGTATTTTCTCTCCATTTACAAAATACTTCAAAAAAATTTTAAGTTTCCAAAACAAGCCGTACCACAAATAACTTTTGCAGCAGTCAGTTTACTTTTAAAGCAAAATTTGGCAAGAAAACCGCAGCGTCGTGGTACCGTGCTTTCTTCCGATTGCGTAGGTCCAGCGTTCGATTCTGGCTCTGGTCGCTAGTCCTCACCGCTCCTTCCGACAGAGTTTGGTGCTGCCATCTAGATTAAGATACTCGAAACGCTTCATCTAGTGCGTGTTACTTTTTTCTGAAAAACTCAGAAAGGTTACTCGTTAATTCGGAAACCTTTCCGAAATACACGGAGAGGTTACTCGATATTTAACCAAAATATACAGAAACGTTACCCATCTTTTCCAGAAACCTTACCTAAAATGCAGGAAAATAGGTAAATATGTTTCCGACATATGCAGAAACGTTTCTAAATACTTTACCCGCATGGTTCGGAAACGTTTCCGCAATTTTGAACTACAAGAGCTGCCCCATTTTTTGGGGTAACGTTTCCGAATTTTTTTTTACCGTGAGTGCTATTTTTTTGGACTTTCTTCCATTCGATAAACAAATTCTAATTATTTTTTCTTAGCGGAAAAACACCTCAAGAACCTTTAATATTTCTCAGAAGATTTAATTTTTGAAACCATGTTGATGTATGCTTAAAAGATGTTTATGGCGTATTTATTATTTGCTGAATCAGCTATTTTAACCTTAAAAATAAATAAATTATCAAGAGTTGAGAAATAGAATGAAATAAAACCCTACGAAATCATATCATATTTTACGAAATTATCTAATCAAATAAACATTAAACATAAGATACTAGAATTACACCAGAAACGCTGGTACATGCAGCTAATTTTCGAAACGTGTTTGTTACAAGTTATTAAAATGTCTGTCTAACTAATCAGATCAATTTTGATTTTATCCATTTTCCGAGCATGCGCCTTTATATATATATAAAAAAAAGGAAGGATTAGATAATTTCAGTTTATTTGTCTGGCCATTGCTTCACGGCATAAACGATTTCCTTAAAGCGCCGATGACTGATTGGGCGAAAAGATATGACAAGAGTATTGTGAAAGAACTGTGAACTCTGCATTAGTCACCTAAATACCGGATAAAATGTTGATTTAGCGAGTGATTTACAGCCCACGTGTGCAAGAAGCTACGTCAGAAAAAAACAGAAAAGAAATAAAAAGTCAAGATATATGCTCTCGAGAATTTTTTGATAAGTATACGGATTTTCCAAGGAAATTATAATACAGAGATAATTACTGGGAACTGGTTTTGTTATCAAGACATATTTTTGAGTTGATAATGTAGTTGTGACACTTCCAGTGAATTAGGACTTTTTATTGGATAAAAGAGTAAATTAATTTACGATTGTAAGAATGTAAATCATACAGACTAGAAGGAATTTTTAAAGGAACTTGACGTTAAATGATGACAAATGGGAGAGAAATTTTCCTTAAAAGATCACCAGGATAGTAATGAACTTATGACATCACGAGTTGTTGTTAAGAAAAAGACGGTGTTTTATTACCTAAGTTATAACAAATATAAGTGCAGGCAAATGCTTGTTAATTAAAATTTACAAAATATTTGCCCTATCCGGTAAAAAAGAAATACCGATATACATACATACTCTTAATAAGAAAAAAAAAAATTAAAGCAGCAATTTTTATTATGAATGTGAAGAACAATTATAAAAATTTAAAAAAAAAAACAACGTAACACGATTGATTGCATTTATATATCATTACGCAGGGTGTCTTAAAAATATTGCAAAACTTTTTTAGGGAGATAGGGCACATCATAAAAATTGAGATTTACATGGTAGTAGTTATTGTGCTAAGTTACTATACGAAGACTATCTGCTTAAGAGAAGAGAGGGTACCTTTGATGTGGGACTTTTTAAGGGATACTAACGCGCATTCATGTTACATCAAGATCGAGATAATTTCGAAAACACGAAATTTTCAGCCAGACGAGAAGATATAAATTAATTACGAGAGAGACAAAAGTTTGCTGAGATAAGCATACACATATATTTATATTTAATTCTTATGCTATTTTAATAATCTCCATTCCCGTGTGGAGAACGGGTTCTTTAGATAGTAACATATATATTTAACCCATTAAATACTGTTGATTTACAAATATTAACTAGAAACAATCAAGGCATAAATGTATAAGGGGGAAAACAGTCCGGTTATGTATGAATTTTTATCATTCAACTCAACGAAACATTATTTCACTGAAATAAAGATAAGTAAAAAAAATGGCCACTGTTATTCAGCACTGATGACATTTTCGATTTCATCTACATAAATCGCCCATCAAAAATATTTTTCAAAGATCATTTTACTGTGACTAAACTGAAAAAACGCCTGTGAACGTGAATATATCATTGCTGTTTATAATTAAAACAACCTACATTAAGTAACTAAAAAACAGTCATTTGGCAAATTCCTATCAATGGCTCTATCGCAGGACTTCATCTATCGACGATGCGCATGCTTTTGAATTCAGATTTCGACCATCTTCCGCTTTTTTATCACGTCCTCCATTTCTTTGATCTTAACAGCTGGTATCTTGTAAACAGCACTTAACCTTGCCTGACTCTTCACTTTTGTAATGAGACTCATCGTCAAATTTCGACGAGTTAAAATAAATCGTCTGTCATCGTTTCTATTTATCTTAATAATTTTTCCTTTAATGTTGGAACATTGTTAAAATGAGTTCGCATAGACTAATTTTTACTGGAGGTTGCCGAACGCGAAGACGTAAGAAAATGATGCAGATGATATAAAAATGAAATATAGGATTCGGCTACATATTATAAACTGCGGGAATGTAAAATTTATGCAATATTTATGAAGTTCATACATTATGTTTCAACGTGTTGTCGATTACTTTTTACACACAAAATTTGAACTCATGTTATGAAAACAGACGATATCATAAGAGATTGTCGAAATAAATAATCTTGCATTTTGAATGCATAGTGATGTTACAGGATATTTCACGAAGGATCACGAACTTCGAAAGTAAATAAATCAAGTACGACGAGTGCTAAAAGCATGAAGCCTGCGAGACGTTTATAAAAAAAAAAGTGCACAAGACAAAAAATTTTAATTACAAATTGCGACGATAGATGGCGCTGAAAACGGCAATATGGATCAAAGAAAATCCTCATTTGTCCCACATACAGCCACTCCATTCCCGAGATCTTAACATTTGGGCAGCAACCTCTTATAAAGGCATCATTACACCTTTTTTCTTTCGAAAACCGATGACGAATGTCTGTATATTGCGCGTTTGAAACACTTGTCGCTATTCAATAACTGTTAGATGATCGACCATGGTTCATGCAAGATGGGGCTCGCCTACAACATAAGCAAAACGATTTTCACTTTCTGCAAGAATAATTCGACGATAGAGTTGTTGCGCTTAAACTATTCGACAAGGGTGGGAAATAGTTTGGATTGATTTCCGTATTCTCTAGACCTCGCCCCTTCCAAATTATTAACTGGCTACGGAAATGGCGTGTAGAGTGGGAGATCGCCACAGGTACGCCTGTATTCAATCGTTTTTGATGTGATTATTATTGGTGTCTGAGCTCTAATTTCTGGCATCCGTATTGCCACTTATAGCGCTATCTTGGTAACTAAAATTTTGTAACTTCTCTGTCAAATTCTTACTTTCTGTTTAATTAACATACCACTGGTTCCATGCTTCCATCTATCACCGTTTTTGAGTTATTCATTTTCAAAGTTAAGTGGTTCTTCGTGAAACACCCTGTATTAAGAATAAGCAATTGCTACTTAACACGCGTCAATCTCTTGGACGCTCAATAAATCAAGAATAATCTCTTTCCTTTAATATTATCATTAAATAAGAGTCAAAAATCATTATCCCAACCAATTCTAATAAAAAGTAGAATTAAAATCGTCAAATCACTAACATAAAATAAAGCCTAGCTTGCATCAACAAAGTAATTACACATATTGCGCCGCTAATAGTATACATATTTCTAGAATAACATTTAGTATCTTTATTTTTTCGTCCCGAAATTTGATTTTCGCTTCATGGGTTCAAGAACAGAATATAACGTAGTCGAAGCTAATTAAAACAATCACGCAAAACAAAAATTTGTTCGAAGAGAAAGAAAAAATAATAAAGAGATGAATTCAGCCCCGTAATTACATACGCCTTAATTATTGCTTTCCTTTTTGCAAAGTAACGGAAAATGACTTTTCACAACTGAAAAGTTCGAGAGCAGAATTCTGAAAAGTCGATTTTCTTAATTTAGGAATCAAAGAGTGACTGTTGTCAAATTTTTAGCTCGGCAAAACAAAGCTTGCGTTATACCCTGCAATTTTGAGAGGTGATGCCAAGAATAGAAGACTGCGAACCACCCCAATAAATACCGCCCCTCTTCTCCCCCTTCTTATAGAAGAACTTTTCTCCTCGTGAATCGCAACACTTGAAAGAAAAGGCGTCTCCGAAAGCTTTCAGAAGCATTTAACCTCTCGCGCAAAACACAAGGCTGCCATGTTTCAAATTAATGACAACCGTTTTAGAGGAAGCAGTGGCGTAGATCGTCTGCTAATGACTCTTCTCCACTCTCCCTCCATCCCTCTCTTTTTAGACAGATAACGATATCCCATCCCCCCCCCCCCTTTCCTTTTATTCTATCCTTTTTGGATAGTGAAAAGCATAACTTTAAGAGAAACTATTTTCTTTGAAATAAACAGCAGAAAAGCCGATCGTCTGAAAAGGAGAGAGATTGAGTTGAGGGGTTCCTGCGCCTCTGCTGCAGTATACTAAACTGTGAGGTCTGGGGGATGGCAGCAGTGTTCCATTCTCACCTTTAATGTCACTTCCGGTTCTAGGGTTCATTTATCAAAGTTCGCCATTGCACTGTTCTTTTCGCGCCTGCGACACGCTTAGGAAATGAGGGAAATTTATAGGCTGTTTTAAGATACAGCGAGTGGCAACAGCTTTGGTAGGGTTTTCAGTAATCGACGGTGTAGTGAATTGACGATGACAGAGTGGCAACAGCAATTCCAAAATTTAAAGGCTAAGGAATTTTTTAAAAGATTTTACAGCTTTTTAAAATGCCTCACAAAATATTTTCTTTACGGTGAATATTACTATTTCTTTTTTAGATGATAACCAGGTTTACAGTGGAGTCGACTTATGCCAGGGATGCATTCCAAGACCCCTCGCGTAAATAGACACTTCGCGTTGTAAAGTAATAAGGTATACGGCATTTTTAAAACAGACACACAGTTACTTTTGACACTTATAAACACAACTCAAACAGTTTTAAACCATTTTGTTGTACATCTGTCCGAGATTGCGGAGCCTTCGAGCTTTTTTATCCACCAAAAATTATTGAAAAATCAACCTTCGACTTTTTAAATTGCTGCGTCTGCCTTTCGGCTAAAAAAAATACCGCCGTCCATCGTCTGACTTTAACAGCATCATAATATATAAGCGCAGCAATGCTGAAGGTTTCGAAAGACCACATAATAAATTTAGACTTAGAAGAAAAGTTCCCTGAAAACTTTTAAAATCAGGTAATTTTACAGAAATCTGATAGGTCAAATGCTTCCTGTCCCTCTCTTCGAAGTTTTGCTGATGCCACGAGAAAATTCTATAAAAAGTAGATTTATCTTTCAACAACTGCAACATCTTCACCATCTCTTTAAAATAATTTTTGAAAAATTTTGTTAGGAAAAAAAAAGTTTTCTACATACAATATATTAAAAGATATGCTTCTTTTTTTTAATATAAGGTTTTTAAAGGCACTACCACATAGAGACTAATTAAAAGCATCATTCAGCCTAAATTCGAGCAGCCGGTACCGTCAGCTGAACTTCAAAGCTATTTTAATCACTGACACTGAGTAACGTTAAACGTATGACTAGCATTCACAAAAATAAGTTAATCATGTCAGAATGAATATTCAAATCAGAATTATGTACAAATAATCGAAAGTACCTGATCGATAATTTTGATATATCGACATGCATTTTCTGATGCTCATCTATGCACGATATACGTCAAAATTGTAAACCAGTATAATAATACTAATTTTTTTTTTTTCACATTCGCGTGACGAAGTCTTTGTGTTGAATTTAAAATCCAACAAGAAACGAAAATCTGCAAATACGTACCCGATAATTTCCCGAGCTCTCTAACACAGCTTTTCAGACCTAGTTGAAATCACGGGTAAGGGATCTACATCTCAACTCACCTCATAGACTTTCTGCCTGTCTCTGAGCTTCGATTTTAGATTAAGGTGGGAAAATTTTAAACCGAAACACGCAGGAAAGTTTCGTCTGCTAGATGGAAAAGCTTCCGGAAGGATTTTACCATCCAGGCATTATTTGTGAGATGGTAAAATGGGGAGCAGGGAAATAGGTGCAGTAGAGGAAATTGAGGATTTGAGTCGCGTGAAATGTAAATTTGAGGTTGGGATGACACTCCCTAGGGAAGTTGATAGCGCAGAATATATATATATATATATATATATATATATATATATATATATATATATATATATATATATATATATATATATATATATGTATATATACATCCTCAAGAATCCTAACTTGAATATGTAGATTGGGCAGTGATAAACTCCCATGTAAAAAGTTCGCTCTTGAACTATAAATCTCGATAACAAACTAAAAGAGAAAAAGAAAGAAAGAAGTATGAGTCATATAAGTAGATGAAAAATCAAATAAGTAAGTGTTAAGCTTTCGAAGTTAACAACAACACTGAAAATGTAATTTACCAAAAACAATTGTCAGAGTTATCATTTTTACGCTTATTTTCAATGCTTTCAGGATGGGTCAGATTGTTAAATGTTGCGGAATTAGATAGAGAAAAATAAATTTCGCATTTTAATCTTTTGATTGACTTATTTCAATTCAGAATTTTGTAATTTCTTTAGTAACTTACGATTAAAGCAGCCAAGAAATGATAGAAATATATTTGCATACTTCTGTTTACATATTTTAAAAATATATTTTCTTATCTGTGTTATTACAATGAACTAAAAGAAAACATTTTATTGATGATGGGTGGCAGTAAATATCCAGTAAGGATTCGGTCCTCATACAATAGTTCACAAAAACAACATAACTTTTTAATTAATGAAAAATAAGGTAAAAGAAATTTTCAAATATACTATGAATTTCTAAATTTAGTGTACGAGACTATACTGATGACAGTAACTAATATTGTTTTAAAAGTGAAAGTTTGTAAAAGTATTAACTGCAATATTTGTATAATTGAAAATAGCTTTAATAAAAATGCAACTACGATTATGTTTAAACAATTAATTTCTCAATTGCATATCTTAATATACTGAGCCATTGAGCTGTCATGAACAAATAACCTATTAATAGATGCATCCTTTTAATTCAGAAAACAACATAATAGAATTACGAAAGAAATTATTTAATAATTAACCAAAACAAATATTTTGGGCGGCATTTAAGTAACTTTCTACTACCATGTAATTTACTGATCCTCAAAGAACGTATTTTCAAAGAATCTCATTTCTCCTGCTTCCCTTACCAATTTATTTCGTTTTCAAAGAATAGAGACTGTCAAATTTTAAACAAAAATCCCACGCTCTACGCTTTTAATAAATTCTAAAAATAAACCTAGTATGATCTAGGAATATCATCCCATCTCATTTCCGAGAAGCAAACTAAAACTGACAAAGAGTGATACTTTAATCCGCTCCAAACTAAGCTAATAAATTCAACAAACAAAAGTCCCGAAATCCCACAAATTCGAATAAAGAGTAAAGATAAATAAATCCTCCCGCTTTGCTGGGTACGCCAATCTCGCAATCCATTCCTGTCAAAAAGCTTTGCCAAACCTGACAAATTAAAGGACATAAATGAGAATCTCTCATCCGAAGTTACTTCAGTTCAGAAAACGTTCAGATTTTTTTTTCTTTCTTTCTATTTCCATTTCTCTTCAGGTAATCCTCGCAAACGTAAAATGGAGTCTAATACAAAATGTATTTTCTATAAAGAAATAAATAAATAAACGAGCAAACAACAGGACTTAAAAAGTAACAAAATAAAATATTAAATGGAAATATTACCGAATTTTAAATTTTCAAAAATGATTCTTGGAAGTAGAAAAAAATAACATCAGGATAACATGGACTCTATCGAACAAGCCGAGCCGACTAATAAAATGGAAAGAAGAAAAACGTTTCACACATTTTAAAGACTAATAAATAAAACGTACTAAATGTATTCAATATGAAATATCTTCAATTTTTTAAGTCTTGCGAGCATTACAATTCGCACGATGTATTTAGTTCGTAAAGAGAGATCCAAATTTTTCAATAGAGTCTCCTTGTATGTATAGTGTAACCCCCAAGACACAATGGCACGATCTCAAAAATGCAATTTCAGTAAAATGTTTCTAAAAATCAGATCTTTGAATTTTATTGTTTAACGATTACTTATTTTGGTAATTAGTAACTGAGAACAAAAATTAGTAACTGAGAACATTGAACTGAGAATTTAAAAAATATTTTAAGTGTTTAAAAAATTTCTATTTCTTGCAAAAGTGTAAATCTATAATTTTCTTTAAAAATTTTTTAGTGTTGAAAATATATATTTTTGCAAGAAATACTTTTTATTTTGTGCTTTTTACAGCTATAGATACATAAACAAAAAATTTCTGTTAAAAAATTATACTCACAATTTTATTGAAAAAATTATTGGACAAATGGATTTAAATAATTTCAGGGCTGTAAAGAAAGATCAGAGCTACCATGCAGACTTGGATATATTTTTTAAAGTAATTTTTAATTACTTGACCATGTCAGGATTTTAACTCCGGCCGTAAGTGTGAGCGAACCACACCCTACTTAAAGACACCATTTGGCTTGTATTACAAAAAAATTAAAGATTAAATTGAAAAGTCTTGTTCTTCAAAGTGGCAGCAAGGCACGATAATAAATCCACTTTCGATAAAAATCTTTTTTTAAATATCAATCATTATTCAGTTAATTTTTTTTCCCCATCATTAGTTTGATTCAAGGCCTTACTAAATAGTGTATTGCCTAGTGTGCTTTTCAAATTTTGAGCTCTTTTACAAACCAGTTCAGTTTACAAACCAGTCATATATATATATATATATATATACATACAAATTTATATGTAAATCTGATACTTCTAAGAAACGCCTACGTGAGTCTTATTTCAGTTTGACGAGTTTGAGAATTTTTTTAGTTAATTGATCAAAAAAGTATTTGCCGCTAACTATCTTGTAAATTATATTTTAATTAGTTTTCTTTTCAGCTGAGAAACAAATTCATATCGTACATTCATTAAGCTTTCAGAAAGGAACTGTTATAAATAAACAGGAACAATTCAAACCCGTATTTTGTTAATTATCTTATGCCCAGGCCTGCATTGCTGTAGATACAAAAAGGGGTGCTTTAAATATTATGGTCACTCTGGATGGCTGCCAGTTTACACACAAACAACCACACACACACAAACAAAAACAGCAAAACACCAGACATACAACACACTCTTTCCCTGAAATCGAGCTTTGTTTACAGAAACAAGCAGTATCCACCAAAATATCCATAGCAGGGCTCAAAACATCAAAGATTTTACATTTTCAGTCAAGCGTTTAAAAACAGGAAGAATTTAAGCCCGAAAACACTTTTAAAACAAGGTCCAGCGAGCTCTGCGCTTAAAATCAAGTAATAAAAGGGAACCCTGCTTTGTAAATCCCTGTGTTACGCTAAAGAGCACAAAACGAAAGAATCAAGATGGAAAGTTCATCCCAAACTAAACTAATAAATTTCGCAAGCGAATATGGAGGGGATATCGGGTGGGGGCGCTTGAATTTCACATAAACAATGTCAGCAGCAGCTCTTGCTTCTATTCACTTACACACACACACACACACACGCATATAGGGCTCACTTCCTCGCCTGTCAGAAACGTTCACCGCTTATGAGGAATTAAAATCCAGCCATAAAAGCTTAGGTTGCTGGAGAGGCTTAAACATTTCGTTTAATGTGGAATTGCTATAAATTCAGAGGAATACATAATCATAACCGACAACTGCAGAAGGGGCTTTGCGGGGATGACTTGTCATCGATCAACATAAGACTCTGCATTAAAAAGAATTATGTATATTTACTCCTTTTTTTTTTCAACATAAACACACCAGTGTCCCATACAAGATATCATGTTGGTAGTGTTGTTGTTGCGACACTAGATTTAGTTGCGTTCATTAAATTAAAAATGTGTGCTTTCGGTGACGTCCTTTCGTGTCAAACATGTAACGTTGCAATGTAACTAATAATTAGTTACTGTGAGATATAGATGTGTTTCACAGTGACGCTGCAACAACGTCTATCATTTTCACTATGACAACCATGATGTTACCATGTGACGCCACAAAAATTGTCCGTCGCTACAACCTCCCTCCAAAGAATGCATCCACTCATACAGCTCTGTGACGTCATAACATACATCCATACACGTCACAAAAATACGGTGTGACCAGTATGGATACATGTTAGGGCGTCACAGAGTTGTATGAGTTCTCGCATATATCTGGGGACTTTTTTTTTCACTTTCGCTTTACATACATTTCGATGCTTTCCAAAAAAATAACAGTAGTGCCTTGTTAATGGAAACAGCAAATGCCGTAGACAAATACAATTTGAGGGAACAATCCATTCCAATAAAGCACCAGCTCCAGAACATCGATGGAGATCGACTTATAACTAACTAAAATTACAGTCAGGCTTAGCAATGGCCATCACAAAGGATTGAAAACTGATAAAGAGGGCAGAAAAAAACTCCAGAAACTGCAGTATCTGCTCTGATACAGAACTGACGACGAAACAAGTTTTTGATTGTAAGTCCATCCCTGCTGAACTGTTAAGGATTGGAATCTTGTTTATTAGACTGAGCCTGTACCATGGCAATAGTCATGATACTTCACAGATGGCGCCATTTGAATAGGCTTGTCAAAGATACGAGATCATCATCATCATCAACCTAGAAAAATATTTCCCTCTGGTATAAAATAGTTCGCGTTATACAAAATTTACTAATAAAACAAACTCTCATGTCAGACGCGTAGCTTGGGGGTGGGACACGGGGCTCGGGACTTTAAGATTTAAATTAATTACACAAAATTTACCTTTTAAGAAATTCACACTTCTTAAATAGCTTCATAAAATCGTTTTGAAGAACTAAGGTTCAATAAAAACAAAATTTCTATCATCTGGAAACATAAATTAAAACAAACATTATAAAAATTTGAGACTCACATTTTTGCGTAAGAAATGAAGAAGATACGCATTTTTCCTAGACATTTACCTTTTCCCAGATATTATCCACAGCGACTTAGTAACTGACAAGTGTGAAAATGGTTAACTTGCAATTTACTGACAGATGATGATTTTGTTCTGCTTATTAAGTCAGAAAAGGCTGATGAATCTTCAGATGTAGAAGAGCAAGAAAAAAGACATTTTTCATGTTCTTTATAGTCTGAAGAGAAGACAGCAATGAACAATAGCAAATCATTTCTTCCTGACAGAAGTCTTAAGAAAAGTGATGAAATATTGTCATCAAATAGGATGATAAACTCTTCACGAAAGCAACAAAAAATGATTTCTCTTTTCAGTTCTGTAATTTAGAAAAATGCATGTAAGATAAGTTTTCAAAGTGAAGGTAGTAAAATATCTGCGGTATTTATGGCATTTCAAAATCGTCAAGTACTTTTTTTTAACATTAAAAACAAATTTTTGTTTATTCGTTATTTTTGCTTTTTAGTAACATCATTAATTGCAGCATGGAATTAAAAACTTTTTTTCAAATAAAACTAAATATAATTATTGTATGAGAGTGGAAAATTTATCGCAATGAAGTCTGAAAGAATTTAATGGACTCCTTCAATCGAAAAACTCACGCTAAGTGCGAAAACTCAGCATAAATTCAAGAAATTCAAGTTGAATTTATTTGAAATCTTGGCACAGGATAGACACGTTCTTGAACACTTCCAAGACACCTTTATCTGATTTATGTGATGACGATTTTCGTGTTTCAGGAAGATTCAGCTTCTTCCACGACTTCCAAGTCGACAGCTATATAATGGCTCTAAGAGAAGGAGGTAGGTGTACCCTTGGGGACTTCGAAATCACCCGATCTAAACCTCATCGAGAAGTTGTGGGAATTAAGAAAAACCGACTTCAAAAAGTTGCACTAAGAGACAAGAAAGATCCTAGTTCTAGTTCGAAGAACCAGACCTGCGAATTTTGGTAAAAATATTTATGAATCTTTAGTCAATAATATGCCAAATCGTCGTTACACAATATATTATAGTAATACGATTCATGAATTTGCTTATGCGGAACGAGGGGGAAAAGTTGCTGATAAGTTTACATCTTATGCTATGCATTGAGTTGATTTACTAAAAAAATTAGGCTATCATAGCGGGCTGATACATATTAATTACCCATATGAAGTTTAAAGGGGAGGGGGGGGGGGTAAGATCACGGAGAGAGGAGACATTACATGTTTTCAGACTTGACGTACAAGCTTAATGAGAGCAAGAAAAAGGTTGGAGGACATAAGTGGTGCAGGATTTTTTAAAAATTGTCAATTTATAGCTGTCGTGAAATGTCTGAAGTGCCGATGTCCATAATCGGGGCCTTATCAGAAGTCCTGCATAAAAAGTAAAGCGAAACCGTAGAAGAAATATATTATTACTTAACTGTTATATACACAACTACCGGAAGATTAGATTTCGAAATACATTTTATATGTAAAATAAAATTTAAAAAAATAAAAATCGATTTTGGCTGACATAGATTTTTGGAACAGTTTAGATTCGACTGCAGTTCAACTAGCATACTGCTTTTTGCGAACAACACAATAAAGACTCGTTCGGAAATCTTTTACTGCACTGCAATAAATAACACAAAACGAAGAGATCGGATATGCAATGTTCATCTCAAACTAAACCGATCCATTCTGCAATCAAGTAAAGAAGGATGGGGGGGGGGGCGGGGAGTTGAATCCAAATTTCATGTGCGGAAAATGTCAATAACAGACCAAGCCTCACTCAGTATATGCTCCTGACTCGTCTGTCAGAAGCGTTCAGGGAATTAACTAGAAGCCAAGCATAAAAGCTCAAACTGCTACACAGGCTTAAATGCCGCATTTAATACATCATCGCAATAAATTCTGAGAATTACATAATTATGAAATGGCTGGAGGAATGCATATTGGAATGACAGCTGAACGACGGATATAATTTTAGGTAGCAAAGTTTGTAATTTTGTCGCGATTTTTGAAGATTATTTCATTTAAATTTTTTAATGTCATTTAAAAAAAAACAAATAACAGCTTCCTATAAGCACACACACACAAAAAACAACTCGTATTTGAAATATTTTAATATATGTATTCTAAATCTTAGTTACATAAATATATATAAATACATAATATTAAACAAAGCACTAAAATAAAGCAAAAAGAAAAAATATATAAATATATATACGCAATAAAATTATAAAAGATCGTAGAATCGCATATAAAAAATGACACAGAAAATATTGTTTAATCTTAGAAAAGAAAAATAAACAAGCAATGGCCAATACTCATAAACTTATTTTTTAAAAGTGTGTATCCTTTTGTTAAGTGATGTTTTGCATTTGAACAGACAATAGCGCTTAAAGTTCTTTCATAGTACAAACCATCGTCTTCACCTAATTACCTAGATGATAATGGTTTAAAGAAGCATTAGAAACAAATATTAAAACCCTGAAAAATGAAAATAATTATAATATACCAAGAATGACTAAAGTCATATGCATGACATCGATCGTGCTCCAACGCATTCAAATATGAAAATATATAAGCATTAAAAGAAATAAGACCTAACTAAATCTGAAAGAAAAATCTACTAAAAAGGGACTATAATAAATGAATGCAATATACAACAGCTACTAGGATCATAATTCAAATGCTAATACAATATAAGTACGATAAAAGACCATAAATATTAATAAAATTCAGTGGAAAATCCAAGCATCTTAATAAATATTATAAAATGATAGCGCTATATTTATTTTATATATTATATTTAAATACAAGTCAGTAATATATTCAAAGTAAGTGAGAGTTACTATTTTCTCCTTCTGAATATAACTTAATTTTAAATGGACATAGCTAAAATAAACTCATATTTAATATATCAAAGACATATGTTACTTATTTAATTGTAATAAAATATTTCTAGACATTAATGAGAATTTATCATACAATTTCCTGATGTTTGTATAAGCAATCACAATCAATAAAGCTTTGTGTGAATTATTAATTTCAGTGGCTAAATTATCACTGTGGTACTGACATGCTAATCATAGGCATTTTAAATAGCTTAACACCTAATTCATCTAATAAACTTTATTTTATTTTCAGAAAAAATTCTGTCCAAAATTCCATATCATCACTTCCAAAATTATTGATTGTTATAGAAATGTTGTAACACGTATTTAGGAAATTAAGTCATATTAAGAGAAAAAAAAAATCTCTGAAAAAAGGTAATCATGGTCTGTTTTGAGAGTTTTAACACTTGCAGACACGGAATTTCAATTAATGTATTTTACAGTTATTTTATTATAAATGTAATTTCAATTCGACATCCTTACGCTGTTCCGTTTAATAATACTGCCCTTTCAAATTCAGTTACGCGAGAGAAGCTACACATTTCGTCTATTCCAAATCCTTCGTGGATCTCGGTCTTCAAAAGACATCTTGGGTATAAATTCCTCTTGACTGCATTTCGCTTCAAACTCGAATTCCAGCAAATGGAATAGCCACGTTTCTGGGAAAAGAGTTCCGCATCGCATATTAGCCTTCGTCACAATTTATTAGCCTAGGATAGATTTTTTTCCCCCCTCAACATTTACTTCTCCTTTTAAAATACCAACAAATAAAAACACATTTAACGAATTATTTCTTGTTTTTAGTCCCAGGGATGAGATTGACAAAAAAGGAAAAAGTCTGAAAGAACGAGCGAACAATAAAACTTATGAATTTAAAAGTTCAATAAATATTGTAATTGTGATTGATTTCAAATGTATCCTGCTTATATACAATTTTATCGTAATAGGAAATTTAAAAAAAAAAGAAAAATTGAAAAAAAAACGAGTTTTTTTTGCGAACATCAAAAAAGTCTGAAAATTAGACAAAAGTTCTGAAAAATCTCATCCCTGTTTTAGTTCACAAAAAACGTCATAAATTGACGAATAATGGAATTCAGGCAAACTTTAATGAATAAGTATGTCTCTGTGTCTCTCGGAATGTTAGTGTCGAACAGGCTTGATGGAACAATGTTTAAAGGAATATTCCACCTATTGTAACAAATTTTGGATGCACACCAAGCCATGGTAATTTGTAATGTTATCCCGGATAATGTAATATATTACTTGTTAGATGAATTTTTCATGTCAAAATGGCAGTTACATTAAGCGGACTCGACTGTATGTAGATTCTAAAGAAATAGCTAGCTTAATGTAATAAATTTTCAATGTACACGAAACCATGGTAATCTGTAACTGTAATCCCGGGTAATGGAAAATACTGCTTATAAGAATAATTTTTCATGGCGAAATGGCTGTTTTATTAAGCCGACTCAACTTTACGTAGATTTTATGGGGGAAAAAAAAAAGCCTTTGACTATTTCAAAACTGAAATATAGTTACTTTTACGTGGGCTTCATATTAAGTTGTTAATGGTTCAGTTTTTGGCAATAGGAAGCAGATTTTTGAAGTTTCCGGACAATAGTCATTAGAAAAATTGTTTGCTGAGATTGTATTAATTCACCATTACTCCGATTAGAAAATATTCCGTCAGCTGACTTGCTTTGGCTTTTATCCTTTCAAATGTGCAGTAACAAACATAAAATGAATAAAATCGGATTATGTATGAGTGCAAATGTAGTCGGGAAACTTTTTGACTCTCACCAGGTATTTAGGACTTGCTAATTTAAGTACTCAGCGAAACAATTTACCACCAGTTTACCAGTCGATCATCTGATGAAGGCAAATGAAAAAAAAAAAAAAAAAAAAAAAAACGAATATCAACTGAAAATACTGTTTTGGTGTAACATTCCTGCCCATACCAATGGGCAGGGAGAAGACATGCCCCCCCCCCTCCCGCTCCCATATTACATTTATGACGTATAGTACTTACGTACTGGTATAACATAGAAGGGGCCGGTTAAACGCTAAAATAGAGCATCTTTATGGGGGCAGGACCCTAGACTTGCTCCCACCTACAAACAATCACTAGGCGCCCATGTGGTGCAATACTATAAGCACATTGTGTACCATGCTTTAAACGAAATTTGAAGCGTAGAAAGATTTATAAACAGGGCATGATTATGAGCAACAGGGGCCCCGGGCATCGATGAATTTAGGGGCCCCCCAACTATGAAATTTGTTTTCTTTTCATGAAATTTTGACATATAAAAGAATATTTCAGAACAACATTTGAAATTGGGGCCCTTTCGAAGCGAAGGCCCTGGGCAAAGTCCCGATTTGCCCATGCAATAGTAAGGCTCAGTTTATAAACTAGTCACAGAAAACCCCCCAGCAAATTTACTAATTTAAATCAATGCACTCGAAAATATAAATTAACTGCCGTCGATGTCGATTCATACCCTTTGTTGCCAAACGAAAACGGCCAAGATATACATTATTATTATACTTAATAGTTTAACTGACGAAGTTAAACGTGTGTTCGAAAACAATTTGACACGAGACATACAGCTCCGTTTTTCCTTATTCTAGAAATTGGCGAAAATCAGAGAAGATAATGATAGGTATCCCCCCACACACACCACTTTTAGCCCCTCTCCTCAACTCTCGCTCCATTACAACTATTGGCAAATTTTCAGATTTGCTTCTGGGAACAAACACACTATATTACTCAAAGTAGCCCTCCCCAGAGTAAAATTCCCGAGCCCGCCGGCCAGCGTATTTTTATTCCTCAACGAGGTTTTTACGAATTCCGCTCTTTGGCTGGATCCTTCCTGTGTGCCACTTCTAATTATACGTCTAATACTGTTGCCAACCGAATTCCAATAACTGCACTTCTAAATCAAAGAGTTTGGGTCCTAGGCGGTTTTTTTTTTTTTTCCCTTCTGTCTTTGAAGTGGCTATTTTACGAGCGCCGCCTGTCTCTACCGTGTGTCACACAGGGGCAAAGTCAGCGGAAATTAAATTTTGCTCTTAATGAAGATCTGAATTGGAAAGGAAGAAAAGCAATAAATATTTCGTTTAGCCGGTAGATGGCGCTAGAAGAAAGGGATTTTTTTAATTCGATGGTATAATTATGCTGCATTGTTTAGTTACTAAGGGAAGATTTTTCAAGGTGTTCTACATTTTTTTCTGATTCTATTTATTATGCGGAAGGGGGAAAAAAAAAGAGAGATACAGAGTTAAGTCGCGAAGGAATTAAATGCCGTCTTATTTCTGCAGTACAAATGAAGTTTTTTTATTGCTAATAAAAAAAATTAATTGCATAAATTAGGTTTTTACCTTTTTTCTTCTTCATACCTATCCGGGACAAATTTTATTAGTGTTTTTTACATGTCAGGGTTGCTATAATTAAGTAGCTGAGGACCGAATTTCTCAATTACATTTCATCTTTTGAAGAGAGAGTTCAGGAAGAAAGTCATTGTTCATTGTTCTAGAGGATTAATTTATAAATAATGCTTTAGTTAAGATTGAAGTATTTGCAGCTTCCATTATACGCATAATAAAACGGAGAGCAGGAAAGAAAATATCATATATTTTCTTCGTATTAAACAAGTATTTTTTTCTTCTAATTATATCTCTTTTCGCTTATGCTAACGCAAATATAATACTAGTATTAATGTAATATATTATGAATCTATTATTTAATAAACCAGTTTTCAACCAGTAAATAAACGTGGAGTAATGCATGCATGAACATAACATATTCTTCTGTAATTCAGAAACAGGGTACAGGACATAAGCTACGGGTGTTCTTTAATTACCGCAACAGCAGCGTGACTTAAATGTGAAGTCAGTGCGACGTCGCAAGAGAGTCACGAATAAGTCACAAGAGTTGCCTTGACTGTCGAATATCCTTCCGCGGTAACGTCAGAACGTGAAGTCACACCTTGGACTTACGTGTGACACTGTGACGTCAGTACGACGTAACAGAGCCTTCAAGAAATGCGGCAAAGAAATGATGCCAGATGTTGGACTCTTACATTGGCCAAGATTCATTTCTAATTAATTCTTTATTTAGATTAAGATTTGATATATTGAAAAAAAAAAGGGGGGGGGAATCAGATAATTTAGTTGTTGATGTCTCACAGAAACTGCAAAATATCCAAGTACATAAGCTAAGTAGTAGGTATCTAAGCTTCCTTTACTACATTCGACTTAAATATTTGTGCAAAACAATATCCTCTCTAAACTCTACAAGCATAAACATCTCCACTCTGTGTCCAAATACTTTATCCCTTAACTTTCACTGCAACCGCGTTTGGCTCTAAACAAACGCTTTTCATGCCCAAACCCTCCTCCAAAATAATGTGTATACACAACACACACACACACATGCGCTGGCCAAACACACTTCTGATAACATAACATGCATTCCGAGGATCCCCCCCCCCCATACACACACACAAGCACCAAATCATTAAAAGTTTTAACTGTGTTTAAACTTTTAGCTCCTAACAAGAGCGTTTCCTTTTCAAGTTGAATAAATTCTCGCTGGTTACATAAACTCTTGAGGCCGTAGATCCGGGTTTTAATTTCTCCGAGAACGTAAAGGCATTTTAGGTTTAATGGAATAAGCGTTTGAGAAAACGTCGCGTTTCTATTACATACAGCGTGGACTGGGGGGTGCAGATGTCTTCTATATGCCCGCTCAAGGAAAGCAGCGTGATACATATATTTCTATTTAGAAGTAAGAAAATAAAATACTTCGGTTAGACAGTTATTCTTAAAATAAGGAAAGATCTATTATTTATCGTTATTTTTGCGATAAGAGCAGTAGTTTTATCAGTTTTTAAACTGATAAAGACATTCTGTTGATATGGAAATGACGTTTTTAATTTTATCCCAAGCAGCAATTAAAAAAAAAACTACATTAGTCCAGTAATAGATGTGAATCAGGTGCACGGACGTATATAAGAAGGATGTGTGTTAGGGGGTCTGGACATCCCCCATATTCTACGCCCCTACAATAATTACATCCATATATTCACCTTTTGAATTCATCTTTCAAAGTATAGCAAAAGGGATTTAAATTTTATATACATTTTGAAAACTTTATATTAATTTTTTTTTAAATGATATTAATTTTGTTAAGTTTTATAATTTTGTGCTTAACAAACAAAAATTACTATAAAGAAGTTAAAAATTGTTGGTGCAATTCAAATTTTTTAATAGATATTTATAATAAAATTTACCGTCAATCAAATTTCATAGTAAGAATGGACCCCCCCCCCCTCTATAGCTGAATCCCTCCTATGAGAAAGTATAGCGCCCGTGATCAGGTGCAATATTTTTTTTTTTAAATATTATAAATTTGTAACAGCTATGTACGTACTATCGACTATATTACAATAAAGTAACTTTTTAACCCATTTAGATCACATGCATATTTTCTTGCTGTATTTTTAGTTGGTCATAACAACTACATTCTTCATTTAATTTTTTTAACCTTTAGTTTTTTTAAATAATTGATTTTATGAAAAGTAAATTTATTAAGTTGTTAAATTGTTTATATGCATAATGTCAAAAGTACTGTCCCCCCCCCCCAATAACACGGGTTCACATAAGATGTATTCGCATAACACGGCAAAAAAAAATTGTGATATTTTACCATGTTAAAAAACACCCGTACAGCTCGATGGAAGAATGAGACATGTTTCTGTATTACCTGTTAAAACTGCTGATGTTCATCATGTGACTCGTATAACACGAATTCATGTAACACGAAGGCATGTTTTTTTTTTTTTTTTCAATCAACACTTTAATAAAATAAACACTAATTTCAAGAACAAAAATATGTGACATTCAGTTCAACAAGCATAAAAATAAAACTCCACACGACAAAATAAGGAAACAGTCACAAACGTTAACAAACAAATAAATCTAGTGTTTTTCCTCTCTGGAGGTTCAGACCTTGATGCCCATATCCGAATGTCAAAATCACAAAATCTAAAATATCCAATAATGACAAATCTTGAATTTTCTGTAATGCGACTTTTGACTGAGAGGGGGGGGGGGGGATAGGGTATGTGTCACGCAAGCATATAAAAGAAATTGATCGCATGTCAGCTGTGATTTAATAGAAACTGCAATATCTCTTTATTCATTTCTTAAGTACATCGAAAAAATGTTAACAGAAAAACCCTATCCAGTTACGATACTTCGAACGTGCTCTGAAATTTCGAAAATGGCAGCAAAAGAGAAAAGTCCGGGAAGACTCTGAGACGATGTCAACTGAAAAGAAATATTGCATGCCCAATAAAATATAAAAAATCAAGAGCTGTAAATCAAGAACTACAGAGTATTTGAACTTGGCAGTAAGCCGTTCTGTTGATTTAGCTGATTTCTTTGGTGCAACATGCTTTATGCACTTAGTAAGTCATAGTCAAAATGGAAAAGATAAATATTTTCGCCTTTTTAAACTCTTTGAGAGCCTTGAAAATGGGCAAATAATGTTAACTTGTTTCCACGATAGGATGGCCATCCAGCTTCGAAATTATGAAAATGAAAAACTTTCATAGGAATATCTGTAATTAGAAAAAAAAATAAGCTCTTAAATTACTTCTAAGCTTTAATATTAATACATGTTTTATGAGACATGAGTGATATAAATAATTTAAATTATAGATGTATTGCAGTGAAAACTGGAATCAAGAGTAAGAGATTTTACGTCACAGCTGCTTGGAGGATTAAATAATTATGGAAAAGCTTAGCTAAGAAAAAGCAATTCCGTTGCTCAGTGGCAGACAGGAGAGGGTCAAGGCCGCTCGATCCTCCCACAAAAAGACTTTGCTTCAGGAAAACATTTTACTTCGTTGTAGGTTTGTTTAGGCCAAAAATGTTTTTTTTTTTTAATAAATTATCCTTTTCCAAAAAATGATGCTTCATTGTGATTTTTCAAGATCAAGAAAAGTTTATTTTATTTTTTTAACTAGCCCCTCTTTAAAGAAACTTCTGTTTCTACCATTGATGCTATGGGATAGATAGTTCTAGAAAGAGTAGAAAATATTCTGCTCTGTTCAGAATTCTTGTTTCTCCTTTGGCAACACGTTTCACTATTTTCTTAGCTAAAACACTTTGAAGTTTTCTCGTATTTATTTGAAGAGTCGTAAATCGCTATCTCTTCCATATCGAAGTTATTTTACTCCCATTCAATCGCTTATGGAAGAATACTAGGAAATAAATTAATTTGTTTTAAATCGTACTTCGTACATTTAAACATTTTAGGAGAAAAGCATTTTTTTAATTATTCTTTTTTGTCCTTTTTGAGACATATCATATGAGGAATAACAATTTAATGTCCCAATCAAAAAAGAAAGAATTTCCAGAGAGCAAATACGTTATATAAAAACAAACTGATGAGGCACATTTTCGTAAAACAATTACAGTACCACCCTACTGCAAAACCACAAAGTTCTTCGAAGACTTATTATTTACGATGCAAATTGACAGCTATCGTTCTTTAAACCCGTACAATAAAGAATACAACTGGTCGTCCTATTAAATAATAATGTTGGGGGAGGTAAGGGGGAAGAGAAACCTGTTGAATAATGAAACAGCTTTAAACACAGGCGGTTACAAAATCTCGAATACTCATTACACGAAGCGGATCATAGCATGATTTGGAACTGTAACCGCAAGAACACGGGTTATCATATCATCCGTGGAAAGAACACAATTCCACCTCCTCTGTTTCACTGTTCATCGATCAGCACTATGTCAAAAATCGGCAAACAATGCAACACCCACGTTGCCAGATGCGTGAATCATTTTACTTCATATGCTTTTCTGGCATCCTGTAATACGAAACTTACGGCCACCTGCTATAAAAAATAAAATGGCAAAGATGACTTATGAATCAAAAAGGGGGTGTGGGAGGATGGGGCAGGGGGGTTATGGAAATCTGGAACAAAAAAACCTGCGTCTCCTACCCAACAGGTAAAGCACTGAGAAAAAAAAAACTCATTGGCCGATGGCGTGTTGTCAGGATGTTAAACCACATTCTTTGTTTTCGTAATTTTAGAACATGTATAGGCGGAGACGACAGTTGAACTTCCAGTTTTGACCCCCCCCCCTCCCCCTTCCCATGCTCGCTACTCCCACCTTCTCAAATGAGATATGTATTGTGTTGTCAAGTTGGCGGGCGTAGTAATACTTTATCCGATCATGCAAATGTCAAGGATGTTCACGATATAATATATAGATCGAGGATGTCAATTTTGCGGTGACAGCATTTAGAGGAGATGAACAAAAATAAGGCGATATCATTTTTTTTTTTTACTTTTTTTTAAAACAGGCGCTTGTGATTTTATTTAAATAAACTAGTTTAACGTAAAAAATAAACAATATTTTTTAAGCCTATCAAGTACTGTGTTCTGTTTCCTATACTCCAATCCATTTTCCCCTGTTCTACCTTACTCAATTGAATGAAATAAAATAGTGTACTGTTAAAAATAAATATTAACGCAAAAAATTGTGACTAGTTGTATGTTTTTAGAGTGAAAGATCAATGAATATTTGATATTAGTCAAAGAAGGAGAGTCTTCTCTGTTGCGTATTTTTAAATGATAAGAACGAACAGATGAAACATGGGTTCGAGAGTGGATTTAGCTGTACTCAAGGGGAGGGTGATTGCCCCCTATCGTTTCTCCCACTCTCTTGGAATTTCTCTTCTCAAAATTTCGAAACAAAACTCAAAGTTAGGCTTCTGGAAACGTTGGGACTCGCGAGGCATCCAAAAACTGGGAAATAGATAGACCATAGGCAAAAAGTGACCGATTTATTATTATTATTATTATGAGGGGGGAAGAGGGATACAAATCATATTCAAGAGTAAAAAAGAGAACCTCTTTTGAATTTCGGAACAAGTATTGAAAATCAAAAGATTTTGAGACAAAGTTGGAGGGGCACGTGCCCCCCCGGATACTACGCCTCTACAGAAGAAGAATCTTTGCCGTTGAATCTCTGTCGAGGGCGAAGAAGTTAATACTGCATTCGCATAAACGAAAAGAACCTAACTGTGGACGTGCTTAAATAACCTCTACACAGAAAACAAAAAAATAGCTTTGCATCAAAATTACGTTTTAAAACAAACAACTTAGATTAAAGGAAAGAAAAACCGCATCTCTTTATGCGCATAACTCCCTTGGCATATTCAAAAAACAGGCAGAAACGTTATCGACTACGAGGGTAGGTCGTCAATGCAGACGACCGCCAGAGAACGCCGATTTCCTTGCTAATAGAGCGTTTTAAAAACCGCAATTTTTCACTTTTGTTTTCTCCACCGCTTTTATGGCGTACTTTTATGCTTTCCGAACACAGATTCGAGCTACAGTCTCTGCCCTCTCCCCCCTACCCTCCGAATATTTCGACACCCCCTCCCCAAAGTAGGGAATTTATGACCCGGTCTCACCAAAATTGTGTTTGCGGAGAATTGAATAAGAGGGGATATACATAGAGAAGTTATAAAATGGGGCTTTTATCCAGTACGGCACGACAGCCCTGAAATGTCAAGCTTCCAGGTCGGACATATCTGATCGCTCATATTTATGATCTGTACCGTGGCTTACTCCAAAGCTGAGGTAGCTGAATGGGGGAAAAAAAGAAATATTTATTTCAATTGAAATGTAAAACCGATGAAAAACGTAATAATTTCTTTTTTCAAGACTTGTGTTCAGTTGCTACAATACGTCCTATAATGTGTGTACAAAGCATTTTAATTCTGATATTTTAATGAATCAACATATTTAACCAAATTTTAATTTGTAGGTCTTTTGCGGCCTAAAAGGATGTATTTGAATGAGACATACTACTCTTAATTTCCAGGAATGAAAAATGACCACTTAGGAGTAACATTTCACCCCTGCTAACTCTTAAAAATTAGCCAAAAGACACTGTTAAGCCAAAGAGTGAAATTATGGAAACTCAAGACACAAGATAAAACTGACTCTGAAAAAAGGGTGACACCATGTCATCCTTAAAAAGGGTGAGCCACTTAGTGAATTATGACATTTGACTTGAGTGATTGATTACTAACCATTAGTAACATACGGGAAGTACCACATACAATACAGGAGGCGTGGCTACGATGTCAGGTTGAAGTGACGTCACAAGTGGAGTTGTTATTTGCTGAAAGTGAAGTCTGCTAGGAAGTTTGGTTCGGTTTGGATTTGTAATTTTTGGGGGTCAGGACTACTTTTAATGAATTTTAGTAAAATATAAATAATACATAACTTTATTTATTGCAGTGCTGCCGACTGTTATTAAATATAGGAACTGAGAAGAGGACTTAGATTAACGTGTAGATAATTTTTTTAATATTTCTTAGTTTTACCAGCCTGGGGTTCGAACTCTATGCGACAGGCTTGAATGGCCAATGCACTAGGCTCCAGAGGCCATTTGACTTCTGATACATTGACACTTGATTTGAGTGGTGACTTGCGCTCAGATAATAACGTTTTTACAGCGTGATTCAATGCACGAAAAGTCGATTTCCTTTCACTAGTGTCGCAAGATGGCGCTTACACAGTAACAGTAGGTTGATGTAGTCTCACTTTTACGCAAAGTCAGAAAAATCAACCTTTGAAGTGTCATAATGCAGAGAGGTTATAAGATGGCAAATTTTCAGAAAGTCGATATCTTCACTCCAAAAATTTAACAGATTGCGTTCGAAATATTACACAAGCTTTTTCCCGTCGTCATTAAACTTGCCATGCTTAAAGGTAACAGTGTAGACAAAAACTGCCGTTTCGCAGAAATTAATATATTATAAAAACACTTTCTAACCTTTAATGAGCCTTTTGGAACGTTGCCTTGGTTTTACCTATTGGCCAACTTACCAGGCTAGCTATGACGAAAGCTTGCCATTTTTATGCTATTATTTTCTTACTCGTAAAGATCGAAAAAAAAAATAGATTAAGTCGTTTAAAGTATACGTAACTTTTCTAAAATGTATTACGTACATTAATTCTACAATAAGAAAAAAGTTACACTTATAAATGGTGAAAAATAATTTTGTTTTAAACAAAGAAACAAATAAACAAAAAAAAAAAAAAAAAAACAGAACAAATGAAATGGCACGGTAAAACCTGCCATTTCAATAGGAATTTTATTAGGTTCATATTTGTTTTTGATAACTCTCCGCAAATCAAAATAGGGCTATGTCGTTCTTTCTTTTATGATTAAGTAGGTCAGCACACAAATATCCCAGTACGTACGTTATGTAATGTACTCCGAATTTCATTTTAGCAATCTATTTCACTTATGACTGCAGATCAGTTTCTTTTATTTGGAGGAAGACATTTATCTCTACCCTGAAACATTTCTTTTAAATCTAATGTAATTTTTATTACGATTTACAAATTTTTAAACAGAAATATAGCCTGAATTATACAACAAATAAATAAGCAAGTTTGGCACATGTATTCGAGAAAAATGACGGACAATATATCTGAACTATATATGCAAGCAATATCAATGGCCCGAAAAATATTTTTTAATACTTTCTTCTAGTAAGATTGTTTTAATTTATAGTTAGTTCGTTTAATGAAATAATTTAGTATGTTATGGAGCTCGACATCGAAGAGAAAAGAAAATATTTTCACTTGCAAGTTTTCGCTGAATCAGGGATCACTTACGGTAAACTTTGGTGCGTGTATTACATTGCTAGCAACAAAATTAAAAGTTCGTCAACGAAACTTCTGCAAGTAATAACCCAAGTTTGCAAAGTTAGCGCCTACGATGTATAATTAGTAAAACAGGTGATGAACCCACATCATGGGAGCTAACCCAAATAACAGAAAAATCGGAAGTGCAACAGAAACTTTATGTATTTTAATTTTTAAAAAGGACAGTTGAATTTAGTACTATTAATAATTTTACTGAATATTAAAGAAGGAAGAATTAAAGCTTTTTTATTTCTTTCTATCTCTCATCATTATAGTTTTAATTACAAGCGTTATTATATGGGATTTTAATATTTCAGCCAGTGCAAGTTTTCGAAAGTGCTTCTTATTGCTATTAGAAAAAGTTTTGTATTTGTAACAGTATAACCTAACGAAACAATTGTATCGGATTAAGTAAGGAACTGGTCAATTCGTGTATATTAAAATGTTAATTCAATGATCAAGGATTTACGTTAATTACATTAGGAAAAAGCTAGTTTAAAATGGTTTATGGCTCTAATTTCTGTATTGAAAAAAAAAAACAAAAAAAAAATAATAAAAAGGTTCATTATTAAGAAGGAACCAAGGCTTCCAAGGTATTTCTAAGTATTATTACTAAACAAAGTCAAGTACACTTCTATTGATATGCTTGACTTTGAATAATGTGCAAAATAAGATCAATGTGCAAAACCTTTATAATGGCTAATTTTTTAAACAATTCCATTTTTGAAGAAATGATTGATTCTATGATTAAAATATTAGATTTCCCAAAAGTGTGTCATTCAAAGTATTACTGGACTTTTTTCAATTTTATTTGAGAAATGCTCTTGAAATAGTCATTCAATGCATATGGAACAGTAATAAGACGTATCGCTGCTGTTTGTTATTTTTTTTTTTTTTCTAAATTTTCTCTTAAACTACATTAATCAGTATTGATAATTCATTGTTTAACTAAAACAAGAAGAAAAAAGTCAATTTCAAGTTGATGCTTTTATCAATACTTAATTCAATATCTACTTAAAGGGTTCAATTACGCGTGTTTTACCGAAGCGGATGGTGGAATTAAAAACATTGGAATAATGCAGCTATGTGCAGAGCGCTTCAGAAAATTAATATTATTCGATACCAGCACAGCATCAGGAACATGGGACAAATATGGCTATCTCGAGCACACCTGCTTTACCTCACAAACTTTCCGCCATCTTCCCGCTCGGAGCATCACAGCCTTTGTACTTACTGTGCTTTCTCGGAGCCGTAACGTCAAAGAGGCGACCCATAAAATTCCTTAAAGTCTCGATCAGAAGTGTCACAGGGATATAAAATACGCTGGAACATTGTAGTTCCAAACAAAATGAAGAAGAAAGAAGAAAAAAAAAATGGCGCAAGGTAAAAGTAGGGAGATTTCGAACAGTTCTGTTCTATTCTGTCTGGCCTACAGCACGTATATGTATGGGCCGTAAAATGGTGCTCTGTGGCCAGTACCAGCGAGTGACATAAAGGATTTGAAAGCAGAGAGGGTTTCCACATCAAGAATAATAGAGGTTGGGGGGGGGGGGTTGGAAACGATGCCCCCCTTCCAATAAAGGGTTTAGGGGTGTTTTTGTCCTGTAAATCGTTAAAAACATTTTGATGTGATTTTAGAATAGGTATTTCACCGCTGGGAAAAAAAATTAATAGCATCCATGAGCATAAATGTTTTTATGGTGTCATAATCGTTAATATTGGGAGCCAGGAAATATCATCAATGCTAATAAACGCACACTGATTTTCCGTTGCTAGGCCAGATTCGTGACTGAAATCAATCAATGGAAAATTATCTTTTAAAAAAAATACATTATATTAAATAAAATAAAATGCAGACTAAAAATGGAAAACTTGTGAACAATTCGTATGTAATTTAATGATATTCTTCAACATTTAACTTCCCAAATGTACTGCTAATTTTACATGTCTAATTCTGATAAATCATAATTAATTTGAGAATTTTCTTATGGGTATCTAAATATTGCTACAAAAAATATGGTAGTGGGTGTGTTAAAGCAGTCCAAAAAGCCTCCCCCCCCCCCAAAAAAAAACCACTTTATTCAACGAAGTGAAGCCTATATCTAACAATAAATACAGTACTTTTAAAACAGGCCGCAGTGGAACATTAAAGTATCTCAAAAATAACACTATTCAAACGCCAATATTAGTAAACGTATCGCTTTGCTCTCAATATCCGCAGTCTAACACACACTAACTCGACAGTGAGATTGACTTCGGACTTATGGATTTCCAAGCGCACGTGGCTTCATAAGGGATGTGACATCATTTTTCCTGATTTTTCCAGTATCTTCTTTCGTAACTGACATACACCCCAAATCCCAATTTCGAGAACTTTCGTTTTTTCTCGCCAAATTTGCCGCCAAGTCCAAGGGGTTACATCTTCATTTCATTGCAACAATGCCTGTACAACTCATTATCCAGCAGCACACATTCGTGCGGGAAAACAACATTACAATTTTGCAACAACATCTTTGTACAGAAGAATGCACCAAATATTTGAAAAGTACTAATAGTTTTGGACACTTTGAATTTTATAAGGAAATAAAGTATGACCTCGATATCTCAAAGTGGAAGGGACACTGGAAAAATTCGAGATAAAAAGGCTAAATAAAAAAAGGGTTAGTTTTGTAAAGGAAAACACATTCATTCGAGATATCAAAGTTTCCAAGATATCGAGCTTACACTGCAATTCTTTAAATAAGTTGATACATATAAAATAATAGTGTTATGCAATAAAATTTTGATTTGTTTTTAAAGGAAATTTGCATGTGCTGACTACCGAAATTCTGTAAGATTAACTAATACATAGAACATAAAACCGGATAAAAAAGTTGCCTTATACCATGCTTTCTTGTCACATAAAGAACTGAATTTATCAACAAAAGACCAATGCAATTATTTGGTCTTCTGGTGATCTAACGGAACTTTCAACGGTCAATGGTCATGACAACATTATTAGGCATTTCTAGAAAAAAGGAAAAAAAAACTGCACGACAGAAATATTCTTACTAATTAGCAATCAACTGTTTTTAATTACAAAATATTTGATATGTTGGGAGAATTTTTCTTAGTTTTCCTTTAAAAATCAAAAACAAAAATTGTACCGTTCTCTCACACACACACACACTAAAGTTTACTCATCTTAAAAAAAAAAGAAAAGGACATTTATAAATGACTCTAATCAGCATGTTTCTCCCATTTTACAAACCAATTATTTAATCGTTACAACCAAGAATCGGGATTCCTGTCAAACGTCCAGATCAAAATCCTTTAATCATTATCCCGAATTAAAAATCCAGGCGAAACGTCAAGCGGGCACAGAAACAAACATCATTTCCAAACTATCGGAAGGACTTAAAAAAAAACAAAGAACAAATAAACAAAAAAATCTTGAAAACGATGATTAATCACCGGAGCACCCGTTTTCGAACACTCCAATGAGCGCGAGGCGAGAAAAGCACCCCCTCTCTCCAACGCCCTCTCATTTTCGTCTTGCACGGCAGACGCGAGATATTTTAAAAACACGGGCCCAAAAGTGAAACCGACAGCCCGAGATAAATGGCTAGAGGGCGCAGTATTTTTGATTAATATGATTTTGGACCCTGCCTGTTCTTTAGCGCTTGCTAATCGATATGTACTTCCTGATGATGAATCCGGCCAAGGGAAGCAGCGGCGGAATCACGTGGGTTGGGATGGGAGGGAGGAGATGGGTCCGGGGCACAAAAACCAAAACGTGGCATCGAAGGTGTAAAAAAAATGAAAATCGGCTCCGATGTGTGCCGACTCTGGATTAATTTAGCGTTCATATAAACGAAAATGACTACTCTTGGCGGAGTGGTAGATTTTGGCGCGAAATGGCGTTGATTTGGGGAGAAATCTGGAAAGATATTCTGCCAAAGTTAACACTAAAAAAAATAAAAACTTCTATAGTAGCATACATACAAAGGCATTTTTCCAACAACGATCGTTTTGGCGGAAAAAAATTCAGAATTCTTCAGCGTCAAGACACTGTGTCGCGTCGCGTCCTCACTATTCTGCGACACAGTGTGCAGATAGCTGAAGAAGGCTGAATTTTTTTCGGCCGAAACGATCGTTGTTTGATAAGTACATTTTTATGTGTGTTATTATACAAAGTTTCATATTTATTTCATCTTTTAACACCAGTTTGTTTTTGCGTGTTTTCTGTTAAATTAACACTGGTTACTTTTTCTTTCCTTAGGCTAAGTTAAAAGAAAAAAAAGAAACTTGTTGGGAAAGGACAATAAAACAGTTTTTTCAGTGTAGTTAAACTCGTTACTTTGAGGTTCGACGAAGAACCTCGTGCAGTTTCACGGAGCATTTTGAGCAGAAAGGAACATAGTAAACTACAAGCTGAGGCAGCTACATATTTTTTTGTGGAGCTACCTTCTACCTTGCTACCTTCGTGTGAAGCATCTAGTTGTCTACGGAGCAGTTTAAGAAACTATCTATACTAATCTAAACTGATCTATACTCTATTTATACTAATCTATACTAATCTAAACTGATCTATACTCTATTTATACTAATCTATACTAATCTAAACTGATCTATACTAATCTAAACTAATCTATACTAATCTAAAATGATCGATCGTGTTAAACAGTTTATGAATAAAACCATGAAACACCATCAACGGTCGCATACGTATTTTAACGGTACCAACGATAGTGGTGTTTTGGGGGTTTCGCTGTGCCCGTATATTTATTTCAGGGTTCTACGTAAGAACAAAAAAGTAAATAAAATAAAAAACAACAAGACACAAATTTTACATTCTTACAAAAAACAAATACATTTCTTATAAAACATTCTGAAAAACAAATAAGTAAATGTAATAAGTGTAGTACAAATAAATAAGCTTAAGTGACAATTTGCTGAAGTTGCAAATAATCATATAATTGCACACCTAAAATCACGTTTCGAACTTTTATAGGTTTTTGTTAGCACGGAAGTAGAATATAAATATTGCGAAGAATTTTTTTTCTTTTAAATTTAAGAATTCTATTATTGATTAAAATTAAATTTCCCTTAACTATTTCTGCAAATTTATAAATGGTTTGATCAGCAGACGTAAATTTACCGAAAATTTCATGTTAACAATATATTTCAAGATTCTAGAAAAGAAAATGGGTTGCATATTTGGTATCTCAAATACTAGTAATAAAAAAAAATCATTTTAGAAAACTTTTTTTCCCCCGCTCTGACATCTTTCGTGTAATTTTCCTGAATTCTTTTTAAAATAACTCTCGGGTTAAATGCTGAAAATTTTCAGAAGCTGTTCTGAAACAGCAATTCCGTGAACAAGATCAGAAACGGCGGAAAGGAACTGTTAATATCAGTAGGATATACATCCTGTTCTTAAACTATCTGAATAATATTGAAGAATGTGTACTTAACAAGTTTAACTACTTGAGAGAGGGAGAAAAAAGAAAAATACTATAGTTATTTAAAGTAAACGTATGGATGCTAAAACAGGCGAAAGATGATTGACCCTGTTTTGTTTTGTATGAAAGAAAAACAAGAGAGAGTGTAAAAATAATTGCCCACTACTCTTGCCGAAACCGGGTAAGTATTTCAAACGCACATAAGCTCTTGCACCGGCGACATTTGAAACTCAGCTACAAAGAGCTTTCAGAACATTGTTCTGGATCCGCCACAAGTAAGCGGAAACTGATTCTCCAGTACCAGTTCCTACTTTAAAAAAAGAGAATGATTTGGAGCCGCAATTAAACAAAGTACAAATGTAGAAAACAAAACTCTCAAAACATATAAACGGTTCCCGACTGTATCATTATATACTTTTGGGTAAGAAAAAGTAAAAAGTAGGAAAAAAAAAAAAAGGATAATTGTCTAAACTACCCTTGACGAAATTCTGGAGTAAAGTATTTCAAACGCATTCATGCGCTGTTTAGCGGGTATGCTACGGTCTTGGTTCAGTCATTTGCCGACATTTTCGTGCTAAATTACAAAGGACTTTTAAATTATAGTTCCAGATCCACCACAAATGGAAAACGATATTCCAGTTGTTTCCGCCAGCTTCTACGAAAATAAACATTCCTTCTTTCCAGTTTTCGGGGTTTAGCTCAGAGATACGGTAGCTCATTCTTCCCCCCCCTCTTAGTTCAAAGAACACCGCTCTTTTCTTATTTTTCTTTAAAGAACTAAAACGAAAAAAAAAATGACCTTGAAGAAACACTTTCTCCCCCTGTATTTTTTCCAAACAGGTTACCAACTGAAAGATATGTAATAGACAAGAGCTAAAAGAACGGGAGATTTAGAGAACATTCTTCTTGCCCCTGTGGTTTTGCTGCCATACCCCAAAGCAAGCTTCTGTCTGTGATTCCTACTTTATTATGATGCTTCTTAATGAACTCGGCGTGACGACGAGCGTTGTTAGACTGGGAAATTGGTCTCTTCAGGTGGAATTCTAATGACTGGTCCATACGTAAACACCGTCGTGTTGATAGTGCGTAGCTGAAAAGTTGTTCGTGGAAGATCGGCTGAATAACTGTTATTACCTACAGCCCGAAGTAGACGAGAACTTCGATTGTAGGCTACAAGAGCTGGACTACAATTTGTGTGATACTGTATTCCAGCAAGATGTGTGTTTTTCTTGAAAAATGTCGAAAGAAGCCTTAGTTTTCTGGAGATAAGCACTTACTATTACGTGTGCGACGATGCGTTAAGTTCGGATAGGTTGTTGGGAATGTGATTCCTCCAAATATATTTGAACAATCATAAAGCGCCTGTAATTATTCAAACAGATAAAAATTCTTTACAGTGGCGCACCCAGGATTTTAGCTTAGTGGGGGGCTGGGCTTCAAATACTGCTGAAATCGGTTATAGTGACCTCAATTATAGTTATAACGTCAAAATATTCGTTACTAGACTACTTGCCCATAAAACACAAGCTCACGAGCAATGTAAATCATTATAGAGACAAATAATTATCTGCACATTTCAGTGATGTTTTAGCCGAGTTTAATTGTGTTTCATATACTAACTGTGAAGTTTTACTTAATAACTATCATCTTTTTTTGGTAAAAGGTATTTTAGAAATAATTTGAAGGCAATTTTAAAAACGAAAACAAATAAATCATTTGACAATTTCCAATTTTTAATGCTTTTCAATTCCAACTTTCCACCTTTAGGGGGGGGGCTTGAGCCCCCATAGCCCCCTCCGTGGGTGCGCCTATGATGCTTTATATTTACATGAGTATGTAACTTGCTTGAAACCTAAATTACTAGATATGTTGTTGAATTGTTATCGATACGTTTGAAGACAACGCTATGCGAGGGCTATCTTGGTGCCTTGGTCTGAGAACTTTTTAAAGGGTCCCAACCAACCAACGGGTCACAACAATCAAAAATCTATATCAGTTTTTTTTTTTTTAACTTTTTCGGTTCGAGTCAAGCTTCTTAGCAATAAGCTAGTGCTCTCTGTTCATGTAATTCCTTAATTTCTACTTTTAATTTCTATTACGGTATTACAAATATATAGCTGCGCTGTCTGACAAACTTCACATTTGTGGGAGTCTGTATTAGTTGCTAATGATATTAGGTTGTAACGAAAGTTTCCCGCCACCTCAAACATCGTCAGCACACAGTTCGCGTTGGCGTATTTGCTCATATTTTGTCAAACGATTTTTGCCATTTGAAAGAAGGAGGCTTACTATATAACACTGTGTTGTGAAATCTGTAAAAAATATAGTTATCATTAAGTACAAGGTGTCTCAAATGACGCTATCACTCTAGAGGATTAGAACCATCCTTTACTTCCAGTTGTGTTGCAAAAAGTCAGCTACAGAATATCAACAAATTATGAGTACAGCTTTAAGTACTATTGTTGTATCATGTGACACTGTGCAGGTTTGATACCGAAAGTTCATAAACAGTTATCTAAGGAGTTAGAAGTGAGTTTTTCAGGCAGATTTGGCGGAAAACTTTCGTTACAACCTGATACTTCAAGACTTGATGAAACCGTTTTTCGGCTCTTTTTACTTTCCGAACATGTACCATGTAAGGAAAGTATTGTAATCATGAAAAAATTCGACTTCGAGATTTTGATGTATTGACACGTTTTGAGGTCTTCTGAATTCATTTAGGCTATTTTTACGAGATGTATGTGTGTATGTGTGTTTGTGGTGTATGTGAGTGAACACGATAGCTCCTAAACGGGGCATTCGATTGAGCTCAAATTGGGTATATATGTTATAAACCACCGTCGCAAGACCGGTATTGATTTTGGTGTGTATAGGACTTATAGTTTTTCTACAGGACTACGACAAAGATTTCTTTTACATTATGGCCTATGGGGGGAAAATTCTTAAAGTGCGCTAACGTTTAAACAGTACATTCAATTGAGCTCAAATTGAAAAAAAAAACTAAGAATTTTTACTGCATTATTCATCGTTTAAAATTTATTTAAATGCTTGGTAATGATCTTAATCGTAAGTGTTCGGAAAGTCGAGTGGAGTCACTCCATATTTTTTCAAGCACTGGGGGGACGAACGCTAGTTTTATGAATACAATTACGAAAATTAATCCAAAAAGATCCAAATTTTACAATACTGACAAGCGATTGGTCGATGAAATTCCACAGAGAGCATCTGAACCTCATACGTCGCCCCCCACCACCACCTTTATTTCACAAAGCCTATGACCACGCCTACGTAATTCTATTTACTTAATAGATAGCCTATTTACTTCATACATGTGCAAAAAAAATAATGAAATGTTCAGTGCATTTTTTTTCCCCAAGCAGCATTAAAGTTCCGTGACACTCTTATTTTGCGTAACGGCGAGGGCGGAAAGTTACACCCCCCAGTGTCCTTCATACAGATCGTCTGCCTGAAAGTGCAGGTCAGTAAACTGCCCATTTCAATGTTCTACACACAATACACGTCAGCTGTAAATTCTTCAAAGCGTGACAACCAGCCACGCACAAATATATCTTCATATACATGCGCAGCCGACCAAGAGACGTGAGGGCACGGTGTGGTCTCCGTGCACAAAACAAGGACAGATTTAGCCCTGATGTTGTTTCTATTGCAGAATATATGGTAACGAGAACCTAACACCGGACGACCAACAGTAAAGAATGCAAAGTAATTACATGACTGGAAAGTTTGGAGTACACTTAACGAATTCAAGAGTAGAAATACTCTGAGGGTTTTAATGCAAAATATCAAATAAGTCTGAAACAAATTTGAGCGGTACATATCCTTTTTTCTCCAAAAAGAATTGTAGTGGATAACCAATCGTAACTGGTGAAATGGCAGTCTACCAGATGTGAAAGTATTCAAACCTTGAAATTATAAAAACTAACTGCTTTTAACAAAACTATAACTTGGAAAGATTCAGTATTTGCACTTTATCATCATTTATATATCATTTACCAAGGTATATATCTCCCACTTCTTTTTTTCTGTCAATCTTCCCTTTATAAGTTTGATTATTTAATTCTATAGAAGTTAATTCCGATTTCACTCCTTAGGAGTGACGACTGACCCACTTTTCTGTTTTAGAGGGATTAGGAAAATATCTGTAATAAATGATTATCGGGATTTATTTAAGTACATAACAAATATTCCGCCACTATTTGGAATTCGGTCTATATTGCTGTCATACCAAATACTCGATAAAACAGATTAATGAAAAAAAAAAGTTGTTAAAAATGTATTTTTGAATATTACTAACAAATAATACTAGAGAATTACAAACTTTGGCAAAAAATTAATTTTTAAAAATCGGGCAGCGTGTGCTAAAAGGTTAGGATGATTAGACATTTTTTAGAAAAGCATTTAGATTGGGTCGCGTCCACCGACCTAACCGTTCAGAGTTTTCCGTAGTTTTCTCCGAAACTTGCGAAAATACGGGCTGGGACCCCTTAGAAAGACTTTAACGGAAGCCAACCCCCTTTGTGTTCCCTTTCTCACATGGATTCAGAAGCGAATCAAGCACACAAATCCGAAATACATGTTACACAATTAACAAGGAAAGCATTTAGTCATGCTGCCGATATAAAATTTTTTGTTGCAGCATACTTGAGAATCAATTTAACTACTGTAATATTTCATATTAAAAAACCAACATGTAACACATTCAGTTACCCACATTCTCATATCTGGTCCATATTTTATAGCTCCCTTCATTGGATTGGCCTTTTCACAAAACCACTTTTTTTTCATTTAAAAAGCTTTTCCCATGTTTGAAATACCTATTTTATTGTAATTTGTGCATTAACAATGAATATTTTGTTTTTATAAACTTCTATCACACGAATCATTGAATTTATGTCTACTAAAAATATTATACACTGATAAATACTTTCTGTACGCATTTATTTATTTTTTTTCTTATTTTAATTATTTACATTTTCAAAAATGAATGCAATTTTTTGAACAAACTTTTGTTTTAATATGGTAAAATTATAATTTATAAATATGAAATGCGGTTCAAAAATACAAACGGATCTTTATGTTCAGAGTATTTCAAAGATATGCAGCAGTAAAAATATAGCTACAAATATTTTTGATCACATTATTGTGACATATAAAAATATGTTTTTATACTCAACCGTTTTCCAGGAATATATTTTCTGAATGACTCAAAGCACTTACCTGAAAAGAAAAAGTAATAAAATATAAGTATTTAGGTATATAGTAATCATACAACAGTAAATTATGCAGAGTGATTATAACTAAGCTTCTCCTACAAACAGCATTCTGCAAATGAAATGGGTAAGCAGATTGCTATGAAATTTGGCATATGGACTGTACACGATATGCAAGATAAAAAACAAATAGTTCAAAAAATATTAACCAGGTGGCGGTCTACAGGACGAATTCAAATCTAAAACTACTCCAATTAGTTAATAAATACTCAAACACCATTGAATAAATGCTGAATTGTTTATACATTTCGAATTAGCAATTTCCATTGTTACATTTGCTATTTTTTCATGCAAAGCGCCACCCAGTGGACCATGTTTAAACTAAGATGTTTTTTTTTTTTTTTCCAAAATTACATGAACGCATCTCCCGCATAGTCTACGTACCAAAATTTGTTTCGCCCCGTTCACCCATTTTAGCTATAAATATCTGTTATAGGAATATTATAACTGCCGTTCTATCTTTGCAACATTGATAATAAAACTGCACAAAATTATACCATAAATATAAATAACATTATAAAATAAACACACATATTTTAATATGCACAAAATGTCATTTAGAATAGATTTCATGCTCATTTAGAATAGATTTCAGATTCGATACAGATTAACGGAACAGCTTAGTTACACATTAATATAGTTTTAAAATTCAACCAAAATATCGGTCGAAAAATAACCTTTGTTTTCAACATTTTTATTACTTAAATGTAAAAAAATAACCACGTTTAATAATTTAACGTTAATTTGCTTCTTTACTAAAATTACGGATTCTCGTTTTTTCTTTTTTTAAATCTGAACAAAACAAAATCGAAATAAAATGGACAGCACTGTTTTTAAAAGGCATTGATTTATTTCACTACTAGTTTACCTAACACAAATACTATATTCAAAGTAGAGAAAAACCTTTAAATTTCTTTATCATTATAATTACTTGGCTCGACTTAATGCATCTTCTCTTACTTAAAATGCATCCAGATTCACGCCAAGCATAATAATGAAAATAATTAAGTTACGAGTTGAAAAAAAAAAGTTCCTACAACCCATAAATTAAATAATAAGAATAATCAAAAATTAAATCAATTATGAAAATCACTATACTTCCAAGATCTAAAACCTTAAATTAAATAACTTCCCCCATAAACAATCGAATTTTCATCGCAAAATCTTATTAGAAGCTATAACCTGCTCCATACAGTACAAACGAGTGCAAGGAAAAAAAAATTTTGATTAACAGATCATAAAAATGAAATTCCATAATAAAATAAATAGTTTATGGATAAACTTTCTCCCTACGCAAAGGATTTTCGCTTCTATTTTCCCTTGTGAAGGTAAACTTAATTTTACGTTGCGTGTAGCTCGTTATCTCGGTATGTTTATCATAATATACAAACAGAAAAAAAGTTATTAAACATTATATTTTTACTACGTGGTAATTATGAACAAGGAAGGGATACATTCAATAATGTTTTTGATTTATTCTTAGAAAATTACTTTTTTTTTAAACAAAATCAGCGCGAGCAACTGTTTTAAATTAATAAGGTCATGAAGTATTTTATAAAACACATTTTTAAAGGAATCAATTTTCAAAATAATTTTCGGAATTAACCCTTTAACGCGCAGTGTTCCCGCCCTAGGAACACTAAACTCTGACGTTTTGACTGTTGCCAGTCACGAAGAATAGCGTTGATTTCTATAAAAATAGTTGCAGGTGACATAGCTCCACGAGAATCCTTTACTTATTAGCACGTCATTTCCCGTAAAAAATTGTCACGATTATTTTTAACAGCACTGACATCTTCTGAAAAATGGAAGAATGCGAGAACAGCTGGATAGATTGCCCAATGCTGAAAAAGGGGCTTTTTTCAGGATTGTGGGGAAAAAGGGTCTCTAGATCTGTGGCACGCGATGAACGTTTCGAGCGTCCGCTATCTTGCTGGTAGTTAAGTCGAGCGATGGCAACGGCTGCCCTTTTTTCAGCATAGGGAAAGGGCTGCGCCTCAAAGGGTTAAAAAATATACATCTAAACATGTGCACTATTGATAGTCTGGCGATTGGTTAGTCCGGCCCTTTCGATAATCCGGCGCTCTTGGGAAACATATGTCACATTGTCTTCCGATCCGCCGACCATCACGGATGTAAACAAGCATGCCGGTTCCAGTGCTTCCCTCCCTCTTTCGCCATCATTTTACAGTTTACATAGTGTATTTTGTAGTACATTTATCAAATGTACTGCAATGTCGATCAAACGAAAGCAAGACTTTTTTGTGTCGAAACCAAGAGATCTTGATAATCCAGAATTTTTCGATAAACCGGCGGCTGTCTGGTCCCCAATAAATCAGATTATCAACATTTGTACTGTATCGGTAAATTGCAGTTGAAACAACGTCCAACTTACAGAACCTGCGTCCACAATTGAGGACATAAAGTTATTTTAGCAATAGAGCAAGATAGATTTCTTGATCGGTGTGCATAACGTTAATAAAATGAATCACACTAATTTTCCTCGAACATTTAATTTCATTTTTTAGTTACAAAGTTAATCTCTATAATGAAAAGAAGCTAGCTCATCAGAGAAATTTTTAATAAGGTCTGAAAGAGTCATTTTAGCACATTTATGGACATTTTAATTTAAAAAAGAATGCATACTAATAAATGCAACTTAATAAGTAATACAACATTTTTATTATTTTACTGAACAACTTATAAAGTAATTTTCTTCTATTCAATATTTTCAAACAATAATTATACTTCAGATAAATTGTCAATAAACTTTCATAATAATAGTACAGGAAACGTGAATATTAATAGTTAACAAAGTAATAATGAATCATAGTTCTAGCCTACATTCATCGAGACAAATTTTTTCTGTTACGAATTTTGCTCATCTTTTTAGCTAGGTAAAAAGAAATAATTCTCTTTATTACGATATTTTTTCGCAGCACTCGCTCAATTTCCTCTAGGCTATTGTAAAGCAGTTCTCTCTGCGGTGTTTTCATTAGAGCGCGAAAACGCGAGAATCTCTAACGTTTTCCCTTTTTCTCGCGTTAAAAAATTATAATGAGGGGGGGGGGGAGACCGTGTTCCTGGGGACACGGTTATTTCTTAACTGGGATACATTTATTGCATGGAACAGAGCCTGACTTACATACTTGGAGGCCCAGTTACATGCAATAAAAATAACTAAAAATCATAAATACCCTGATTTCGGGAGTTTACCAGAGGCAGGAATACATACCCATTTATAAATACCTTGCCCTCTGAGTATTAATCCAATCCTCATCTACAGTGAGAAATTCTCACCGATTTCTAAAAAATCTCGCTCAGTTTTGATAAAAGGGTGAGAAATTCTCACCCATTTTTTTCCGTAATGAAAACCCTGCTCTATGACGATATTATTTACAACGATAATTCTCTCTACAACGATGGTAATATTATCCATTGCATCACAATAATTCTCTATTACGACATCTTTTTTTTATTTTCAAAATCCAACGGGTGCATACGATTACACGATACACAAAGAAAGTCTAGATAAAATGTAAATGGAAACTATGTAAAATATTCCACCTTAATGAATAGCACAATTAAAGTATAGTGTATTTAAAATATTTTCACATTTAAAAAATTCTTACATGACACTTGAGGTTCGTAGGAACACAGAAAACAAAGAAAGAAATCCGACTTCTGCCAATAACCAATACAAATTTAAATAATAAAATTGTTTTATAAATATAGGTTATAAATGCCATATCCGGTTTCAGCTTTTACCGTATAAAAAGTGGACTAATAAAATAAGGCATGGCCGATACAGTGCATTATCAGTAGGGAAGAAGTGCTAGTGAACTGTCATTTTCCATCTACTATTATCTAATTTATGCTTAACTAGTTTTAAAGTAGAACTTTATTTATTTTATTATTCTCTTTTCCCAGACAAGACTTAGTGTGTGCATTTACCGAATGCTATTTGCACAAACTATGCTCCGCTATTTGAATGTCACGGATAAATTTCTGAAATATTTTAATTAATAAAATGTCCAATATCGTTTTCTTAATTAAAATAAGTCCATAACGCAGACGACTACTGAAATAACTTCATTACGAATCAACCTGCGCCATTACACTAAACACAATATTTACCGTGGAATCCTAGCCCTGTATACAACCTCATGAATCATATCATATTTAATAAAAGAGAAAATTAGCCTCCCGAAATTGCCTTTCTCTTCTCGCTAGGGAATTTCAGGGGGAATAATATTCCCTACGTCAGGGATAAGCCTAGGCAAAGCACAAAAATGAGTGAACGGAAAAATTTCGGATGTATTTCCGGAGTTGGAGAAATAGCGATAAATGACAATAAAAGTTCAGATGACTGCCTTAAATTAAAAGAATTTGTTTTTGTCCAATACGGGTGAAAATTACTTTGTAATATATACAGTGTTCTTTTTTTCATAAACCTTATCGGGAAAAAAATTTTCAGCTATTGTAAAATAAAGTCTGAAGCAAAATCAAACCGAAGATAGCTTTACAATTCTCCTTTTCGCATAAACATTTTATATGATTACGCGATATTCCGAAAGGTATTCAAGGTTATACAAAATAACGTGAAAATTTTAAAAGTCCGATTAACGTGATAAAGACAATGAGATAAAACGGAATCTTTAGTGTAGAAGTACATGTTATTTCAAAATGTTTTTATAGGAGACAAACTGTAAAATTCTATTAAAAACCATGTTATAGTGTATATTTTACTATGAGATTATCATTTACTTTTTTAAATCACTCCTAGGTTTTTATTCATTACTAAGATTATTACAATTCACAGTTCACAACTAAAATTTATTAACAGTACGTCACTCTTTCTTTGTGTAGAATGTCAGCCATTTTAATAAATTCTCATTCAAATGTTTCAAATATTTTCTGTATTATATTTCACTATACAACAAAAATAGTAGGTGCAAGATATTATTTTACGAATAGATTCTCCCCTCCCCTCTTTATCTAAAGAACTATTAAGATGCTACTGAATGAGCTATTTCTCTCCTGCAAAGGTTTTTGGTAACTCAATACTTTAACTAACAATTAAGTAGCACTAAAAAAAAAAAAAAAACTAGCGCAAAAAAATCTATCAACGAACTTTTAACAGAAAATAAACTGAAGTTTTAAAGTGAAATTGTCCTTGGTATAGTTAAACACCAATATTATACTTCGCAAAGATTAACAATTAAAAATATCAAGATTTTTAAAACGTTGAGCGAAATAATTACACGATAAAAAAAATTAACTCATTTGAAATTAGATGGGAACATAAGCATTAATTTTAGAACATATAATCACGTGAATCAAATCCTTACAATATAACAGTGATACAAATAAAGATTCGTTTGGAGTTACATGGAGAAAAAAAAGGATTAATTTTCGAACATACAATCCCCTGAATCAAATCCATATGATACAGCAATGATACAAAGAATGAACTCGTTTGGAATTATATGGGGGGAAATGGGAACATAAGCATTAATTTTAGAGCATACAATCACGTAAATCAAATCCTTACAATACGACAGTGATACAAATAGATTCGTTTGGAGTTACATAGAGAGAGAAAAAATAAAGCCTTAATTTTCGAACATACAATCCCTTGAATCAAATCCATATGATACAACAATGATACAAAGAATGAACTCATTTGGAATTATATGGAGGGACAAAAAGCATTGATTTTCAAGCATACAATACAGTAAATCAAATCTTTACAACACAACAATGATAGAAACAATGAACACGTTTGGGGTTACACGAAAAAAAAAAGCATTTGTTTTTAGAATATACCACTAATCAAATCTCTCGTAATAAAACAGAAAATTATTCCCCCCAAATATTGACTTTTTCCTGTCGGCAGGGAATTTCTCTTTACAGACAAGTACAAAACCACAGTGTTATTTTTCCAAAGCATATAAACATATGTATACGGGTCGTGATCATTACACCTGCGGTATACGCATTAAAATCCCATAAATATGCATATCTTTGCAAATTTATTAACACCTCAAGAGTCCACAGCTCTCAAACAACACTACACAAATATTAATGGTGCAGAACTTTGGGGTTCTATATTCCCCTGGAATCACCATGCGCACCATGAGACGCATAAATTAGGAAGGAAAGGGGGGAAATAATGAAGAAAAAAGGAGAGAATAAAAAGGAAACACGGCGTGTGTGAAAACAAAAAAACTGGGCGAAAGTAGCAGCAAAACCACTCAACCCACACAAATGCAAGAGAGGATGCGAAAAGCACGTCCAGGAGTCACGTGATGACGGCCACGAGGGCACGCGGGGGTTCAACACTAATTGAAAAGTGCTGTAAGGAGAAAGTAATTGGCGTCTCCAGCATCAATTAGCAAAGGTTGGAATGGAAGTTTTGGAAAAGAGTTGAAACCTAGAAAGTTTAACTGAATTGGGGAATAAAGGAAGGATTTAATTTTTAAAAAAAATGAAAATATATGCTCAAATTTTTTTTATATGGCATTTTACAATCGCCAAGTATTTCGAAACAATGTCAGTTCTTTCAATCAAATAATAATAATAACGTAATTTAATGTAAAAAAATTCATTAAATTACGTTAACTAAAAACAATTAACGTAATTTAATTAAAAAATAAATAAATTATTGTAAAATAATTAAATGTTATAAAATAATTATTTGATAGCATTGTGCAGAATCTTAGTCACTAACATTTCGAAACAATGTGTGTTTTTTCAATTAAAGGATATGAATGACGTAACTTAATTATCAAATAATAGTTTTTTGATTTTCCCATACATTTAAAATTAATTCGAAAGTCACTAATTTTTTTGAAAAAAGTTTAGGAAAGTGTGATGAAAAAGTTGCGTTAAATTTCTACAAAAAATTAAGGGATTTGAACACATACTATTTTTACAGAGTTTTAAGCAGCTATACCAATAAAATCAGGCATTATTACTTTTCCTAATAGGAAGGCTTAACTTTTACTGCAAACTAATTGTCTTTAAATAAGTAAAAGTTTTAAGCTGATGCGAAAAATAACAAAAGAAGACAAAAAAAAAGGTTCCTTTGTATTTTATCTATGCACATTAATTTATTCATTTTAATATTCTTATTAAACCTGTTTAAGTCTTCAACTTCTCTTTAAGATCTATTATATTTTGAGGAATCAAATTAGGTTATGAAAAATTCACTTTGAAACCTGGATACTGATTTTATTGCAGACTCACTTGATACGCGTTAACTCTTAAATTGCCTTAGAAATCTCGAGAAAGACTAAAATGTTTCACTAACAAAAGTTATGAAAAATGACAAAAATAAAACGTTTTAACAACAGTTGTAAAGATTTCACTTTCTCTTGGGTAATAGCATACACTATCAGGAGGATACTTGAATAAATGTATAAAAGAACGCAAAACAAGATGCAAGTCTTTACCTTTTTTGTGTCTGAAGAGACTTAATATACACTTTTTTTCTGAAGAAGAGGGAATACTTGAATCTCATAAAACATCCCTTAATTTTAATCTGGGATATAAATTAGAATATTTAGTTAGTGATCCAAGGACCAGTCCTTGGTCGGTAACATTTATCACTGGTAAATATACATGATTTTAAAAAACTGCGAAAAAATGTTATAGGAGCATATATATATACATTGATTTTCGTTAAGAGCGGAGTTAAAAAAAATGTAAATACCTATTAAAAATATTACATAGATCAAACTAGATGGCATGTATTCGTACAATTAGACGACATGTATCGTGAAACTATATGAGGAAAGTTTGCAAGACAAGAATTTAAATAAAACGCTACTAGAACGACAGACGAACAAATTTTGTATGCTATATTCAGACCAGCAGACCACCGTTAATTTCGAGCCCTGTTTTGACTATTCTTGCATTTCAAGCAAAATTACTTCTATTTTAATTTTTATAAATTTCTATTTTTATATAATGGCAGGTGTCGATGCAGACAAAACTCGGGTCCGTATTGCGGCCCCTTCACAAAATTACATTCCATTAAAACGGCCCTTTCACAAAATTAGAATTGATTAAAATGGACCCTTCACAAATCACGATTAAAACAGTCCTTCATTGGCATTTCCCCCTATATTTTAATCTGTTTTATCAATTATTTTAACGAAAAAAGTGACTTATTAAAAATTGGCACGAAAATTCACAAAAATAAGTGTTGAAATTCACAAAATTATGTATTGAAATTCACGAAAATAATCAATTTTCAGAACCCTGGAAAAAATTCCTGGATCGCCCCCATCCTAGTAAACGATTACTCCGAAAGTAATCTATTTTGATTATAGATCATAAAATCCCTGAAGGCAAAATTTAAATGTCATATTTATGCATCATATTTAAAACCCCAGTTAATAAATCCAGGTATTTCGATTTAATCAAAAATTTCAATCATTACAAACCTTTAAAACTTGTAGATTTTTTTCAGGATAAGAAAGATTCTTAGGAAAGTATGTAATGCATTAAAAACATGCAAGACAAAGTGTGATCTTACGATCAAATTTAAACATTATGTCTGTTATTGTACGTATTAACAAGTTCATTTATCTTTCAGTAGGGAATGAAATGAACAGCTAACAAAACACACGACCTATAAAGAGCTGTTTTTTGTCACACGCACAGCCCCTTTAAAAAAGCATTACCCGGGCAGAAAAGATTCTTAATAGGGATGAGAGAACAGCCGTTTCCACGCAGAATTGCTTGAAAGTACCTGATGCTGCCAGTACAAGAGTGGGATAGATATCTAACACGCTTTATTGATTCTTTTTTTTTTTTTTTTTTTTTTACTTTTTCCCCTGTTACTCGAACTTCCAGTAATGTCGAAATAATGCGAAGAAAGCCTGATGTTGAAGTGCGGCGTTCTAAATACAGAGTCAGCTGCCGAGCAGGGGTGCATTAGAGTCAGGGTAAATCTTCTGGGGGGGGGGGAGGGGAAGAAGGGTGAATTCTTCGTAACGCAATTTTCATAACTTTTCACTGATGAGCATATTTCACACTGAAAGCATTGATTTTCTTCTGAGTCACTGAAATGTTCTAAAGTGGAGACAGTAATTTGTACTTGAATGATATTAAACTGTTTCAGTTGAATTTTAATTTCTGCAATATTTGTCAATTTTACCTTGTGAGATTTAATCATACTAATGTTAATAAGAAATTGTCAGGTCAGTATTGAATTCTTGCCATTATTCAATGTTTATCAAATATTAGCGATATTTTGGGAGAATTTTCAACCCAAGACTAGTACTGGCACAGCGCTGTGACGATATCAGAATCTCATTAGTTTTTTTTTTTTTTTAATCAAACTTTTCGAATCACCTTCCACTCTGTTGACTGGAATCATCATTCACTCCCAGTCCCTGATTTTCTGAAACATAAAACTTAGACGAAATCATACTTAAAATGAGCAAATAAGTCTTTTTTTTTAACAAATAGCATTTTCATTATTTAAACACAGCAAGTATAGTTTATTCCACGATCCAAGTAAATTTGGAGTGATGATAGTTTTACAGGCAAATAGATGACGTTAATTCTTGAGTGTTATTATTCATACTTGAGGGACAAACATATTTTCTTTGACGGTCATAGTTATTTATTTATACATGGTGAGAACGTTCACGAAAAGTCAATGCGATATGGAATATGTTTGTCCGTGGCGTCCAACCTTTTGCCTAACCTGCGCCAATTTTTTCTCAGAGAAGTTCAGTTGCGCCAAACAGCTCAAGCACCTTTTTACTTCCTTGCATTCACGGCTAGAGTTGGAAAATATGAATACGGGTAGGCTCTAGTATAAATGAGGAAAAGCAATAACCTATGAACATAAAACAGAAATTGTTGTTCTGAGGAAGGGAATTCTAGAATTCATTTTTCGGATACTTACAAAGGAGATCAGAGATTTGTTTTATTTTTACGGCAGAGTATTCTGGAATGTACAAATGTTAGATTTTGACGTAGCATGCTACATTATAAGAAATAAAATATATCCGGGCAGGAAATTATTTCGAAATTCTTCAATCTGTCTCAAAACAGCAAGTAGGCACAAGGATGAGATGCGCCACATGAAATTATCCAATGCGCCAAGTCTGGCACATGCGCCACGACTTGACTACCCATGTGTTAGTCGGATTGTTGACATCGGTTTTGCGAAATGAAGAAGGAAAAAAAAGACGCGTAATTTGTTTTGAACTTGTGATGTGCTTCCCCACAATCCAAGTACCGCTGCAGTGAAGAGAGTTTTACAGGCATAATGGATTCCAGTCTCACCCTTCCTATTTGAAAGGGAAGGATTACGCTTTCCGAGAGGCCATCAGCATTGATATAACGCGACAAAAACATATTTGTTAACCACTGGGTCAAATTATAATTGCTTTGCTGATGTTGTTGGCACTGAAGTGAAGAGAGCACGTACATAATATCTATTGTAAAGATCAATCACAACCCCAGTTCAATTACAGTGAAGAGTGTTTTACAGGCAATTAAGAGGAAACTAGAACCTAGCTCAAATCTGTCAAAAACTGGGAAAATTTTAGTTTATATATATATATGGATAGATAAATATAAACTAAAGCCCCCGTAGTAGAACTGGGGTTGTGATTGATCTTTACAATAGATATTATGTACGTGCTCTCTTCACTTCAGTGCCAACAACATCAGCAAACCAATTATAATTTGACCCAGTGGTTAACGCCCCCGTAACTACATTGAAATCCTGTTATTTTGTTTTTATTTTGGTAACAAGTATTCGGTTCGTTGTGCCTGATGAATATAGCCGATGCTTACTACCTTTGTTTTATTCCTTAGATACCATTTGATTTTTTTTTTCTTTTACCACTATTCGGATATTCTATTAAATGGATACATCTACTTATGCCTTCTTGATACGATTTTACGCTCTTTGAATATATTAGAATACCATAACTGATGTGTGAATGATTCCTTGATTCGTAAGTTTAGCAGTTTTACTATATATATATATATCTTTCGTATATTCATCGTAGCATACCAAAAGTAAATGTGCAGTTTGTTCTTTTGGGAGGGGAGCTCACAGAAGTTTTGGCCAAACTTACACTTCGCCAAAACTTACACTATATATACATATATAAAGTAAGCTTTTCATCAATAAAAAATGACATACTAGTTACAAATCATTTAAACTTCTAATTGCCTAGTGTATTTGCAATGTAACTATAAATTAAATGCAGTGTGGTCAAAATAAAAGAAACTATTTATTTGCTGAGGAAGTTGATCAGCGCATTGACAAAAAACGCAAAGTGTTGGAACGGTGCATATATGACGAAAATTGGCGGTATAAGACATTTGCAAAGATGAGCATGGCAACGGATTAGTGACTGCCAAGAGAGGAGAGCGAAATAGTTTTTATTGGAATTAAAAGTTTTCAAGCGTCCCACTGTTAGTTTAATATTTCTACTGCCTATTCCAGTGAAATAACGCGAAATGTGTCAATGCACTTTCTCTCTGTGTTGACTTTGGTTCTTTACAATACTGTTCTATAAGTATTTCACGCAGCCAATTTTCGTGATACACGCATCGTTCCAATGCCAGATAAGGTTTGCAATGCATTGGTCATTTTTCGCATAAAAAAGTGGGTGTTACTATTGAAAAATTTTGAAGTATTTTCACTGTAACCGGACCGTGAAAGCTAGCTCAATTATTCAAAACAATCCCATCTCGAGCACATACCTCTGAATAACTATATCAGAAATCTCATCTCGATTGGTAGAATGGAACGGCTTAAGGTCCATACAGCGGTGCACACAGGATTTTAGTTTGGAGGGGGGGGGGGGGGTGTCTGGGCTACAAATTCTGCTGAACTCGGTTATAGTGGCCTCGATTATAGTTGTAACTCTCTTATAACATCAAAATATTCTGTGCCACTTGACTGTTCATAGAACAACATGCGCATAAACAGTGTAACTCGTTATAGTCAAATAATTATCGCCAAAACCGAGTTTAACTGTGTTTCGCACTAACTATATTTATTTAAAAACCAACATTTTTTTTTAAACGTACTTTAGAAATAATTTAAACACAATTTTTAAAAAGGAAAATATAATTCATTAGAGACAATTTTCAATGATTTTCACTTCTAATTTTCCACCTTTAGTGGGGCTTGAGCCATATAACCCCCCCCTCCGTGGGTGCGCCTATGGGTCCATATATCTGGGAAGTATTTTTTACGTCCACTCTGTAGATGGTTTGTATGCAAAATCTTTCGTAGAATAATTAAAACAAAATAAAGAATTGAAACAGTAACAGAATTCCCCACACTTAGTTTTAAAAAATGAACAGCTAATTTTTCGAACACACACAAACCACCAGTTAAATGTCAAAATGGATAAAAAAGGGGAAAAGTTAATTACATTTCTATGTACGCTTGTTTTATCCAAATATTAGAATTTAACTTTAGGTAAACCGTTCACCGTTTTGCAAACTATTCTGCCATTTGAATCATAGGCAATCAATACACACATTAAATATTCATGAGTCACCCTCACCTTCCTATACTTACACGTTAACATGCAGAAATTTGCCGAACAGTTGAGCAGCTTAATCAGGCGGCGTTTGTAAACAGGGGCTGAAATTAAAATATGCAAGAGAATGCCGTTACCCTGTTTCAATTTCCAGTATTTGATGAAAGGAAAGGTAAATATAGGAATTTTAAAAGCAAGCAAATGGGACTTTACTCTTTGGACAGTTGCACGGTTAGGGTGCGTATTTGTCATCAGTTTGCAGCCTTTTGTCTTTACAATTAGAAATATTAAAAAAGCGTTTCTTATTTAATAAAGGTTGAGTGGTATAATGATCGAATTAAGTGTTACTAGTGACGTCACTGGCCTGATAAGGAAAGGGACCCCATTATAAGTTAAGTTATCACGTAAAATTCAGCATTTATATTTTTAAATATGATTTTTGTTACACATGCACGTTGGATACTTAAACAATTTAGTATTATTAACTTCTTAACTGTGAAATAAATTCTGTTAGGGCAGGATTAGAGGCTGTGTCGAATTCAACTTAGTGCAACATCGTTGGAAGATATTTCCTGCAAATTATGAACAAACAGTAACAAATTAGCACGACGGTAGAATGATGAATTTTTTTAAATTTATCGTGTCGGATAATATCACCTATATTCACGTTGGCGACAACAAATGCATTCGCAACAAGTAACCATGACTACGCTTAAACGACGTATTATTGTTAGTTACATTTAAAAGCGCTAATCTTTCCGTTATCTCTTTTTGCCCGGGTCTCGAAGAATCTAAGATAATTAGTTTGAATTAAAACTTTTTGTGTATTATTCGTGTATTTATCAGAGGAGACACATTAGTATGCAAAATTTCAGCTCAACTGAAAAGTGAACGATAAACCGACTGCAAAATTTCATTCGGGAATACAGGGTGAGTGAAAATTATAAATCCACGAGGAAAAATTATAAATGCATCTCAAATTTTTATTTTATTTTAGTGAAAAATTAAGAGTTATTAAACTAAGTACACTTAATCCATGTTGAAAAAAAAAATTATCTTTTGAGCATAACTATTCCAATCTGTTTCCTTATTATGTCACTATGATTGAGATTTACAATAAGGTTGTAATGTACATTGCATATTTCTCCTTTCGTTACTTTTTGCGGAGATTTACATGAAATAGCGATTTTCTTGCATCATACGTTAATGCCACTCTCGCGCTTAAAACAGCTCACGACAATTTCCTCGCACACCTTACTATTATTCAAAAAACTGAATAAATTACCTCCACAAATTTCGTTTACAGCAGCCGTGTCAGTTGCCATTTCGAAGTGACAATTCACGAGAATATTAAATGATCATAATGATCTCACCCTCGCTCTCCCCCCCCCATCCCCCCTTCTTTTCCAAGGAACAAAATATATATATTTTTTTTTTTAAAGAAAGAAAAATATACCGGTGCAACACGCACGGGCAATTATGGCGCCGGCTCTTCTTACACGCGGGCGAACGTACAGAAAGCGAAATCTGTATCATTAGCTCCCGAAAATAAATGTAAATCCTCGAAACAAAAGCGAAAAGTATTAAAAAAAAAAAACTCCAACCGTAACGGAAATTTCTATCACGTACCGAAACACAGAAAACGAACCGAACGATTAGCATTCGAATCATTTGGGCGAAGTGGGAGAGGACCGGCGAAAAGTCGGCCTACCTGATCAATGCACCTGCTGGATTATTTTTTTTTTCTCTCATTTTTTTTTATCCCCCCCCCTCCCCCGAAGCCCTCTCGGAATGGAATCAACTTTTTTTTTTTCATTCAGTCCGCATGCATCATTAACAAAGTAGAGTGGGGAAAAATAAAGAAAAAAGAAGAGCATGAGGACGGAACTTAAGTGGAGAAAGAAATATAAAAGATTAAAAAAAAAAAAAAAAAAGAGAGAGAAATAAAAGTTTGTTAGATTTTAGAGTAGAACGATAGGATCTGAGACATAGAGATTTGGGAAGGTTTGGTTTAATTATTTGATGTAGTTACCGAGAGTTAATAGAGGGTTTCTGGAGAAAGAAGATAAAAGGATGATTTATAAATGTGATTTTATTTTAAATGATCTTATAATTTACATAGAAATGACATGAAAATATATTTATTTTCCTTAAAAACTTACCACGAAACGAACTTATATATGCCATTTGTTTAATGTAATACGCAATGGTTCCCAATATTTTGTTAATTAAATGTTGTATTTTTTATTAGTAAGAATAGTTATTTCTAGTATGCATACAATATATACAGTCTGGTAGAAAATTAATTTAATAAAAAATAAAAATTCACGTTTAATTTAAGTTAACAAGCTTATAAGCTGAATCAACTATTTTTTTTTTTTTTTTTAAGAAAACAGAAAATAAACCATGGCAACCGCATGGATCATCAAACCCTTTCCAATACGAATGTCTAACGAGTATAGCACATAATTTTTGATGTATCCCAATTATTTTGCGTAAAGTTGTAAATGATTAGGATACTATATTCCACAAAGGCGATACAGCTATTGTTATTATTGAACAAAAAATTCGGCTTTCATTTTGCTTGATACCGAAAAACGTTATGCAGGCTTTTTTAAGCAATCTCCCCGTTATATATACGAAATTATTTTGCTCGCATTTGTGAAAGCACTTTAAATACAACGCTGTCTCTTCACGCAGACAAGTTGTGAATATCTGTCTCTTCTCGTCTCTCATCCATCCCTATTCAGAACTGAACAAAACACATAATTTTAGCATCGCAAATACGCCTGTCAACAGCTTTTCCGTGCGCCATTTTTTTTAACACTTCAACTTCGAACAAATTCGATTATACTATTCGGGAAGGGATAAAAGAATATTCTTTTTTCTTTCGTGTCGTTCTCTCCACCTGTTTAGCATTTTGCATGACTATCAACAGTTTTTGCGAGTTATTTAATTGATAAAAAAGAAAAACAGGGGGGGGGATAACAAAATCACCGTTTCTTCGGTGTCTTAGGAAATGGCACGTTCCATTAATTCGAAGCTCGCGTGCCCAAAGTCTTCCATTTCCCATTCCCGAGTTCTGTTCGTGCCACAGTCACGGTTCCAATTTGTGGAAAAATCAACTCTCATAGTTTACGAAAAGCCCTTTTGGGATTATTTATTTACTTATTTATCGGGGGCACAATGTAACATTGTATGCAGTAGATATTTTCTCGACGGTCAAAGAAAATTCAGAGCACTTAATAGTCCATAAGGCCTTGTCGAATTATTCTTGTTGAACAGCTGGGTACAGTGAAACGAAGAATAACTGCCAAAGAAAGTTATTAAAAAGAATACTCAATTTTATTCACTTCCATCTTTGCGAAAGCGTATACTTTCCCTTTTATGTCCAGCGTTGCTTCCTCGCTTTAATTTTCGAATGCCCATAGGGAACTGTGTGTAGTGATGGAAATGAAAAGGTTAAATACGGCTTCGATATTAAGATTCGAAGAGTGTTTTAAAAGCAGCAACATGCCTCGTTTGAACGTGAGATAACAAGGGTCTGGTAAGCAATTGCAATAACTTTTGTGCTAAGGCACAAATTGTTTGCCGCATTTATTATGTAGAAGACGTGAATTTAAAAATAGAAACTTTGATAAAACAAATGCACAAAACTGTTGCGCTATGCCCTGTAAGTACAGTTTAATCTTTTCGCAAATGTAAAATTCGTTTTTAATTAAATATATATATATATATAAATAAGTAAGTGAAATTATACACAGTAATTAAAATAAATAAAAACTTTGTGAAAAAACACACATAAAATATTACTTATAATCAATCATAAGTAGCATTTATTACTTCTGATTGATAATAAGTAAGATTTATTATAATAAGTAAGATTTATATATAAGGATTAATCTTAAGTAATATTTTATGTGTGGTTTTTTTTCAAAGTTTTTTATTTATTTTATCATTTAACACCAGTATTTTGAGTGCTTTTTACATACACAGTAATTATTTGGATTTGTGGACGTTAAAAAGGAGATATTTAAAATACCACAAAAATGATATCTAACATAATATTTTCTATTACAAATGATACAGGTTTTAACAAATAGTATTTCGATGTTACTTTGAATTAAAAATTTTAAATAACTAATCACTAATCGCTATACTCCTTTAATTTTCCTAAACACACTGCAGTATTATCAACATAAAAATTTATTTAAAATATATTTCTTTTCCATCGTAAAATTAACACAATAACAACTCTTAAGCCTTTTAAATTCTAATATCCATAAAAAAAGGAGTAAAAGTGATTCGGTCAGTTTTTGAGTTCAAGAAGGGAAATTTTTCAGGACAATCAAGCAAGGTTAAGAGGTATTTTAGGGTTTCTTAATTTTCAATAATAAGCTACGCTGGTAGCACGCGCAGAAAGTCTTAGTTCCTTTTCCAATGTATATAGTATATGTAAAAATATTTGCATAGTTCTTTGCAGGGAAAATCTCCGGGAAAAATCATTAAGCGAGCACTGTAAGGAATTATGTAAAGCAGGGGTCCAAGGGTTCCCAAGGTCCCATTTTTGTGAAAATTGTTTCGTTCTGTGATTTTCAATAGCTATTTTTGTGAATTTCAATAGCTCTGTTTTTATGAATTTGAAAGTCTGTTTTTGTGAATTTTGACAAGTTTTGTGAAAGTCACTTTTTTCTTGAAATAATTTACAAAACAAATTACAATATACAGTAAAATGCCGATAAACAGTTGTTTTAGTTGACTGAATTCTTGTGAAGGGGCCGTTTTAACCCTTTAAGGCGCAGTGATCCCGCTCTGGGCACACTAAACTCTGACGTTTTGACTGTCGCCAGTCACGAAGAATAGATTTTATTTCTATAAAAATAGTGGCGGGTGACATAGCTCCACGAGAATTCTTTACATTTTAGCACCTCATTTCCCGTAAAAAAATGGTCACGATTCTTTTTAACAGCACTGACATCTGCTGAAAAATGGAAGAATGAGAGAACAGCTGAATAGATTGTCCAATGCTGAAAAAAGGGAAGCCGTTGCCATCGCTCGACTTAACTACCAGCAAGATGGCTGACGACCGAAACGTTCATCGCGTGCCAAAGATCTAGAGACCCTTTTTTTGACGCAGCTGGTTGTGCGCGAGCACAGCCGGCTGTCGTCAAGCAGAAGCAAGACTGGACTGAATCGGGGCCGCCCGCACCTATTTATACTTTCCGACGTACATTACAGAAAACTCAGGACCTCTCAAAAGATTCTACAAACAAACCGTTTTGATTACGTCATAAAAATATTAATGAATACAAGGCTAATCTGTGATGTTAATGCAGGAAAAACATCTTACAAGCCTCATATGGAAAATCGCGCCAAATGTCTGACATGACGCCAAGCCTGGCGACTTTCGGCGAATTATCGCCAATTTTGGCACTAAAAATAAGTCCCAAAAAGTGAGGTTACCGAAGGCCTAGGACCCATATTTCTCGAGATTTCTAGAAAACGGTATAGTAAACAATGGGGAAACCAAACACTCCATCCCTCCGGTTCTAGTTAACCGATTTTGATGCAACAAAATGCAAAATTTAACTATTTGAGGCCTAGAGCATGATTTTTAAACTATTTTAAACCCCAGAACAGCGAGTTGCCTCAAAAATTCGTAACAATATTAAATAACCGTTTCATGCTATACAATAAATTGAAACTTATAAATAAAATATAATAATCTACCCTTTATAAAGGTAATTTCCCAGAAAAAAAACATCAAGTGTTATAATACTTAAAGACTGGATATCATGATCCTCTCAATTAAGGAAAACTTTTCCCTGCTACACTTTAGCAGGTTTCTTTAATAACGCGTGCTGCAGTGAGACTGAATGAAAAAGATCACGTGACCAACGGTAAATGACGCCTGAGACGCTTTATTTTAGTTGGACAATACATCATTTTTACTTCTTATTCGGTCACGTGCGTGAGAGTTGGGAAAAAACAAGAAGTGTCATTACGAGAAATAATGTAGCACTGAAGTTAAAAGAATAATAATAATGATGATGGCTAGAAAATGTTGCAAACACGGAGTTTAAAACCAGACTTAAAATATGAAACAAATATGCAATTACCTCATATTAAAATATTAGGACCAAGACTGAAAGTTTCATTTATACGTAAAACAAATGCAATTGCCTCATAGTGAAATAGCAGCACCAGGGGCTTAGCTAGGGGGGGGTGATATCGGGATAAATCCCCCCCCCGAAAATTTTGGATTAGTGATGAAATTCCGTCTATTTATACACATATAAGTTCATATCCCCCCCCACCCGAAAAATTTTCCAGGTGCATATCCCCCCCCCCCGGAAAATTTTCCTGGCTACGCACCTGATCAGCACACGGACTAAAAGTTTTTCTTTAAATGTAACACAATTACAGCACAGTCAATTATTAAATTCCAGATGAAAAGTTTTTATTTAAGTGTAAAACGAATACAATTAACGCATAGTCAAATATTAGCCTCTGGGTTAAAAGCTTATATTTAAATGTAAAAAGCAAAATTACTTCATAATAAAATATTAGCACCAAGCTTAGGAGTTTTTTTTTTTTTTTTTTTTTTAAATAGCACAGTCACAGTTTACAAACATAGTACATACGGAATATTTAATTGCTAAACAATAAACTTCGGAAAAAATGTTCCGGTAATGCTCTAATTTTTTCCTAGAAAAAAAATCGATGAAGTTTTAGAAATCTAATGTGAAAATGTGAAGTATGAACGTTTCGTTTGATACAAAGAGTCTTATCATTCTTTAGCCGTAAGAAGTTTCTACTTAAGCAGAAGCAGGAAAGCGACAGAAAGAAAAAGTAAATTCGGTGTGCAGAGGAAAATAAGTTACCATTCAGAAGTAAAAAGTAAAAAAGAAAAAAAAACTAAAGTAAAAAAGAAGAGAGGGAGGAGAAGAAATTAATAAAATAGAGAATAAGTGAAAACCATAAAAATAAATAAATGACATAAAATAATAAAACGAACAAAACAGTAGAAAAGAAAAATACACGACAGAAATAGAACAATAAACGAACAATGGCATAAGTAACGCACATGCAGATTAGTGGATATCTTTTCCGGATTCCTTAAGAGTTTAGAATTACCAAGATTCCACTGCATAGAGTAATCAGAATTAAAAGCAAAATTCGTAATTAAAAGCATTTCCTTTGAAAATAAATAAATAAATAAATAAAAATCGGAGTGTGATTTCACAATCTTGTAGCATGCGTCATATGTTACCTATGAGGATATGCAATCTTAGTTTAAACAATTGGTAGTTGCAACCAAGTGCAGAAATAGCATTTTTTTCCTATCTTCGATCACTTGCGCAAAAGAATGCACAAAAAGTAAAAAAAAAAAAGAAAGAAAGAAAAAAGGACAAGGATGTGTTATCTCACAGAATTGCAATACCATGAAATTACGACAAACGCATGCTTTTAAAGCTTATTTTGTACAACAATGAAGTACTCCCCTTACTCACTGACTTCATTTTTAGCATTTTAAAACCAAATTGGGAGGGTTTTTCTAATTATGTTGTCAATTTTATAATCTGTAAAGAAAAATAATGTTCCTTCTCTGCATAAAACTCAAACAAATACATTTTCAACAAATATTGACTTACAAGTAAGCTGTGCTCAAGCATAGGACTCATTTTTATTAAATTTTAAAGTGAGAATTTTACAGATAATTTTTTTCTTTCAAGAAAAATGGCCACCCTCTCAATTTTTTTCGCGTCTACCCTGCTTGGAGGATTATATTCGAACTGTTCTGAAATAGATTTTTAGGCATCCGTGAGTGTTGTAGTTCACAGCAAGAATTTTATGAATATCTCTTTTCTTCTTTGATATCACGTAGAAAAGAAGGTTCTGGTCCCCTGTCTCTCATAAGTTACGAATTTTGAAAAATGCTCTAAAATCTAGTATCTACGGTAGAAAACTCACATACGTGCCAAATTTCGTATTATTAGCTTCAGTAGTTTTGTCTAGGCGAAATACTGTCATACGGAAAAAACTAGACATTACTTTCACGTACACCTAATATACATTTTAAAAATGGTACTGCCTGTAGAAAACATTCTAAACTTCTCAAGAATCACTAGTAAATTTTAATTCTAATAAACGGCGGCATCAAGGAGCTTTTTACACAGGCCAATCATAAGTTTCGTCTGAGAAACCGCGTGCATCTTTCTTTTAATAAAACTCATTCATTTAAATCAGAATATAATCCTAGATAAAGTTTATTCTATCTATGGATAAATGGATACCTACGTTAACAATTTAGGTATCCATCTCACTGTTCATGCATATATTTTAAAAATTTGTACTCCAAAAGCACTAGTTTTCAATTTAATATATAAGTTTAAAGACAGAAAATTTATGGGAATGAAATAAACATTTGAATGAAAAGTTTTTTTATTTCTTTTTAATTTTCAAGTTCAACAACGTTTTAGCAAAAAAAAAAAAAAAAAAAAAAAAAAAAAAAAAAAAAAAAACACTCATCATAAAGAAGGAAAGAAAGAAAAGAAAAAGAACGAAACTAAAGAGCCATTTTTATTTTATAATAAAATATATACATATTTTCTTCCTCGAAAAATATAAACGAAGACATTTCATCTTTAAGAATACAAAATACAGACATATGTAGTAAAACTATCAAATTTCAAGAAACACACGCTTTGAAACATATTTTATTAATATATGTAATTTAAGAACAGAAATATTGAAAAAAATCCAACTGTTTTCAAAAACTTTCAAAACCCAGAAGAAAAATTAAATTCGTACTTAGATTTAGCTTAAAAACTGTGTTTCTCTAAACTCATAAGGAAATAAACAGCGTATAAAGACAGTACAGAACGAGTTCATTTCACCACAAACAATGAGTTCAAATATTCTACCTTTATTTAGTAAAAGAGAATAATAATAATAAAAAAACATGAAAGAGAGATATTCTATAACATGGCTTACAAAAATCAGAAAAGCGTGAAACTTCCAAGAAATGCGAGTTTTAAAATGCGTCGTGCATGCGAATCAAACAGACAAAATTTAAAAAGGCCATTTACTTTGTTCAGCAACTCCACTCAACTCCACTTTCAAGAAAGAACAAATTATAGAGATGCATTGCCATAAATTGAAATCTGTGATGATGTAGGTAGTTATTTCACTTGTATGCAAAGATGTCTTTGAACTCTTTAAGAATGGCATCTATCGCATTAGAAGTTCAAAGGCATTGAAAATGTTAGAGAATTCGTGAAGTCAGAGTTAAGTTTGAACGCCGAAACAAAAGCGCGATATACACCGGAGAAATTCTTTTTGACTATCAGTGGAAGTTTATATAGTTTCAAACGAAAAACTAATAAAAAAAAAAGTTTTCCCTTATAACTATTTTCGGTTTCGCAACATAACAAAGCGAAATGTGAATGAAAACTCGCATTTTTTAAATCTTTGCCTTCTAAGTTTTGTAAAATTTATAATTTTGAGTATTCGAGGTAAATTTAGCAGTCTCTTTATTTGACCGTTAAATTCTTTCACACTTACTAAACAAATGGATTATACGTTAATTTATAGGCATCTTATCATGTAAATGTCTATGACAGGGGTGTTCAAAGTTGATTGGTCTATTAGCTATAAATGATGGATATAAGATATTCTGGAGCAGTAGGGAATGAATTTAGAAAAGGGTGATATATCATGATTGGGTGGGGAACTCAATATGGTTTTATTTTATTTATTTTCGTAAAAATTAGCATAAAAAAAGATATAGTCTGGACAAAAGTAATACTACTAATTGTAAATTATTTTTTTAATACAATGCCAAAGACCAATGCTGTTAAAAAATATACTTGAAGATTGAAGCAGTTAATACAAAATTGTTGTTTTAGTACCTTTAAATAGAGATCATCGTTAAGTATAGCGTTAAATAGAGAACCAACATTCAAGTTTTGGGATGATTGTAATGGATTGAATTGATTAAGCAAACTTTCAACTTTGATATTCAAGCGGAATATTTATATGTTGAAGGGACAAAGAATAAATTAAAACTGGTTTTCCATCACTCTTTTTCTGGTTTGAAAACAACAATTGGAGAATCTACTCAGAAAAGGTGTACAGTCGGCCATCACTCAGATGACATCATTGAAACGTCACGTCGGAATGCTCCATGGATCATGAAAACAATAACAATAATAAGTAATGAAGAACATACACAACACTTTTTTCTTTCTAACCTACTGCATGGATTTTACCTTAAATGGGGGAGTTCCCAAATGGTCTGATAATCGCTCTGTCCTGGTTAGAACTGCTGAAACACATCATTACAAGAGGCAGGTGCAAAGAGAACAACCAATTATCGTGCAAATAAACCGGTGGAACGATTTCAAAACATCAACAGGTGCTTTCTGAAGAGCGAAGAGAATCACGGAAACAGCCAACTTTTGTGACTGTTTTGTGACTGCCTGAAACTAGTCAGATAAAACCAGGGAGAAAAACCATCGATAAAGATCGATTAAATCGACCTTCAAAGTGTAAACAGAAGAAAACCAACGTACTCGTTAATTAATTATTTTATTTGTTGCAAAAGAAACGCAGACGATTGATGTTCTATTTGAACATTGCTTGCCTCTTAGTTATTTTATTAATTCGTGATAATTAATTCAGTCACATTCCATAATCAATCGAACTTAACTTTCGGCTAGTTGATTCTGCTAGTCCTTTGGTAACGTTTAGGACCTTATAAAATTGTATCCTTGATTTACATAATATTATACGTCCTACATTTTCTGCATCAATGCATCCAGACGGCATTATAAAAACAAAAATTAATTGAATCGTTATTATTATTATTTTTATTATTACTATTATCAATTTGCAAAACTAAAGTATTTTACGTGGTATTGTCAATCCCACTCAAAATATTAATTTGTTTCATGAAATTGGTCGAATATTTGTATTTTTTATATATAGGTATACAAAAAAGTTCAAGGGAAATTAATTTAATAGTCTTCTAACTTTCAAGCCAACCAGAGTTTATCACCACCACCAGAAGATATTTATGAAACTAGTTTACAGTTTATCGTGGCATGCACACACACACACACACACACACATACATAAGAATACTATAACTGGGTGGAAGTTTAATTTAAATCTTCTTAGTTAAATAGGTTGATTGAATAGGGTTAAATGTTTGTTGATAAATATCAGGTTGCTTTGCATAGCAACCGTTTCAGCTATATTATGCAAAGCTGATGCGGCGATCAATTGATTACTTAATTATAAACTTTGAACATAAATCTTAGACTTCATAGACACTAAGTGTTACGTAAATCAAGAGGGGAAACTTTTTAAAAAATCTTATTCGGCAAATTCCATTTCACCTCTCCACACCACAGTCTATGGAAAGTTCCTGTGATTACTGGCTTTTTATTTACGGTTGAAATTCAAATTGCGGTGGAAAGAAAGCAGACGAATAAATATCCCAGCCGCTGAAGTGTAAATGATTACTTTACGAGATCTTTTTCTATTTTCTTTTCAATTACTTCTGTTCAGGTGGCTTTTCACTTTTGGCAGCAGGAAAGGGTCTTTCTGGGTCTCCAACGAAGCGAGAAACTCTAGGGGTTGGGAATAAAGAACTTGAATAGGGGTTGCTGTATCAAGCGCATGTATGCCTCAATATATTTATGTCGCTGTCGGAATTCAGCTTCTCTTGCTGCGGGAGTCCTGCAGGGTTCCTTTTGAATAATGCTTTTGGTATTTAGACTAGCCATCCTGTTTTTGAAAGAGTAACCTGTTTTTGTGGTTATAGTCATAAAGTAAAGGCGTCCGTTTTTGCTTACGTGTATATGAGCGAGCAACACAGGAGAAGATAAGGCGAATGCACTGCTCAATATTTGTGTCGCTGCAGTCTGCACTAGCGAGGAGGGGGAGAGACGTCCGTAGCAAGTAGAACTTTCTTTGATCTTGCAGAAAAAAAACGCTTTTAACTGAATCATAGGTTGAGGATCGTCTGAGGCAGCCGCCTTTGCCGCAGATATACAGCGGAATCTTCTCAATAGCCCCAGCGCAGGGGCATATCCACGGGGGGGGGGGTTTGGGGGGTCATAACCCCCCATGAGGAATTTTTTGCCATGCAAAATGTATATTCTTCACTACATTATCGCACACGCGTATACATATATATGAGTTGTAGTAGTCGTAACCCCCCCCCATGAAAAATTTCTGGCTACGCCCCTGCCCCAGCGGCATTGCTGGTTTTCCACACTCATAAGGTAGGGTAAAATAGATTTAAGAAAAACAATAATAATAATACGCCTTATCAAACTTTATTTATTGCAAATCATGACTTACAACTTAAAATTTTAAAATAATACGGCCAGGGCTGTTGGACATGGTTCTAGATAAACAATGAATTCTGACATCTCATTGCTGCAGGGTAAAGTGATGAAAAATGAGCAGGTATTTCATTTTGATCGAAAATATGAATAGTTTGTTTTTAAATGATTTTTTAGCCTATATTTTCAGACAGTAGTAGGCAACATTTATAGTCAATCAAAAGTTTATCAGGTGCATTTGGAAACATAATATTAACCAGGGGTCGATGCAGACGAAAATTAGGTCCGTTTTACGGCAGCTTCACAAAATTACAATCGATTAAAACGGCCCTTCACTAGCATTTTGCCCTACATTTTAATCGGTTTTATCAATCACTTTAACAAAAAAGTTACTTTTATTAAAAATTAGTATGAAAAGTCACAAAAATAAATGTTGAAATTCACAAAATTAAATATTGAAATTCACAAAAGTAAGCAATTTTCACAAAAATGGGACGCTGCAAAAAATTTCTGGGTCGACTCCTGTTAACTAAGCTTAGCTGTACGCCTATTTTACCCAGCCACATGAACACATGATATTAATAATAATAATAATTATAAATAATATAATAATAATAATAATTATAATATAATAATAATAATAATTATAATATAATAATAATAATAATTTAAAGAGTTCTTACTTTTTTTGGGTAATAAGCTGTTTACACTTTTTCTCTACATTGAGTAACAACAGAACTTCTCAAATTTTCTCAGGAATGTATTAGTTTCTTGAAATTTTTTCGGAGACGCAATAAAAGATCATGGATTCAATAAGCAAATAAAAGCCAATATTTTGGTTTCCAAATGCTATTAATACACTTTTTAATAAGTACAAATATTTCTAACAAATGTCTGAAAATATAGGTTAAAACAAAAGTATAATTTAAAATCATTTTTTAAAAATTCGATCGAAAAGGAATGCCTACCCATTTTACCTGACCAATAAACTATGCAGTTATAATCGATTTTCCAATATTTTTCAATCATTCTCCAAAACAACCCCAAATATGCATTTCGAAAACTGCATTAAACGTGTTCAGTTACAGTTACATACAATAAATTCGAATATTTTTTTAAAGATAGCGAAAGGTAGTAGATCTTTAAAGAGGCAGTAAAGAGCAATTCTTAAAACTATAGAACGTGCACATCTTCCGGTTCCGACTTCGATAATAATAACAGAAATAAAAAGTATTTGAAAAACAGAACGATCCCGTACAGTTTACCGTTCAAAAAATACACTATTGCAAATTTAGTTTAATTATTTTTCAGGGGGCGGGGGTGGGGGGGCAGAAAGGATGTTGAATATGATTTATTTTTAATTTTCTCTTTTGAACACTATGGATAACGTAAGGATAAGTTATGACACATTTTTATCAATTTAAATCTCAGAAATAGTTATGTTTTGGCGAATAAAGCATTTTTTTTTTATAGTAAAATAAACTCCAGAACAACAAAATTTCAAAATCCTCCTAGCGCATCCCACATTCATTTTTAAGCTGAGTTTCTTTGTATACAATTTTAAAATTAGTATAACAATATAACTGCACATTAAACTACAAGTACTACACTGTATATCTAATTGAGGGGTGGATTGAAGATAACATTAAATTTCACAAAAAATTTAACCTGCTTTATTTTATGCGCTCAATTATTGTGCAAATTATTATTACAGAAAAGCACGCCCAATTATATTCATAATATCACTCTAAACATGCATTCATGAAAACTTTGAAAGAAATAAGACAAAAAAAAAAAAAAACGGCGCTCATTCAGCATTTTAAAACTACATATCAATTGAAAAATTCGAAACTGAAAAATTTGACACTGAAGTGCAATATCTTCAATGCAGTGGCGTAGACAGAAATTTTACATGGGGGGGGTTACGACTACTGCAACTCATATATATGCATACATGTGTGTGATAAGGGAGTGAAGAATATATATTTTGTATAGCAAATCATTCCTCATGGGGGGGTTATGACCCCCTTAACCCCCTCCCGCCCCTTGGCTACGCCCCTGCTTCAATGCCAATCCTTTTGACGGAGCTTTACAAAAAGTGGAATGCCAAACATCAGGAATTTTCTGATTTTTACATGCCACTTTCTATGAAAACCAAGAAAAGAGCTTCTTATTTGGAATACAAAATTTCCCTACTCGCCTACAAATTTGTTATTTTCCAATTTCGTCTCTTGCTCCCTGAATAATAGAACAAAAAAGTCATATGTAATACATTTACCATCGCAGACACACAAAGAACCAACTACACAATTCTTTCGCGGTATAATTCCATTATATTTTTAGAATAAGAGAGAACAGTGGAAAAGAGAGAGCACATACTTCCTCCCCCCTACACTACCATCTCTACTACACCCAATTTTGCCGTGTTCAAACACTCGAAACGATTTTATCTCAACCTCAGCAAACTCCCGCCATCTGCTGGCCCCAACCAAGTTTGACTTGACTAAGCGAGAGAGCAAACAACATCTGCTACCTTCGTCGCCTGCATACTCCACCGAAAGAAAAAAATAAAATAAAATAAAATAAAATAAACGAACAACGGCCCTTAGAAAACACCCCTAAGTTACCTGTCAGTCAGGCCCCACGAACAAGAAGTGAACTGTTCCGGACTTAGGGGTTATTTGCTTCGCTTTCTTTTGTTCAGGAGGAAGCAGATTTTGGGTAATCATAAAGCTTATTATAACATAATTTTTTTTTTCACGTGTATGTGAAACTGCATGCTTGTGGGGAGAGTAAAAACGATAATACCGGACGATAACAGGCTTTTTAGATTGGGGGGTAAGTAATTATCTCGTTCGATCAGTTCAATCTAGGGTACTTCCTCGTAATTTGAAGGGGAACGGGGAGTGGGGTAAGGACCCGAAGTGCTGACAGCAATCAGATTACCAGTCGTGATCCATAATAGTTCGGGAATACGCAAGACCAACTAGAGTTTTTGTTTTAACGGTGTTGTTCGAAAAAATCATGTGATTTTGGTACATAAGTACAAATAAACTAATTATGCCAGACACTTCAAAATTTTGAAACTGTCTCTTTACAAGCTGTACTACATACTGAAATAAACGATAAATCTGTATCAGTTTCAAAATTTTTAGAAAAAATTCTTAAAAATCGGAAATTTTCGCAAAGCGTGCCACTCTTCGAAAAATCTTGCAGCTCAGATCCACGTTTAAGAATTTTTTTCTGAAAATTTCACGAAAGCCACAGATTTTTCACTTTTTACAGTGTGTAATGGCCTTATCACACTAAAGGGAAAATCCGAGCAACTACGCGCTGGACCAACTTTTCCGACGGACTTGAAGGCGTGGTTATCTTTAAGGGTTGCAAAAGTAAACAAACTCTCTCCGACGCGAAATAGTCATCGCATCGCTGATTTGGCGTGCAGGTTCTTATTTTACTTATCGTGCGTTGGTATATTTACATCGGATCGGCAGCAATTTCGGCAGCATCGGGTGGGCAGCAATCTCTAATTCATAAGTCCACTTGAACGCGGCCATAATTTTATTTACACGTGATTCTGACATCGAGCCAAGCTGCCAAGCTTCGAACATAGTCGCCATTGCTCGAAATTGCTTCTGACGTAGCAGGAAGAAGTACTCTGATTGGCCGAAATTTCGTCCGACTCGGATTTTTTCCTTCGGAAAGGAAAAAGTTGGAGTCCGCGGTCGTCAAGGTAACGGCGGAGGAAATCGGCCGGAAACTTGATTTGCAAGGAAAGTTGGTCGGATTTTTCTCAGTGTGATAGCCCTATAAAGCAGCTTATGAAGAAACATCTGGAATTTTTTGGAGACCATGGTGCGATTAGTTTATTTCAATTTCTGTACCAAGACTAAAAACAGGATTTTTTTCTTCGACATACACCCCTTAAATGAACTTATTCGACAGTCCTAAGTATATGAAATGGAAGATAAAATTTAAGACTTTTCATCCTACGGTAATTTCTTTTCAATACATTACACAATTACGATCTAATTTCAGATGAAATGTCCGGAAATCCAAAAGATGAGGTTCAAAGAAGAAGGGTACACGGGAAAATAATAACAATAATAATAATAATAAATATAATGACACTGGAAAATCAAAAATTTTAGTTATTTCATATATTACCTAAACAAGAAATATAAGAGACATGATATGTAAGAGAGAAAGTTATAGTGAAGAAAGTCTGAATAAGAATATTCCTTCTACAACCGTCAGAATAGAAGAAAAGAACAAATTCGGACAGTTTGCCCGGTTTTAATACCTGGTTCCTTGATTTTTTGATATTTTTACGAAATTCCCAGGCTTTCGCCTGATTTTTCTAGATTAATAACGTTTCCTGACTTTTCCCTGATGTGTAGCTACCCTGTGTACGTTTTTACTTTTATTTTCCGAACGTTTACTTTCCTGAGTACTATTTTGTTTTCAATCGAGAAAGAATTCAAAGAAAATAATTTGAAACTAGGTGACACATTTTTTTTTATTGTTTTATAAAAAGGCATAAACCAGATACATTCTTCGTGAATTATCAGAAAAATGTATTCGATTTGCTCAAAGGAAAATCTAGATTAATTAACGAACTTTCTAGCCCTCATACATTCTTGTAATTGAAAATGTTTTTATTCGACTGTTTATTTATCTCCGAAATTCCCATTACAGCTAGAAAAATAAACAAGCAAATGCTTTGATTGCTGAACTATAAATGATAGCTTAGAGAGAGAGCACTTCTCTTTTTGAATTCCTTCTGTTTCAATGGATTCTTGTACTCCTTTTTGCTGAGTCTTCGCTTCCAACCGAACGGAACTCGTAAAAGCAAATCTGAAGAATAAGTAATTGCAATTTTTATGTGACACATCGTGTTTTCCAAAATTTGCCGATATCTATTTTATGGCAAGACAGATATAACTTAAAAAAACTCATGCAATACTTAAGGTTGTTCTTTTAATAAATCATGGAATTTTTGGACGGTTTTTAAAGAGTCCAGTAGCGAGACAGGCTCTAAAAAATTTGGATAGTTTCCTTACAAGCTGCAGTATACACTATACTACAAATAGTGACAACGGTATAACAGTTACAAAATTTTCAGGAAAACTCGTTCAGTTTTAATAGTATGAATAATATCCAGCTTCTTAATATCAATATTAAATGAGATATGAATTAAAGTATGAAAAAATATTTTAACATGGGAGGAAATTTTTGGAAGCTCATAACTCATTCATTTTTAGTTCAAATGTACTAAAAATTGGTATCCAAGGTTAAAGTTAGGGTTGCAACGGATATCCGGTAAACATACTGCACCCGGCCTATATGCCGGATAATAGGCAGTAGCCGAATATTACAAATATCCGGTAGTACATCCGGCTTAAAATTATATACAGCGAAATAACATAAATAAACATGATAAATGAATAAATTCTAAAGACTGAATAATAAAAAATGAGAAAAAACAAAGTTTTGTGAAAATATTTTGTTTTTAATACTTTTTAGAATGTATTTTTATCATGTATAAAAGATGGGGGGGAATTAAGTACTTCTATCTTTTTTAATATTGGCGTAAATTATTACTGGAAGAAATTATTGTACAAAAACACTTTTTCAATCTTTGTAAGAATTCGGTTACCTTTTTTCCCTCCACCATAAATTGACTGCGTGACTGCAGAAAATGTCCCCCCCCCCTTATTTTGATAAAGTAAGAAATGGTTACATTGATTTTCTAACAGTGGAATGGAGATGCCTTTCTTTCAAGAACTGATCTTTTAAGATATTATGGAACTCTTGAAGGAGAACATCCATGACATTGTTATTTGTATGACTTTAATTGCAGTAAAACTGGTACTAATTCATGAAACAATCCCAAAAGGATTTCTGATTTTTGAATTAAATGATTTGGAACTCATGAGAAAATTTAAAGAAAAAAGTAATAGCTCAATGATCTGAGAAAATTAGTTAAAATGAAACAAAACAGAAGAAAACATACTGCTGCCGGAAAACCGGATATCCGGTTGAAAGTTTGGCCGGATATTCGGTATCCGGACCAATTGATATCCGTTGCAACACTAATTAAAAGGAACTAAATTTTTGAATCATGAGGCAGGGGTCATACAGGAATTTTTTCCTCGGTCCCATTTTGTGAAAATTGCTTACTTTTGTGAAGTTTATTATTAAATTTTGTTAATTTCAACACTTACTTTTTGCGAATTTGCATACCAATCTTTCATAAAAGTCACTTTATTTTAATTAAAATAAGAGATAAAACAGATTAAAATGTAAAGTAAAATGCCAATGAAGGGTCGTGCGTAGAGACGTGAAGCACAAACTTCAGAGACGGTCAAAATCTAAACTCTTGAAATTTTTCGAGATGGTAAAGCATCCCTCTTTTCAGTAAAATTTGTTCATTTGCGTTGTTCGCACAACCAGGCTAAAGCCGAAAGCGCAAGACCACAGAGCGCAAACTTTTGTGCCAAAAGTGGTTTGAAGGTAAGGAAACTGCTTAATACTTTTTAAATTCCACAAACCCATAAATTTTTCTATAATAGAGCACTTGTGATTCATCATACGAGATTTTACAAGATTAATAAATTAGAAATGCTATGGATAATAATTTAGCTGAAAGACGTTTAAAAGAATAACTTATCGCTATTTACTGATGATTCACTGGCTGAAAGATATTTAAAGGTACTGTAGTTGATTTATGATACCGATTACTCTTTTATTTTTTAAACAACATGCTCTTCAATCAAGATGAGAAATGTTGTTTATATTTTTAAATTTCGGATAGATATTAGATATTAAGATATTAGATATTTAGAACACAATTATTGCATGCATGTAAGATAAGCATACATGAACTGTTTAAAAAAATATGAACAAATTATGTCAAGGATTAGAAAGCAAAATATACATTTAGGATGTAATATACACACTCTAAGTCATAAATCTATTATATTTATGACGCACCAAGGTGAGGGGGGGAACTAGCTTAACTGCATTTAAAAAGTGCATTCCGTGGCCATTTGCAACCCAATTTCGTGTTTCATTCTTCTTCTGAAATTTTTATGAGTTGGATAGGTCGGTCGTTTGTAATAGTACAGATTACTACAAGGCACTCTTGAAGACTTTATTAACTTCGTTTTTTTTCCCCTTAAGGGATAGGAGGGATTGAGGATTCAAAAATTTGATTTTTCAACTTTAATTTTATTGGAAACCTTAGTTATTTCTGAGCATTTTGACATCAATTTCATGCATTTATTCCAAACACGTAAAAACACTTTTTGAAAGATTTATATTTGAACACAATAAGATAACTTTAAGCTGCGTTTTATCAAAACGTATTTTTTACAAACTATGTGTAAGATAACAAAAGTTCTATGATTCATATCTTCAAGAAACTTTGTATAGTTATAACTGATATCAGTATCTATAGAATGAATTAATATTAAAAGTGAGAGAGTAAAAGTTTTGAAAATTTTAACAGAAATATAAGAGAAAAAGTAAGAATTTTTTCAAATTTCAATTTAAAAATCTTGCATTCTTAATATTTAAGAATGCAAGATATATATAATTCATTCCAATATAATTCATTCTATAAATATATATTTGGCTTCAGTTTGCAACATTTTTTTATATGTGTATTTTAAGTTGACTCATCTTACGGATAGTGACACGTACTATATATATATATATATATATATATATATTTTTAAATTGAAATATCTGTGTAAGGTAACAGAGTTTTGTCTGAAGTTTTGCGATGTGTCTTACTTTATCATTATAAAAAAATCATTATGCTGTGGCTATTATTTTGGTCATAAAGTGTAAAACCTCAAGGGTCTAAAATACGCGCATATTTGCTTCTCAATCCTCCTAAGACCACTTCCTTAAAATAATCAAGACAGCTATGTAAAATGTCCTAAAAATAATGTTGCTTGGAAACATAATTTAGTCAAGTATCCAAATGTTTGAGAATTGTACGAAAACGTCATTTTTCAACCAAAAAAGTATCCTAGGTGTCCTCATATTTTATTCAGCAGCAAATGTGTCCTTTAAAGTTGCGAGTGGGACGCCCTGCATAGCCCATAGCAATAGCAAAGGTACATTTCTTGGCACCCAGGATTTTGGTTTAGGGGGGGGCTGGGGTTACAAATACTGCTGAACCTGGTTATAGTGACTTAGATTATAGTTAGAACTCTCTTATAACGTTAAAACATCAGCACTTGCCCATGCAACATAAGCCTACTATCAACATAACTCGTTAGAATCATAAATAATTATTAAACTTTTCAGTGATGTTGTGCCTATTAAGTTTAACTTTATTTCATACATTAACTGAAAGTATTTATTTAGAAACCATCATTCCCCTCCTAACCCCCACAAAAAATTAGAAATGATTTGAAGACAATTTTTAAATAAAAATTTTTAATTCATTAGTGACAATTTTCACTTTTAAAAGCTTTTTAGATCTAACTCTCCGGGTTTAGGGGGAGGGGAGCTTCATCCCCCCAAAGCCCCCTCCATGGGTGCGCGTATGCATTCAGATACTTGGCTTATAACATATCACTCCCACCTACAATATAGTGGAAGAACAAGGAAGCTAATGGCTTCCACACATTAAAGGCGTGATATCACACTCAGAAATGTTTACACAATCCGCGTGTGAGTGCAGGGGGGCGAGGATTTATCACTCCCAACTGATACGTTATCAGTACCATTAGACAGATATTGTGTTATGACAGGGAGATGGCATCCAACAGATCTGCTGTAAACGGCGCGCTTAATCTAAGTAATTAAGTACCATTTCTAAGGGTTTATTACAGATTTCTTGCAGTGGACATTAAGGGGGACTCAGCCCCTCCCACGATATGAAAGTATAATGAAGGTATCGATTCCGAGAATTACGTAGAACCGAAATAATCTATATAAAGTACATCTTACCGAAACGTCTTAGCCATATTTTGGTTCCCACATTGGCTACAGCTGTTTATAAGAACCTCTATCATCTGTTTTCTGAACAGAATGAGATCTTAAATCGCATTTAATATCCCAATTTATTGGTTTTTGAAGTTCTACAATCTTTGAAATGCTAAGGTTTTATCAAATATTGATGAAATATTTTGGCAAATTTTTAAAGCTTACATGACAAGTAAAGGATGTAAGGATCGGACTGCCTATATGTTGAAAATTTAAAAATAAATAAATAAAAATAAACAAAACAAATCAAATTTGAGGTATTTTATGATTTTTCCCCCTTGTTATCTATGTAGACGTAGTTATTTTTTTTCTGTGTAACTAAACACCAATAACGAACATCCAAATCTGAATTTTTTTTTCAAAATATCATTATTTACAACATAAAAAATACTGAAGCAAAAACATTGAAACTTAAAAGAGGAGTAGCGTTTTAAAATTAGCAGCAAAAGAATGATTTTTCAACGTTAAAAAAATATATATATTAGGTTAAAATTATATGTTAGGTTAAAAATATAATATATTTGGCTGTTTTAACATTTACATAATAATAACCAAATATTATTTTTAAAATGCTAATTAAAAAAATGGAAGCTTCAATTCTAGGCGATTATTAGAATTTAATCTGGTCGATCGGCTACGTGAGATTAGAGGTGTAAATGTTGTGAGAAGAATATTAAAATTAGGTTGGTTGGAGCTAATAATAATGGTTTTAAGCAATAATCTTCGATTAGAATCTTTTTCTTAGTTTTTGGTAAACGCATTTCAAAAAAACTGTCAAATCCTTTCAGTGCAGAATTAACTGACACATGTGTGAAATTTCAGGAATACAATCAAAGTGATCATTTTGCTACACAGTGAATCACTAGTTATGATCTCTATGATACAAAGTGAATCACTAGCTTAAATGGACTGTTGACTCCATTGCATTTTTTTTTATATATTACAAAATACCATGAAACATTACGATATTATCTTTGTCTATTCTATTAAAATACCATGAGGCGGAATATCATCAACAATTTTAAAGTTTAAATTTGTATTCGTATGTTTAAATTTTATTCGTATAAAGTTTAAATTTTATTTCGTATTATACAGTACAGAAACGTTTTTCACAAAACTTTTACAGACCCACCAGTGGTTGAGGTGTTCTGCTCTCGAAACTGGAAGGCGGGAGGTGCCAGGTTCAAACCCCGGTTGCGCCATTCGACCTTGCCGTTCGGTGTTTTCCGTGCTTTCCTCCGAAACCTCGCTTGGATATGTGTTAGGATCCTTTAAGGGATAAGTCCCCCACGGAGGCCAGCCCCCTATAGGCCTATGACCCTAGTGCAGTTAATTGGTCTTGATCCACAAACAAACAAGCAAAGCTTTTCCATATTGTTAGATTATAGTGCATGATGAACATAACATGGCCAGGAAATGGTAATAATAACTAGGTCCGCACGCATGCAATGTTGAGCTGAGCGAATTTCGTGCAGTTATCTCTACCTCAAGTTGAATTTTTTTCGGTGATTATTCCTCGATGGTATGTCCGATTTCGGATTTTCTTTTTTTTTAAGTGATCAGCATCGTGACCTTGACCAATGTCATAGGTTCAATGAGCGCGCGGAGCGAGTAATTGAGAAATAGAATAATTCTTCTAATATCTCCACTGAAAGTTAATGGCAGCAGGTTTTTCGGTGATTATTCCTCCGTGGTCAACCCGATTGGTTTGATTTCAGATTGATACCTTGCCACCATTGGTACCTATAACCATGCCAAATTTGAACTAAATCGGTCAAGCGGTTTAGGAGGAGAAGCGTTACATTGAAATGCCTGAGTGTAGTGTAAGAGCTTCGCTCACTTGGCTCAGCTCAATAAGAAGAAAATAATTTCAAGCTTAATGTGATTCCTATTCCTCAACGGAAGAACACAACTAACAACATACAATAAAACAATAATTTAGATTTAACAAATGCAGGCATTACGATCGCACGTTATCAGCCTCCATTCGTTTCGGCCGTGAAATTCGAATGCCGCCCGTTTTAGAAACAATAAAATATTCTATTTTCACTTCCTTTCTTCGAGCACGACCATTACTCACACGAGGTCTTGACAAATCGAGCAAGAGATCCACGTGGAAAAAAAATTCCTGGCACAGCGTCCAGACAGACGAACTGACAAGGGATTTCGGAATACATTATAAAAAAAAAGTAAGTACGGAACACAGCTGTTATGAGGAAAGTAAGAGAGACTCGCTTGACAGTGAAGAACTTTTGTTTATACGTTTAATACAACAAACGGGGGAAGAAAAACGGAAACATATACATTTTACAAAGTTTATTTGTTGATTTCTATCAAAATAAACAGCCGGGAGAAAAAAGGAAAGGAAGATAGGAGAGCTGAGAATGCAGATGCATTAAACTTACCATCCAATGCGCATGCGCAAATTTTACGACAACAGGTTTGGTATTTCTTGTATTTTCCTCCCGGAAATTACAACAAAAGTTGCATTTATTTAATATTTTTACACTTTGGTTGTTTACTTTTGTTTTTTTTTTACACTTTGGCTTCCAAAAAGGTTGGTAAGTAAATGCTTCTGGTTTGTTTGTCCGCCCATTCGTGCTCTAACTGGCGTAAATATGCATAGATTTCTACAATATTTGCAGGTTATTCCTACGTAGCATACCATGTACCCCATTGAAAATGGTGCGCATAGTACTAAAGGTTATTTAACAGGGTCACCCGGAGGAATTCGAATACAGTGTGATAAGAATTAAACTTGCCCTAGAAACACCACATATTTCATCACAATATTGTTGCTTATTAAAAAAATATTTTTATACTGAACCATTTTTCTGGAATACAGTTTCTGAACAATTCAAAGCACTTACCTGAAAAGAAAAAGCAATAAAACATAAGTATTTTGACATTTAATAAGTAACACAACATTAAATTATACAGGGTCGTTATAGCAAGGCCAATCTTCATACCGGCCAAAGCACTTAATGACGTTTCTCGGACTAGTGGAGTCAGGTGACAGTGAACTCGATTATAGATTGGACATGGAATGATTTGTGACCAATCAGAAATCGAGTGGAAAGTCACCTGACCTATAGACGTCATTGAGTGCCCAGGCCTGTATAAAGATTGGCCGTGGGTTATAAAAAAACTTCCCCTAGAACCAGCACTCTCCAGATGAAATAGGTGACCAGATTGCCACTAAATTCGACACCTGAACTGCACAGGAGTTGCCTTCAAGTAAAATTTTCAAGAAGTTTAATTAAGAAAATTTCGATAGTTGGCTTTTTGCATGGTGAAATCAACTAAAAAAAATCTGACGTGTCCAACACATGACTTCCTTGCACGTCTATTAATTCAAAAATGTTTTTTACGCACTTCCTCTAAACTTATTTGTTTGAAAGAGATAAAATATCAATAATAGTAAGGTATAGCGATTTCTAGCCAAATATTTCGATATCGCCAAGCTGAGTTCAATTTGAAAGATTACCTTCGGACACTTTATTTGGCGATATTTCACCAAAAGCCGACAAACTTGAGATAGTTTGCGAGATTTTGGGGATAGCCAAAGTAGTCATTGACCTCTGACTTTCAATGAATTGAATGCATCCATACACCTTAATGTATTTAAAGTCATTTGGCTCACCCTGTAAATAAATTCCCAGTCGATTGCTGTCAAAAAAGATATTGAAAACAGTTAGATATTATAATATAGTTCTAAATACAAAAGTTCAAAATTGTACGGGTTAAAGTTTTAGAGTTATACAAAATACGAAATAATTTTTGGCGCCAAATTTGGCGATATTTCGGCGAAACTCGTCAATGTCGACGACATTTGGCGAGATTTTAAGCATGGACCAACAATGACAGATTATCGCCAAATTTGGCGATATTTCGCCAAAACTCGCCAAGAACGATGACAAATGGCGATACTTTGGGCATGGACCAAATGACTGACTATCGCCAAATTTGGCGACATTTCGGCAAAACTCGCCAAGGTCGAGGACAGACGGCGAGATTTTGGGCATGTACCAAACAATGACTGACTACAATTGTATTATATTGAAGATGTCCATAGACATTAAAGTACTGAAATTCTTTTTGGTGGTCCTGTAAAGAAACTCCAGCAGATTGGAACCAAAAATCGAGATGCACAACTAGATGTTACAACAATCTTACATATGAAATTTCATAATAGTTTTTGAGATTTGAGAGTTAAATATGCACACACGTACTCCAAAAGTCGCCAAGCTTGGCGACTTTTGGCATAGTTCTTGAGGGAGGCACGTGACCGTGGTCGGACCATTACCTAACTTATGTGGTAGGACGGTATTGTGCTTGAAATGGATGAATGCCCCTAAAATTGCCATTGACCGTAATGTATTGGAAATCTTTTGAGTGTTCCTGTAGCAGAACTGTAAATGATAAAGACACTTTTTTTAATGGAGAAATTCATTTTCTAACTCTTTACAGCATATATCACTCCTGAGTCGTTTGAAATAGCCCAAAACCTTAAAAAACGCTTTGATGAATGTCGGCCCATAGAGCGTAATGTATTTCGAATCTTTTAGGCGGTTCTGTAGATAAACTATGCAGTCGAATGGAACCGAAAGGGGAGGTGCACAACTAGATGTTACAACAATCCTAAATATAAAGTTTCAACATTCTACGCCTAATAGTTTTTGAGATATGCGAGTTTAATGAATTTCGGCCCATTGAGCGTAATGTATTTCGAATGTTTTGGGCGATCCTGTAGATAAACTATCCAGTCGAATGGAACCAATAGGGGAGGTGCACAACTAGATGTTACAACTATCCAAAATATGAAGTTTCGACATTCTACGCCTAATAGCTTTTGAGTTAGGCGAGTTTAATGAATTTCGGCCCATAGAGCGTAATGTATTTCGAATCTTTTGGGCGGTCCTGTAGATAAACTATACATTCGATTGCGACCAAAAGGGGAGGTGCACAACTAGATCATAGAACAATCCTAAATATCAAATCTCAACATTCTACGACCAATAGTTTTTGAGATATGCGAGTTACATACATACGTACGAACATACGTACGTACGTACAGACGGCATGGAAAAACTGACCACAATAGACTCGCCGCTGGTCAAAATGAGTTGCAGACGCGTTAATATGATCGTGCATGCTAGCCTACGTTGAGATGCATCGAAAAAATTCTTAAAATTAAATTTAGAGGTAGTCAAAATCGTTTTTTTTGTCGAAATTTGGCCCCCAAAATTTTTCGGGATCACATTACTTCCTTATACTACGTACAAGGAAGTAAAAATGACACTTATTAGTTAATAAATGCTCAAAAAACTATAGAACAAGTTTCAAAGTTGTTTGTACACTAAAATTAGCAATTTCCATAGCTAAATTTGCTGTTTTTTCATGCAGAGCGCCATCTAGTGGATATTTTCGTAACCAAAAAAATTTTAAACGAAATTTCAGTATAAAAAATTACTACATGATCGCAATCCATGTACAATCTATATACCAAATTTGGTTAGAAGCCCTTCACCTGGTCTAGCTGCATAATCTTGGATACAAGGAAAGTTTAATTATAACCACCCTACATATTAAGCTCTATGGGAAATCATTGTTTAAAAGCTTATTTCAATGATTTACTGATATTTCAGACAAAGCGAAATTAGCATATGTTTTTGAGGATTACAAAATAATGCTGTCCATCTAGAACAGTGTCTGTAGCACTTATAGTTAGTTCTACAGAAGCATTCAAAAGGATTCCAATACATTACGCCCATGGCCGTTTAGCGACAATCATCCATTTTAAGGGCGATGCAATAGGAATATAAGCGCTTATAACAGCTTACTTTGCGTTGGAAGGCCGGAACTAACATTTAAAGTTTTTTTACAGGGTCACGCAAAATTTTATAAATAGTGATATGCAACTTTTTGAGGTTATCTCCGAAATATCGTCAAATTTGACGAAGATACATCGCCAAATTTAGCGTGGAAAATCGGTTGAGTTGAAAGTGTTTCATGAGCGATTTTTTAATACGATTTATCTTAATTGTTTTCCTCTGATGTAGGGTGCAAATAAAATTAAAATGTAGTTTCAATTACTATTGCAAAGGCCCTCCTTCACTATTTTCTTTTAATTACTATAAAATATTTTATATTCGTAGACGAGTAACTTAAGATAACGTAAACTGTAATAAACACTATCATCCGCGGGACTGAGAGATCCAGTGACAGTGATAACCCGCAAAATGGCCGAAAATTTACAACTAATGTAATTTAATACTAATGAACATGTGACTTGTGAATATGTACTTATGAACATGTACTTATGAACAACAGGAGGCTTGTTCACTCTAGCCATCACAGGGCTCCGTTAATTAGGTTCATGCACTGTTTTATAAGAATCATAATAACTGGTTAATTCAATAATTATACCAGAGAATTAAGTACCAGACTAACAATTTACTTAAAACTTTAAGAAGTTAAAATTTATAATCTTAGATTAGGTAATTAAAATTTGGAAAATCAATTTCAGTAATTATTGCCTGATTTCAAAACTGTTATTACCGCAACGGTGCAGTTGTATTGGAACAAGCAGTTCTGATTTTTTTTTTAAGTGACCCTATTTGTTTACTGTTTCACAAAAAATGTTAGAACATCTGCGTATTTATGGAGGGGTGCTTTATAAGTATCTTGTCACATAGAAAATATTTGGAACCAACCACAGATAACACGTAAAGCGGTTAATCCAGAATTCATTGTATTGTGCCGTAAAAAGTACGCTATTTTTTGCCTTTTGGTGCAAAATATTTCAACGTGCTCGCTACAAGAATTAAGAAATCTGTTTTTTTTAAATTATTATTATTATTATTATTATTAGAGTAAGATTTTATTTCGTGTGTATTAGAGACGGTTAGACAGACGAGACTTTGGCAAAGGAAGCTTAATGCTCCAAGAGCAAGTTCCTCCAGCAAAACTGTGTAGCCATAAAAAAGTTGCGTGTTCAACTCTGACTACAATTCTACTTCCAATTTTTTTTGAGACTCCCAAGTGTTTCTCATGCTTAAATGCAGATTGCGACTGAGATTTAGAACTAGTCTTCAGTTTACTCTGCTAAAAAAAACTGAATTTAACAATATTGGATCGGCAACTTTGTTTTGTTGATTTAACAAAAATTCACTTGATTCAATCAAATCGATTTAACTGTCCGAAGTCATAAAATATGAGATGGAAAACGTTCGTAAATCACACGGGCGTATATAAGGGGAAGTTTAAGGGGGTCTGGATACCCCCCGTTAGTTTATGCACAACGATAATTATATCCATATCCAAATATTCATCTTTTGAGTCCATCGCTCAAAATAGCATACGGCAAAAAATATTTAAACTTTATATAAATTTTGAAAACTATATTAAAATGTAAAAAAAAATTATATTAATTTTGTAAAATTTTATAATTCAGTGCGTAACAAACACAATTTACTTAAAGAATTTAAAAATTTTTAGTGCTATTGAAAATTATTTACCATATATTTATACTAAAATTTATCGTAACTTTAATTTTATAGTTAAGAATGAACCCCTCCCATGAGAAAGCTAAGAGAAAGCCCGTGCTAAATCCCTATACGTTTTGTTGCCCATGCCAAAAATGTCTTATTTTCTCCTAAAGCCGCAAGGAAATAGATACTTTTTAGAACACCCGAACATGCAAGTATAACTTAACGCTCGCTCCCAAAACTCTCCCAACTTCTCGAAATGCTCTCTCCACTGCATCCAACTTCCCTGCCCCTAGATCGTGAAAAACGTTTACTTTGCCCGGGAAAAATTCCTCACATTGTGACTGAAGAACACGGGGAGAGAAAGGAATTCCATAATACATAGATGTGGAACGGGGTGCAGCTGTTGTAAAGAGAAAAATGGGCAGAATAATTTGACAGACGATAATGTTTTGTATACGGTTAAGACGTAAAACGAACGCTAAGGAAAGATGTCAGATAAATACGTTAAGTTGTCGGGATATAAAGCCTTGACAATATACATCGGATTTCAGACACAGATATCGCAGTAGCGTCATCCAGAGACTTAACATTTTTATTTAGATACTTATCGATATAGTATAGAGTGTTTCGATATCCACAGATATTCATTTATCATTGATTAGCTGACGGAATGTGACGTAGTAATTAAGCTCAACATTTTAATTTAGCTACTTATCGACATAGTATTAATGTTTCAATACACCATTATTATCGATACCCATGGATACACATTTATTATAGATTAGCTGGCGGATTGTGACTTTGGTACTTAAGCTCGGGTGTAATTTAGGTATGGAATTAATGTTAAAAGAATTCTAACACAGTTAAAAATGTGTTCCTTGGAATACATTTTTAACTGTGTTAGAATTCTTTCTCTGATATCATTGAGACTTTGAATGCAACTATAAAATAAAATAAATATGGCTTGTTGTGTAATCAAAGCTATTCTGGAACTCAGTTCACATCTTATACGGGCATTCCTGTATAGCTGAATAACCAAAGTAAAGACCAAATATTTCTAAACTGTAAAACCCTGTGCATAAACGTAATTAAACACTATTTACTTCAAAAATTGCATCTACTTTCGCTACTCATGATCTTTCTACTTCTAGCTCTTCATCCAGTGAGCGTGAATTGCTATTCGATATCGTAAGAATTGATAAGAAAGGTTTACTTAATATACAGTCACTTTTCAGATTAATCCGCAAAATTTAACTGATTGAGCTATTGAAGTCAAGTGTTCTCACTAGTTCAATCAGTTAGTCAGTGTTGGAAATAGTAGTTAGTTTAGAAACACCGTTTTATTGTTTTTTGAAACTGCCATTGCAACATTTTGTTCGTGATCGGTTTTTATACCAAGTCTTCTCATCGAAAAGTGGCACCCTCTACTGGTGACCTTTGGAACTGATTTTGAAACTTTTTCCCGAGTTTCCCAGTCAGTAAGCAGCAAACCGCATATTTCTAACATTTTTTTTTTTTTTTTTAAATCGCTACTTACATTTGGAACACCTGGTATCTACTCGAGCTTTAAAATTTTCATTATCTGGGAATTAATAATAACAAATGAATTATAAAAAAAATTTTATAAAAAAAACCTTTTTTTTATAAATTTTCCATTGAAAAATGAATTGTAAATGTTCAATAAGATCCACGATCTCAATATTACAAATCCTTAGACGTGCTGCTAAAGTTTTTGGAGAAGGTTTATTACGTTCAACAACACCGCATCATTGTTCCAGAAAAAAAGCCCCCTTTTCCAGCGAGTTTTCGGTTAAATTGCCCTTTTTATGTAGATAACCGGTAGAGGGCCAAAGGCGGTAAATCAAATTTAATTGGCTTAAATTTTGGTTGACAGTTTCACCTGTCCATTGAGAAAACAGAATTTATATGACATCGAAAAGGGTTCTGGCGAGTTCATGCGTTGTTGCCCGGCAACTAGAAACCCCATAGCTACAATTTCAGAGAATTCGTTCTTCTTAAAATAGAATGCTTTTTAATCAAGAAAAATGGATAGATTTAACAAACACAAATAGAATTTTAATTATTTTTTAAATTTATTTAATTTATTACGAAAAGGATTCACTACCGTTCATGTACTATAAGTATTTTGCTTACAGTAATGGAAGCAGTCTACATTATAAGCAATTCATGCTAATGGGACTTCACTATATTGGTCACGATCAATATATCAACAATGAAGGAGGAAACATCATGTTCCTTTAAAAGTGAACTTAAAATAAATCGAGCCAAGTATAATGCAATCTTTAATATATTTAAACAGTATATCGTTTATTCACTCCGACATGAAGACGACTTCAGAACGAAAATTAGATTTAAAAAAAAATCCTAATCCTCATTTTACATCCGACCAAATTCAAACCTCTATCCCCGAAGATAAAGCTTGCACCCCCCATTCAAATTATTTCCCCCTAATTATCGAAATTACTGCGTTAACGAACATCTCATTAATAATGCATGAGGGCCAACAGCAACTTCCATGGAAGAGCCTTAACCTCATATACATACAAAGACGATACACACAGTCTTAAAGTAACCATTTTAAAGGAACTGCAGTCTGCAGATTTAATGTCAATTACTTTTATGGAGTGACGAAATATTTTACATTAATGTAGCAGGTGGGATGGTAGTAACTTAATAAAAGCAGCCAGCCCGACGAAAAATTGATGATTAAAATAGATTAAACCGTCAAATGTACTACTCGACTGCTAACATTTCACCTCTCCTGTTAAAATATTGTTAAGTGGACAAATGTTGACACAGTTTAAAAACTCCATAGTTAGAGCAAATAATTTTTGACATTATTGAATTACGACAATTAGTGAAGTGATAAACAGAACTGGTTTTGAAGCTAAATTTTCTAGTAGTAGAGATTATTATGAGGTTCTTCATCGTTTCTAATTTTCCAATGGCAAGCTCAAATTTTTCTGCCTATTAAAGCTAATGAAGGTCTGAGAAATCCGTTATGCCTCAGAAGTTCTATAGATTATTCAACAGTTCATACCGTGGACTATTTATTAACTATTAATCTCACTAATTATATGAACAGCTGAACCCTTTTACATGCAAGAGGAGCAAAATGTTATTTGTAAAATTAGTTACATTCACTCAGAGCAGCGGTTCCCAAACGGTGGGGCACGTGTAAAACAGGCAAAGAGCAAGTGTTAATGCATGCTTTAAAAACGCATTTATTCTTATTTTTACTCCTGCCTACCAGGAGGTGAAGTAACTCAACACTTTGAGGCGCAACCTTTTCCCAATGCTGAAAAAGGGGCAGCCATGGCCATCGCTCGACTTAACTACCAGCAAGATGGCGGACGATCGAAACGTTCATCGCGTGCCACAGATCTACAGACCCTTTTTTGACGTAGCTGGCTGTGACCGCACAGCCAGTTGCCCTTTTTTTCAGCATTGGGCAATCTATCCAGCTGTTCTCGCATTCTTCCATTTTTCAGCAGATGTCAGTGCTGTTAAAAATAATCGTGACAATTTTCTTACGGGAAAGGACGTGCTAAAAAGTAAAGGATTCTCGTGGAGCTATGTTACCCGCAACTATTTTTATAGAAATCAAATCTATTCTTCGTGACTGGCAACAGTCAAAACGTCAGAGTTTGGTGTTCCCAGAGCGGGAACACTGCGCGTTAAAGGGTTAAGAAACATTCTGTCTCCCTCTGGATCCGGGATCGAATCCCGGCTCAGATATGGACGTTAACTTGCCCGTCTCTTCATAGGAGGGTAAAATTGGCCGCCCACTGGTTGCCCCCATAATAAAATGGCCGCAATAAGGAAGTTATAGTGGACAATGCTTAATCGGCAATTGCAAGTTGAAAAAAAAAAAATCTAACTTCAAATCACGTCTATTTTCGCTTGAAATGCTAATTCAAACTTTACCAATAACATTATTTTGTAGAAAATGCTACTAAATGTTCATTATTGAAGAATAAAAATACTGTAAGTATGATGAGGAATGTGGGAAAGGGTGGGTGTAAGTGTCATCATAAGTTATATTTTGTTCGGGGGAGGCACAATGTTTAAAGTTTGTAAACCTACTGTATTCGAATGGCTGTGATATTTCCTATCTTGATTTACTTTATCAATTAATTTACACCAGCTTTTACGTGACGTCAGAAAGAAAATGTATCTTTACTGATTTTCAAAGTATCTTTTGCGATGTTTTTATAGATTTTGATTATTTCGATTTGAACTTTTTTACTGCTCTTTGAAATAAAGGCTTTTAATAACGAAACTTGTATATAAATAAGTGACATTTTCTCAGATTTCTGAGTGAGCAATCGCTTTAGTAAAATAAGCTTAATTCTGACACCAAAAATAAAAACTCTTTATAAAAAAAACTTTAATTGAATTAGGAACTAATTTATCAGTAAGTACGGTTGACTGTCACTTTTCTAAAATTCTAATTTCCCTAAGAGATAACGGAATTAAAACCCCTTAATCCTTTCCTATTTTCAACTTGCTCAGTCTCGCAAACCGACGCAATGTCTTACCTAAAAAGTTTTATATGTATACAACATACCAAACCAAGCAACCGTCGAAACTGGGGGTGTTCTTCAGAGATGACGTCTCATTAATAATTCATGGGACACACCAAAAGAGTTTTCAGTTGGAACTTTTAAAACTCTGTATGTATATGCATTTAAATATTCAAGTCGAAACTAATGATTCTAAACATAGAAAACAGCGAAGTTTTAAAAGGTCAATTAGCTTTCCTCTCCAACTAAAGCTAAGCTCTTTGGAAGGCGCAAACAGAATTATAGTTAAGTAGTTTGAATGAGATTAACGTTAACATCGCTAATGAATTCCAGGAGAATGTGATTCTCAAAATAATTCGCAGCATAGAAAACTATAGGTGGAGCTGCATAAAGTGTGCATCGAATTTAATTAAACTTGTGCAATATTAAATTTAACCGATTTCAGGTGTTTAAGTAACAAGTGGAGACAATTATATTGACTTATTATGTTTTCGTATTTATAATTTAACAGTAGTTAATGTTTCACCGAGAAAGATGTTAGTGAGAAATGGAATATTACAGTTAATATGGAAGAACACCTTCGCAGAAAAGTATTCGAGAGTAAGTCATATTTCCTAGGTCAGTTTCATATTCAAAATCGATCTATTATATAAATGTGAAAGTTTGTTTGTCTGTTTATTTGTTTGTTTGTTCGTCCGGGAACTCCTCCTGCACCGTCCGAACGATCGGCTTGAAATTTTGCACGTACACGTAAAACGACATAAAATAGTCCGTAGGCTGCTTTAAAATTCTGGAAATCCACCCGTTCCCAATTTTTTACAATTTTTCGCAATTTTCAGTGTAGAAAGCTACTCAAATGTCCTATTTCAGCACATTCGTGAGCATAGTTAACAAAGTTAGATTTATTTATTTATTACTTCCAATAATTCAAGTGAGACTGACGTCAATTTGATGTCACGAATGTAAAAATGCATTAAGAATCTTAATGAGGTTAAGAAGTTTTGACAAAAAATTACACCACGAGCGAAATTATAAACTTCCATCGAGATTATCAGATGCTGTAGAAAATAAAATAACGTGTTTTCTTTTCTTTTTCTTCTTTCACTAACTTATGCTAGATATCGCAACTGAGAATGATATCATGAGTTTAAAAATGAGTTAGAAATCTAATTACATTAAAAGGCTTTGACGCAAAAATTTACTATTATAAAAATTCAAAGTATTTTGTTGAATGCGCGTGTTACCCTTTGCGATTTTTCAGCTCTGTGATTTTTCAGCAACCGTAATAACGAAAGAAAACTTGTATTTTTTAAAACCGTGGGAAATTCGAATGTCGCCACAAGATGCAAAATACTAATTAACATAACGCATAGTATTCGCTATCGGTTTGACGACGGTCGTTGTATGTATTCCCAAAAATAATGCTAAATAAATATTCTTTTCCTCCAAAAATTAATTATTTATTGACAAAACTAAAATAGTTAATTTGACTATTATTCGAATATTCTTTTGAGTGGATGTACAGTAATTAAAAAATCATTAAAAAGTTTTCTTATACAATTATTTTTATGTTCTTAAAATTATTTTCACAGTATTCCTACAAAAAGCGTCAGAAAAATACATAAGCTAATATATTTTTAAATATAAACATATTTATTAATATATTATCTGGCAAAAAGTATTGAACTGCTTTAGCAAAAATAATTATTTACTCTATCTTGTAAATATCAATCTGCAAAAACGTTCAATAATTCAAAATTTTAAGGAATGCATACATGCCCTTAAAGTTTAATTACGTAGAGAAAGTGCAAATTTAAAGGGATGATATTGATATTAGCAATAGTAAACCATTTACAAACAGCAACGCGTTCAATGGCACAGTCTGTCAATTAAATAACCAAATGTCGGAACCGTATATGAACAATACAGTTGTTGGGACATTTTTTTTTTTTTGGACTTTCCCCACAACCCCCTTCCCCCAATTCTATTTTTTTTTTTAATAGTTATGGGTGATATAAATCCACGAGAATCCTTTACTTTTTTTGAATTATGTTATTTCTCGTCAACAATGAACAACATAAAATTATAACAAATGCAATGTAACTCTTTAAGGTATAACCCTTTCCTTTCCTCATCTCCCCCACCTCCTCACATCGACCCAAGCAATGCTGAAAAAAAAGGCAGCTGTTTTATCATTGCTCGACATAACTACCAGCTAGATGGCATATGATCAAAATGTTCATTGCATACCATGCCACTTATATATTTGTTAAATATATGTAGTGAATCGAACCCGATTCTATTTAAAAATAATAATAATAATAATAATAATAATATTTATGGATTATATAGCTCCACGAGAATCCTTTACTTTTTTTTAACTGGAAAGGACATGCTAAAATATATTTGTTAAATATATGTAGTGAATCAAACCCGATTCTATTTAATAATAATAATAATAATAATAATATTTATGGATTATATAGCTCCACGAGGATCCTTTACTTTTTTTTTTAACTGGAAAGGACATGCTAAAATATATTTGTTAAATATATGTAGTGAATCAAACCCAATTCTAAATTTTTTTTTTAAATATTTATGGGTGATATAACTTCACGAAAATCCTTTACTTTTTTTAAACTGGAAAGAATATGCTAAAAAAAGTAAAGAATTCTCGTGGAACTATATCACCTGCAACTATTATTATTATTTATTTATTTATTTTATTTTATTTATCTATTTATTTATTTTTTTTTAAATAGAAATCTAATCTATTCTTTGTGATTGGTAATAATCAAAAGAATGTCAGAGTTGGTTGATTCCAAAGCGGGATCACTATACGTTAAGACTTTCTAAGGGGGGGGGGATGTGGGTGGGTTTGTGTGTGTGTGTATGTCAGCCGTCAATTTTATATAAAAAAATAGAATATGGCTTCTGATTCACTACATATGTGTTAATGCATATATGTTGTTAGCAAGACCTTTCTAAGGTAGAGGAAAAGTAAATGGCAATTCTCGTGTAGCTATATAATTCGCATGAAAAATAAAATTATTGTTGGATTATTATTTTTGGGACTCCTACCTCCCTACCTTATTATTATTATTATTATTATTATTTTTAAATAGAATCGGGTTCGATTCACTACATATATTTAACAAATATATAAGTGGCATGGTATGCAATGAACATTTTGATCATATGCCATCTAGCTGGTATTTATGTCGAGCAATGATAAAACAGCTGCCTTTTTTTTCAGCATTGCTTGGGTCGATGTGAGGAGGTGGGGGAGATGAGGAAAGGAAAGGGTTATACCTTAAAGAGTTACATTGCATTTGTTATAATTTTATGTTGTTCATTGTTGACGAGAAATAACATAATTCAAAAAAAGTAAAGGATTCTCGTGGATTTATATCACCCATAACTATTTAAAAAAAAAAATAGAATTGGGGGAAGGGGGTTGTGGGGAAAGTCCAAAAAAAAAAAAATGCCCCAACAACTGTATTGTTCATATACGGTTCCGACATTTGGTTATTTAATTGACAGACTGTATTATAGTCAAAGACATTTTTACTTAATATACAAACACTGAGTTGGGGAAAAGCTTCTTTAGTAGCAGGAAGGATTGACGAATTATTCAGAGATAACAATAAAACACATAACAATGCGTTTGAAATCGATAAAAGTAATTATTTTATCTCATCGCTGTACTGTCAGAAAGCGCTTTAGGGCGATTTCCTTAAGGTATAATCTGTATTAATGTAAACTTAATTATCTTAAGTTAAACATTAAACTAAGTGTAAGAAGAAAGCCCTTTCAAGTGATTAGACTGAAGGTTCGAACACTTCCATGGCCTTAAAAAAGTTTTTACAAAAGGCATACATGTAAACAGATTAACTATTTACAACACAAATAACAACAGCAAACAAAACATTCGCAAACAATAGCATATTTAACTGCATTGCTTTAAAAAAAACAAGTAGCTATCCTAAGGTAAACATTAAGCTGCTAACAGAAACGAGAAAAATAACTTCCATTAAGTAAAAATGTTTTTGTCACTTCCCTTAACGAATGTTTACGGATGGATAAGTAATGAAAGCTAGATCGAGGAAAAATAAGGGTTGGGTAAAAATGTAAATGCATCTGCTTATGCATCAGGCAGACTGATAAAAATTGGTGCTTTCCATATCGTATAAGAGAGCGGAGGAATTGTTCGATAAAAATAAATGACTGCAATTGGAAAATAAACCTATAATAATGCATGAGAAGATTGTATTTCGGTAAATGAAGATAAATTATACATGTCCGTGTTTTACTTGCATGAAACATCATAATAACAGATTCAGTTATTAGGAGAGACGACTTGCACTTTTCACAGAATTTGAGGAAATGCGAGATGAATTTGTTCAGATAATATAAAGAAAATATTGTTTGCCGTTCAAGGTACACGCTTAAATCTATTGAGTAAAATAATATTCAAACGGAGTATATTTTTACTCAATTTTTGACTTCAAACAGCCATTCTCCCGATTGAGTAAAATTTGCTCCATTAATCGACAAAAATCAATGGAGCGAAAAATTCTCACTTTTTGAGCATTATACAACAGCTCCATTTAGTCTAAATAATAATCAAAAAAGAGGAGTGTTTTTACAAAATCTGTCCGTTTTTTATTAATATAACTGTACTCAATTATGACTATTATTTAAGCTATAAAATGAGCGTTTTAACAAAATCAGTCCTTTTTAAATTAATATATCTTTACTCAATTAAGATTATTATTTTAAGCTAGAAAAAGGGTGTTTGTTTTATGAAAATTTGCTGTTTTTGATTAATATATTGAATTATTCGTTTTCTTCATTTTTTATTACCAGAGCTGTAATCTATGATTATGAGCCCGAGAAAATAAATTTTAAATCAAGGCAAATACAATACATATATCTTAATACACTATAAAATAGTATTTTTTTTAATAATTAGAATATAATTTCACTATAGTCTCTAGTTATAAAACGAATTCACAGTACAGTCAGAATACAGAAATGCAATCATGGTTGAACCAGCTGTAAGATTTAATTAAAGCAGCAACCAAATTTATTTGACATAAAATAGTACTTACTCACTTGACTGACGATATCATAACTTCATTTGTTTTACAACAACGACGAGATTTTTATAATCGAATCGTATGGAACTATGTCCATTAAATCAAAATTTTTACCGAAAGCATAATCTCCACATTTTGGTTGAATTTATTTCACAACTTTGAATATGAAAAAGATGCATTTGGTATTCGGATATAAAATAAAATTATCACCAGCGAATACATCGAGAAGTAATCACGCACAGAAAAAGGACTTAGTATTAAGCCCAATATCCTCTTTAGAAACTCTTTTCATTCATATTTTGATAATGACATGTTTTTTCTTCGATGCCCGCCGCAAGCCACGATTCCAGCGTTGTGACTATGTACCGTTTTCCGTTGAAGAGCGTTGGTCACGTGATAGTAATAGGATATCTTTACCAGGCATCTTTTCGTGGGGGAGAGACAGAATTCTCAAATAGACAAGATTTAAGTGAAAATTGAGTTAAATAGAATCTAGCGAATTGGGAGCATTGAGATGAATGGAGGAGTTTACAAATTATTGTCTATAAAGGAGTATTTTTCAGAAAATTTTAGCGTAAAATGATTTAAATCAGCCGATAAGAAATTTAATCAATAAAGGAGTGTTAGTTTTAATCAATAGATTTAAGGGTGTAAGTTGTTAATAAGTACGAGAAAATTAAATAAACATATTTTTCGGAGCTAAGGTCGACAAAAATGCAAACCTTTGTACGTTAACGACTTTTTTTAAAATTAAGAGTTTCAAATTAGTACATGAGCAGACACTTTCCCTTCTTTAACTTAAAATTTCGGTTTTCAGTGCAGTTCATTTTATTTAAAATATTCATTATTTTCATTAGTACAGTCACTATTTTTAGTGTTTCAGACTGATGCAAATCACATATTTTAAAATTATTTTTTCTTAGCTTTTCACTTCCGTTTACTTAGTCTGTTTTTGTTTATCTCACTTTTTGGCTTTCATTAACGAATATCAGTAAAATTTGTCTCTGTAAAATTGTATTATTAACTCATTGTATAAATAAATACTAAATTATATTATTAATTTATTATTATATATTTGGCATTAGTTTTAGCTGCCATGCCGTCCTCTGTAATCGCAACTCAAGTTTTTCGGAACCTATGTTATGTATATAAAAAAATAATATAATTTAAAATATGTAAACTCTCGGTATAAGGAATTTCAAGTTATTGAAGCTCAAACAAATAATTCTGAAAAAAAAAAATGTTGTAACGAGAGATTTCAGATTTTACTTAGATATGTTAAACTTTACTTACTTCTTTACAATCAACACTTAGATTTAAATGTTGAGTAAACAATTTGTTCCGCAGTAGGAATTTGCTAACCAGAGCTTTTTAGTGTAGATAAACTTTTATTAAAAATAATTTTGAAGCGTGATGTTTGTCATATGCTAATAGGAAATGTTATTATACTTACGTTGATAATACGGTGAATCAGGTAAATAAATATATTCATTTACGTTATTAGCATCAAGAGTAACTAAATTATGGTAAGAATATTTATTTCGATTTACATTATAATGTTTAACTAAACAGAAAACAAACTAACAAACAATGAACTTGAATTAAAAATGCTATTAAAAATTAAAAGCAGATCCGTTAGAAAAAAGAAGGATTATCATTAGTAGAATCTTGTATTTTTTAGCACAAAAATATTTGATATATATCAATAAAGCCTAATTAAATTTACCCAATTCTGGTACACAAAGTGACCACAAAAGACATAAATTTACAAACTTTTAGCTATAGATACGACATTCTGGGAGTGTAACATTTATTCAGATTCCATTTAATAAAACAGCTATAGATTCAAAATCAATTTAATCACAAACAATACACTTTTTCAACAAATAATGTGTTTATTACTTTTGATAAAATGCTGTGGAAGTTATGAAGCTGGAACAAAAAATGTTATAACAGAAAGAAAATTATGTCACAAATTAATATTTTATTGTCTTACATTACATGCAGAGTGTAAAATAAGATAACAAAAAAACTTTCAGAAGAGTCGAAATAAATGTTAAAACCTATTACAATAATCTCCTTACAGCCGAGTGGGACAAAATAATTCATTTTGACAAATAAAGCTACTTTGTATTTGACATTGTATGGCACGTAAAGCGAAAAATCAAACGCAGGAAGAGGAAATAAACGAAACAAACAAAAACCGAAATTCTACTTCCACTTACTTATCAAAAATATCGATATCTCTAAATAAATTCTCTGGAATTCTAGATCCAACATCGCACCAAACGATTAACATTCTTTTTTTTTTTTTCTTATTCGTGTTCTTCTTCTTCCACTACCAAAACTCTTTCTTTTTTCATTTTCTTTTTCATTTTATTATTTCAGAATCACAGAATGGCAACGAAGCGAAGCGGCGAGAGAGAGTCGCAGACTATATTGAAAAGAAAAGAAAACTCGGGGGGAATAGGAACAGCTGATGCAACTGAAGTCAAAAATTTTGTTGAATTTTGCTAGTTCACTTTTGATTTTTCTCCCATTTATTTTATTATTATTTTTTTACAGCAAAGTTTTCGTTCATTTATTTATTTTTTTTTAAGATAGAAGCGAAGCGGATTGAAAAGAAGGCGTATCTGGGAAGGATTGTCGAAGTGACTACGATTTTTAAACTTTTAAAAGAGTACATACACGTGAAAGAAGTTTCTATTCTTCAGTGTAATAACAAAAAGAAAAAAAATAGATTCTCCTGACTTGGATATTCTACCTGGGGAATTAGAGAAAATACCTAAAATATAAAATTAATGAATCGTTTATTTGACATAGTCTTAGATTCCATGCACGACTTTTACAACACGAACTTTTGGAGTAAAGATATTACAGAAAATACGGATTTTTGAAAAAAAAAAAAACGTGTAACATAAGAAAAAGTATATAACATATTTAATATCTCGAAACAATTATTTCATAGATGTGAAATTTCAAAACGTCCTTCCCAAAGTTTCCTACGAAAAATATTTGTGAGCTACTATAATTATAAAATAGAATTGCTCGGCATTAAATTATAATGTAATGGGGGGGGGGGAATGTAATATGATTATACTGCATTTTTCAAATCCTTTTTAAAAATTTAACTGTACACTATCATGAATGAAGAAAGATAAATTCACTACTGAAAAAAAGGCACAGATCAGAAATTCTCGATTTTGAAAATTCTTTAAATTTGCGGGAATGTTTTCCCTTATTTTGATGTGATATCAATTTTATATTGGAGATATTTGTGATGTACTTCAAATGCTGATTAGACAGGTTTTATATTTAATTTACAGCGTTTACATAATACTTAATTACATTATAAATTTTAAAATACAACTACGCAATTAAGAATACTGTACTTTTACAAAAGATAACCATCATTTAAACAGTTGTTAAAAGATAACATCTTTTACTGTGAACACAAGGTCAGAATTTAACTAAGTAACATATCAAAATAGTTGTTTAATGATATTTATTTAAGCCTGATTCGCCTTGCACAAACAAACAAAAAAAGATTAAAGCTCATTTAAATAAATCGCGAACTTCCTCATTACGTCCATGCAAACTGAACTCCCACATCCTGGACGTTGGAATTCAATAACCGCATTTCTACAACACTAACCTTTAATAAACAATGCTTAAAAATGTGGAAAACTTTAAATCGAGGTGCAACATGGAAGGTAGTTAAATTTTGTATTAAGTTTCCATTTTTTTACTTTTTTTTTTTAGTATTGTTGAAAAAGATTTTTTTTTTCGTTGTTGTTTTGAACCTTGATGTTTCGTAATCTTTGTTGGATGATTTTTAGCAGTCTGGAAAATAATTCACATTTTCTAATGATTTCAAGTCTGTTTCTCTGCCTTAAAAATCAATGTTATTTTTCTTTCTGACAGTTGCATTTATTAATTAAAAGAATGTGAATTTCTGCACAAGTCTAAGCAAGATGAGTTAAAGTAATTAAAAAACTTTGTAAAAAACACACATAAGAAGTAAAAGGAAAGAGGATACGCGTTTCGTTCAAAAATTGTTTTGAACTTCTTCAGTCCAAGCCCTTCGACGTAAAGAACACAGGGAACTGAAAAGAGCCCTGTGAATTATTCGGAGAAAATTATTCGGTCCTGGGTTCGGACAATGACTGATCTGGTTTCTACAGCACACCCACACCAATATAAATGTTCAACGTGTCTTCTACTGTAATACAAACAAACGAGGTGAAAATCTTTAAAATATTAAAAAAGCTTTTAAAACACTAGCAAGTAATAAAAGTTTACCTGCATTGCTATAATTTATTTGCCTATTCTTGTTGTTCGTTGCATTAGCATAATTTATACACAGACATATAATGGATGTAAAACAGTAAAGAAAAATTATTACGATTAAATGTGCGTAAATGGTTTTTAGTAATTTCAGAAAAATATCAAGAATTATTCAAAAGTGCTCTTTAATATTACATATATAAAATATTTTCAATATAGTCTACAGTTTGGAAAACGAAGACATTTTAAATTTCTTAATTCTCTGAATGCACAGAAGAATCAGAAATATTTTTTTAAAAATATAAATAACAATTTTTTCCCTCATAGAATTATCTTTACGTAATCCTTTAAGGAAAATCCCTTACATATATATTAACTACACAAACTTCCGAATTCCCTATTTATTGCACATTTACATTTAAAAGTCCAGAAAAAGAAATATGTTCTAGAAATTTCCTTTCAGTTATAGCATAATTAATCTATAGGAAAACTATTCACGGTTGTTTTTCTTTTTTTTTCTGAACTATTTTTTTAAGTGAGAACCTTCTCTTTTCTTTCTAAATTAATAACTTTTAAAAAAAATGTTTATACATACGAGCATGTGAATTACCTTCGTTTTTTTATTTTTTTCATCGGTAAAACTCTTTTCTATATTTCATATCCAAATCCCCTATCAAATTTTCGGGGGCTTATATTTTTGACAGATCCCCTTTTTCAATTCATCAAACGAGATATTGCGTGTCACCCCCCTGAACCGAAAAATTCCTTTCGGTCCGTTACGAGGTGCATTCAGGAAGAGGGGGGGGGAGGAATAAAACCATAAAAACACTTTTCTATTCCTCTTTTTTTATCGTCTGCCAGCTAAAACTTTTTTTATCCACTTTTTTTTCTCCTTCTGCAATGACAGTTCTCTATTGACACAATGATTAATAATTCTACGTTCAAGAATTTCGAATTAAAAGGGAAAAAAAACAGCACCCCCAAATGCAGAATTATTGCTTTTTTTTTCCTCTGTTAGCTGATGTTTTAAATACATAAAAAATATGAAAAAGAAAAAAAAGAGAAAAATAGAAATAGTGCTATGCCATGTTTTCAATTAAAGATTGTTTTTTTTTCCCCTTCTTTTCCCGATCGTCTGTGCGTTTGTTTTTGCTTTCCCGAATCTGGCAATCAATTTTCATTTGGGGCGTAGCATTGGTCCTTGTCATTACTACTTTTTTGTGTATGTGGAACGGGAGGGGGGAAGAGGAATTATTTATGCATTTTATTTGTAGCTATTAACAAAGTGAACTTAGATTAATGATGGATTCGTATATTTATTAGGGTTGTTTTGACTGTAATTTATTTTCTTCTTTGTTCCAAATCGAATATGTTGCCAACTCACGAATCGTAATTCGAGACAATGTTTTATTTCCGCTAACAAGGATAATTTTTCGTCTTCCAAAATCGCATCGAGAGAAACAATAAATTTACAAGTAATTACTATATTTTCCAGTGAATTTGAGGCAGTTCTTTTTCAGACCTGACAATCGCTTGACACTACAAAAATGTGGAATGTTGGTTCGCTATCAGACTCACTTTTAGAAATTTTGCATTGATGGATTTTTTTTTTTTTTTTTTTTTACTAATATGTGTGTCTTGTAAATTCGCATAATTAATTACACAAAAATTTCATTTACATACTTGATCTAGTTATCGCTAAGTTACTTTTAATAGTTAGGACCTCGAGTTCAGACCGCGTTTTTTCAAGTATGTACGTATTTACAATTTTTTAGTGTTAATTCACGAGCGTAGCTATAGCTCTCTCATTTGAGGTATCCATCTTTGGTATGGGGTCCATTCTTACTACAAAAATTTATTGATAGTTAATTTTTCTATAACTGGTAAACAGTTTCAATAGCACTAAAAATTTTTAAATTCTTTACAGTAAACTGTGTTTGTTACGGCACCAACTTATAAAATTTACAAAATTAGCTTATTTTTTTTAATATAAAGTTTTAAAAATTTATAAAAAATTTAAATGTTTTTCACTGAATACTATTTTGAGCGATGGATTCATAAGGTGAATATTCGGCTATATTAGCGTTTGTGCATAGATAAAGGGGGGTGTCCAGACCCCCCTATATATGTCCGTGTAATTGACCTATTTATCGTTAAGTTACGTTCTGCTGATAACAATTAGCTCCTCAAGAGTGCCTTTTTTCAGGTATGTAAACGCGAACGAACGTTCTAGCTTCTCCGAGTCAAAATTCGCACTAAACGGACATTTTGTGACGCAGCGAAACGACCTCAAAATGGCGGCGCCGTACGTCTTTACTAATCTTTAGTGTAAATTTAATTAATTAGTTTTAAATGAGTGAGCGCCTGTCGTTAAATCGAAGATTAGCGCTTTGGCAGACCTAACATAAGCTGATATTTCTTCAGCGAAGAGAGGACCTTTCCAGAAAAAGTAAATCGACATCGCAGATAGAAATGGAACAGGACGTATGTGCTGTAAGTCTGGTTGTCGTCTACGATAAACTCAGTAAGTAAGCATCGCACGTTCTGAATGTCAAAGGGTTAATACTCCGGAATAAACCTGTACATGGAGGTAGGAGGTACATGGAGATATTTAGTGGTAGAATCAATTTTGAAGCAGTCTCATTCATTTTGATCACCACTCCCTTTCCAAAATCTGTGGTATTTTATTTTTTCACATATTTATTTTTTTTAAAAATATAGGTTTACACCGGGGTTTGTGAAAAACCTAAATTGAACTAAAAATAAATTATTAAAAATGTAAGAAATATTTTTAATGATACGTAAATACTGTTTGTTATGAAAGTGGTTAAGAAAAAAATATATAAACAAACCACTTTTGTAAAGATCATTTCAAAGATGAAAGATGAAGTAAAAGATGAATGAATTAGAATAAGGTCTATAGGGTTTATACTTGTGAATATGTGTGAATAAGTAAAAATAGATTCAGGGTATCTAATTTATAATTAATGACATTAATTTTCACTTTTGTGTAATCTTTAAATCAGATTTTTTTTCACAACATGAGACAACATTGTACTAAAATTAATATCCATAAAATACCAAATCTACGTAATATAAAAGTTTTCAGTATAACATCAATGCAGTCCATTTTCTTAGTTATTAGTTTTGATATTTTATAAGTGAATCAGGCATACAAATAAAAAAATTGATAAATTAAAACATAATATTAACAAATAAATTTAAAGAGGAACATTTTATATACTTTCTTATTAATGCTTAAAAAATTCCTTTCCGTTTTAACACTATAAACCTATTTTTGTGTCAGTCACGCGTTATGTCTACATATTTTTCTGATAGCCAGTTTCAAATATTAAGTTTTCTTTCTTCTTCTCACAGGTCGATCCCCTCTTTCTAATTATCTGTCTCAAAAAAAAAAAAAAAAAAAAACATAAAGAGTAAAAATAAATTTTAAGTAAACCGTCTTTGGGTAAAATTAAGGCCCACTGATCAAATCTCGAATAGGATTATAACAATCGGGTATTTTGTAACTAGCACACGGTTTTTCGGAGAAAAAACTTTTATTATTTTATTTATTCATTAATGAGTTTTATAAATCATGAACACGGGAACTTTGGAGTGGAACTGGCTTCTAAAGAGTTTAAAAAGTATACGGCAGCAATCAATGCAATTTTTTTCCGGCATAAAACTGGTGATTATAATTTTGCTCCGTAATATATGATTCTAAATTTACGTTCCGCTTCAAAACGTGACTCAAAGTTTCTCTTCAGACTAAAACTCTTAGTCACTCTTTGAAGTCACGCAAGACGTATAGATTGGCGGAGGGGGAGATTTTTCGAAATAAATGACTTTGCTAGGAAAGTCACAAGATTTCCATTTTTTTGCAGTTTTAGCGCCCTTCACTTAATGCAGATCGAAGTATAGACAATAGAGCCGAGCTCAAGATCACTAAATGTCTCCGCCATTTTTGACCAGCAAAATGATGATTTTTACTCTAAAAATGACTTTCTTCAAGACTATGCTTAGATATGTTATAAGATATGTGTAACGTGACGTGACGTAAATGTGTGATAGAGTGCTTTGTTATCCCTTAATAACTTATGGCTGGAAAACGTGAAGTAGTATACTTATATGGAACGATTTAAAATAATTTTTAAACCTCTCGGCTTCTTGGGAAAGAAAGTTAAAAAGTACAATTTCTTTCACTCTTCAATACATTCAAAGAATGTACGAATGTACACGAGGGAACAAGGTAAGATGTTTCGACCCTTTCCACTCTGAACTGTTCTATGGAACTAACAACTAATTTCTGGTTGATTTTTTTCTTTTAACATTTCACATGCCATTAAATGTTTCTGGCACAATGTTTTAAATCATTCGAAAGGAATTGTTTTGCTCTACCGTAATCTATGTTTCGTTCTTTTGTTTCAATAAATTTGTGTTCATTTTCAGATAATGAAAAAAGAGCGTCAATTTAAGTAAAATGAGCATTTTCCACACTTTCTTTTTGCTTATGAGTTCTAAGACCGCAAAAGCTGCTCGCGATATTTGTGTTGTATATGGATGAGGTGCCATAGCTGAAAGAACTACTCGAGGTAGGTATGCCAAGTACAAAACTGGAAATTTTGATCTCAAAGATGCACCTCCTTCTGGCTGTCTCTGTTTTTCAAGTCGAAAAAGCATGATTTCTACAGACAAGGTATTCAAGATCTTCTTGAACTTTGGGTTCTCAAGTTGTAAACAACAACGGAGAGTGCTTCACTCATTAACTAATTGTTAATTTTTAAGATAAACGTTAAAAAAAAGGACGCAAATTTAGTTGTTAACCCAGTAGAAAAATTTATGAGCAATTCAAACATATAACAATGCAGGTTTGTCTTCTAAGCCGAGTTTATTAAATGACACCGGTCTTTGAATGCTCCCGCTGGGTCACAGTGCATTTCTATATCTTAGCATGCTTCGTATAAGGGAAGAAGGAGTATCAACCATTCTGGTACCATCTGTAAGAAGTACTGAAAATAAATTGCATTGCCAAAGTGGACTATTATATCAAATCTTAGTATACTAAACATTATCATATTGAGGATAACCTTAAGTGGTCAGAAGAAAAAAAAATGCGCAAATTGAAGACACACAGCTTTTTATTTTTCTCCATTAGCCTTTGAATTTGCTTACAGGCTTCCTTACATTACATTAATACAGCCGGTTTTAATGCTTAAGGTTTTTAAGCATGGATTATCAACTCTTAATTTCTAAGATGAAAATAAAAGTATGCAGTGAGACTTCTATGAGCGACCACCTCTATTGAGCGACCCCTCCCACAAAGACCACTTTTTGAAGGGACCGATTTTTTACCCCATTTACTTAATGTTAAAAGATCTTCTAGAAGAGACCACAAAACCCTCTATGAGCGACCGCTCCCGTGTGGGAGCGGCGGCTGCCACACGGGAGGACCGGTGCCGTGCTGGAAAATTTTCCTGATTCTTCCGGAAAGTAAAATAAGCAGAACCATATTCCAAACCAGATGCTCAACAGCAAATCAATAGCAGGTACAAGTAAACTCATACATTACATGCAAATCTTGTAGTATGAGAAGAGACATGTCTGCGAAACGATGGATTTTACTGTTGGAGCAGTGCATTGATGTCATCGAGTCACGAGTAAAAAGAAATTCGGAGAGAAAGTTGAGAGTTACTTTTGGCTGTGGGAAAAACCCAAAAAGCAATTTTTAAGGCAAATTGATTTTATTAAGGCATATTCAGAATGCATGTAGAATATGAGGATAAAGTCTCTTTTGTCAGCTGTAAAAAATAGGATAGAGCGAGATGTTAACTCAGGGACAGAAAGAATGAATCAATCTGAAATTTCTAAATATTTTATTGAAATTCAAATTTTAAAAATATGCTTGTATAATTACTTATGCACTAGTATGCAGTTTCTTGAATAACAAAATAAACAATATTTTCTAGAATTTTTTTTCATGGCTACCGAATGTTTATACTTCTTTGAGCGCCCACCTCTCTTAACGACCAATTTTTTGCGGAACGGACAGGGGTGGCTCCCGAGAAGTTTCCCTATATCTCCAGTGCTAACTCTCCTCTTGTTTTTGTTCAAAATTTACTTCTGAAAGAAACAATAGACGTTACGATTACAAAAATAATATATTCATACTATGTTTTTCTTTTGTTTGTTTTTCTTAAACACTATCCACAATTACGACTGTTAAAATTCATTCTGTATACCGAGAATCAAAATTTAGTGAATCATAAAATCATTTTATTTTTCGAAACTACTGTAAATGGTGAAATTTTGCTCATGGTTTGGTGTGGTATAGCTCTAAACGATATTTTTCTGATGCTTACTAAAGTTGGTGGTGGATAGCTATTCGAAAGATTTCTATAATCAATTGCTATTGCTCGAGAATAATCAATAATTGATTGATATAATAGTAAATATTCACGATTTTCACGATTTGAATAGTATTCGCTGTTTCAGTGTTTGAATAATATTCGCGATTTGACTGTTCGAATAGTAATCGCTATTTCACTATTCGAACAGCAATTGAGATTTTACAGTTCGAACAGTAATCGCGATTTCACTATTCGAAACACCCAATGCCATGTGCTATTCGAATGCTATGGTTTACCCTTTCGAATGGATTTCTCAAAATCGATTAATTCGATTGCATTTAATAATCGATTAATTCGAATGCATTTAATAATCGATTAATTCGAATAGTTTAATTCATTCATGCCCACTAGTGGTGGATCCCATGGAAAGCAGTTCTACGTATCCCATGCTTTTAACAAGTTAAGTTTGGAATCCGCGTTACGGGAATTAATTCTAGAATGGTGTAATCATCCAAATTAAATAGCTTCAAGCACTGAATATTCATCTATAACATGTGTCAAAATGCGTTGTGTAGAGGTTATTCCATTGATCGGAGATGCCAGCATCTACCCAAAGTACATAATTACAAACCATTACTAACTTCCAAGAACGCCGAAAAAAAGAGTAACTAAATATCCGGTTATACAACTACGTATTAACGAGATGGGGTGGAAAAAACAGATAACGCAATGTTAATGAAACACCAGGTATAAATTTATCTCTCGCTTGAACGTAAGCACATAGCGACACCTTGAATATATGACTTTTTTTTTTTCTTTTCTTATTTCTTCTCTTTTGATCTCAATTGCCACAAGGGATAAGGACATCAATACTTATATTATAATGCCACGTAACAACTACGCTGCATATTGCATGTAAATGAGAAGGAAATAACTGAACGAGGAAATAGCACTCCGAATTTGCCAGGATAGTCTTCCATTAACGAAACAAGCAAATGGCACCTGCCGAAGGTCACTACATAACGTTTGATTATTTGAACAGTTGCCGATAAACTAATTCGAAATTCCTGCGTCTGAGCCAGCAAAATGGCTTAAATGCAGACTATCTGGGTTAGTAATCTTGGAGGCAAAATAAGTATTTTCGTCAAGACAGCGGCCAAAATTGATAAAAACCAAGCAAAAATTTAAAAATATGTATCTCAAAAAATATGCAGCCATGTATTAATATAGCAAGTAATTATAATACTATAATTAGTGAAATATATTTTATTAATTATTCAGTGTTTCGGTTTAAACAAGCAAGTTAAACATAATGTTAGTAGCACAGTTGAAGATAATGATCGTTAACATTTTATCGTTAAATTAATGAATGTTTCCAAACAATTTCCTTCATAAAATGCTTATGTGCCTATATGAATGACTCTTACTTTCATTTGCAAACTATGCATTCAATAATTATTTTCACCTTTTCCTAATTCCATTCATATTTTTTAAAAATCCTTAATTTTGTTTTAAAATCGGATAAGTATATCCCATTTTCGACAGATTTAAAAAAAAAAAATCTTGCTAATCCTGCTTGTGGAAAAAAAAAACAAAAAAAAACTTGCTAATCCTGATTGATGTTGGCTATCTAAGTTCGCAATCTTGCAAAAATTAATTTTTTTTCCCCAAGACAGCGGCTAAAATTTATAAAAACCAAGCAAAAATTATATCTATATATATCGTCAAGAAATGCGCAGTCATGTATTAATGTAACATATGATTATAATTCTATAATTACTGAAATTATATCTTTTTAATTAGTGTTTTAATTTAAACATGCTAGTTAAATAATTAAAATAGTTTATTAGATTTTAACTGTTCACACAAATTCACACCTATGCTTAAAACAAATATTTACATTCAGATCGAAATTCAAAATTTTATCCATTTATATAATTTTTCAAGTTAGAATATTTTTCACTCAATACTATTCTCTTTTAGTTATTACATGATTTTATAATTATTAGCTGATGTAAAAAATCTAAAACTCATTATATACAAATCACAATGCTTTAATATTAAGCTACAATGAAACAAAAACAAAAACAAAAAACAAAATAAAAAGATTATGAAGAAATTACTGAATTAAAATAAACTTAAACGTTATCTTTTAATTCCGCAGAAATTGAAAAATTTGAAAAAAAAATCTATGATTTAATTTTTTACGCTTACTTTACCAGCCCTGTTTTACTGATCTAGAACTCTAGTTAACCTCGTTCCATTCTTTCAGATTTTGAAAATTGATTAATAAACAAGGCATATAAAATAAAAATTTGGTGAAAGATTTTACGCATTTCATTAACATAAACCATCAACTTTTATTTCAATAGAAAATTTAATTTAACAGTAAATAAATGTTATCAAACTCATTCTTTCAGAATTCGCTTGCGTAGAATACAAAAATGTGTATAAGTGCATTGATATCTCTTAATTTGATTTTCAAACTATGCACTCAACCATTTTTTTTTACCTTTTCCACATTTACAAAAACCCTAATTTTGTTTTAAAATTGACGAAATATGTTACAGTTTGGACAGATTTTAATTAGGTTTGTTTTGCATTAGCATTGTTTTTTTTCCGCTGGTAGAAAAAGCTTGCTAAAACTGATTAATCATTTGTCCTCACTCTGCATCACTATTTGGAATTGTGCATTGACATTTTGCTTAGTATTCAACCTAGCAATATAATGATATTGAGTGAGTCATGTATTGGTTACAGCATTACAAACACAAAACAAATCATTAACAAGAAAATGCGGAATTGAGTTTTCTTATCATTAACAGAAATATGATACGCAATAAAAAGAATTTTTATAAGTATGACATTATACTTAGTACATTGTTCCTCTTTTTTCACTGTAATTCAAAACATGTTACTAGTAAAATTTGAACAAACATTTTAAGCAAAAATAGATACGTTTTGATGTAAAAATAAAATGATTTTTTAAATTATACATCATCACTAGCTCTTTGCCTGTTTTTCTCGCGAATCCTCAGCAAATGCTCTGCACCCCCCAAGGGAAGCACGCGTCCCACCTAGAGAATCTATGCTACGACGTCAATGTCACTGCCCAAATTTGTCGTCAAATTAAAAAAAAAAATGTTAATAATTACAGTTTTAGATAACATAAAGATTCAATTTTAGTCTACGAAACAGCGTACAAAAACGGGCGGAAATTAAGATTCAATTGCATTTAACCCTTTAACGTGCAGTGTTCCCGCTCTGGGAACACCAAACTCTGACGTTTAGACTGTTGCCAGTCACGAAGAATTGATTTCTATAAAAATAGTTGCGGGTGACATAGCTCTACGAGAATCCTTTACTTTTTAGCACGTCATTTCCCCGTAAAAAGAAAAAAAAAATGTCCCGATTATTTTTAAAAGCACTGACATCTACTGAAAAAGGGCAGCCGTTGTCATCGCTCGACTTAACTAAAAGCAAGATGGTGGGCGATCGAAACGTTCATCGCGTGCCACAGATCTGGAGACCCTTTTTTGACGACAGCTGGCTGTGCCCGCGCAAAAAAAGGGTCGTCAAAAAAGGGTCTCTAGATCTGTGGCACGCGATGATCGTTTCGATCGTCCGCCATCTTGCTGCCCTTTTTTCAGCATTGGGAAAGGGTTGCGCCCAGGGTGCGAACTGAACATTTTCTCCAGGGGGGGGGGGGACACTTGAAAAGGAAAAGGAGGGAAGGTGCAAATACTTTACTCACATGATATTACTTGACAAATGCAGTCGCCGTCATGTGTGGGAACTGACTTATATTCAAACTAAAGTCATAGATTGCTTGTTTTATGGAATCACAGATACACAAGCTACATACAAATGTACCTGTATTGGAAGCCACCCTTGAGGGGTTTTAGCTTAGAAAAGAGACGAAATTTTAAGGCAGGCCTTAGAGTATAGTAACAAACGATAACATACAACCTTCATTTTGAATTCTTGATTTCAATCCCAAATCTTCACTCACTAGTTTAACATTTCTTCAGCAGGGGATAAATAGTATCCCTGGCAGGGATCAATTAATATTTCTCTAGCCAGGGATATTAAATTCTTCAGCCGGGGACGATCCCCGGCATCCCTCCGTCAATTCGCGCCCAGGTTGCGCCTCAAAGGTTTAAGAGAAAGCATCTTTTTATTATTCCTATCGGTCAAATTTTAAATCAAAGTTTTGAACTCTCATATTTACGAGCTGACATTAATGTAGGTTACAGGGAGTTTCTTTACACACACGCACACAGGAAAAAGGAAAACAACTATGGCCTCTGAATAATCTCGACCCCACTAAGAACAAGGTTATTGCTTACGACAAAGCACTCGCTCCGGTATTTTAATTCTTGGCAAAGCGCTGCTTTTGTGAATCAGGCTCTTAAATCTTGCTGTTACGGCTGATGAAAAGTCCAGAGGGAAAAAAAAAAAGAAACTTATCGCACAAGACAAGATAGCAACTAGCTGTTGCCATTCACACCAACGTAAAAAGAAGTGGTTGACGTCATGTGTTAATGAATGAAGATGCAGAAAGCGAAAGCTGGTCGGTTTTATTTTAGAAACGCACTTGAAATAAAAAGTTTACGAGGACAAGTTATATTTTAAAGCACTGGAGTGTACAGGTTGCACAAACTACGATGTTATCACTTAACCCGATGAGCGTGTTCTGTAACAATGTTAAGTTGTTGGTCTTTTTTTTTGTAATATCAATTCAGGGTATAATTACGAGGTTGCCGAAGAATTTAAATACCGATTTGAATCTATGTATAATCTGTTCACTCTCATCGTTGCAAGGGGGATAACAGTGAAGATTTACTTCCGTGGCCAATCGTTGTTTAACGGCATGGATTTTTCCTTTTCTGCATGACAGCGTAAACTTAGTTCTCGCCCAATATGGGCATTGGAAAATCCATGCTTAGAGGCTAGGCACAATAGTCAATCTTCTAAGTTATGTCATTGCAGCGGTAGGGGCGAACATGTTAAGCGCAGGTTCAATAGCAAATTTAAAAAGGAATGATCCTCCAGTTGCAGGCATTGGCAGACGGTGCTGACAGAGAATTTTAATAATAAAATAATGATGATGAATTTTATGAAAACAAGCTATTAAAATACTAACTTTCAATTTTTGTAGTTAAAAAATAAATTAGGATAAACATATTTAGACAAATGAGATGGTTAGCTCGAACTGTTGGGAAAACTAGAGGTCAACTGAAGGAATCTTAAGTCCAGGAAGCTCAGAGGGTTGAAGAATAAATAAATGAATAGGAATCACAAAAATAGCTCTGAGCAGCAAAGTTCAGTAAAGACAAAAAAGTTAAGTACAAAATAAAAGAGAAAAACCGCTTACATTTTTGGGCATCGATAGAAAAACGGGCGAAATATTTTCAATAACTGTATGTATCGATAGAAATTTATTTTCATGTTAAAAAATAAGATTAATTATTAGTGAGGCAAATGGAATTTCACATTGCGCATTCACATTCACAGGTCACTGCAAATTTCAGACACTGCTTGTATTTTATATCATTTTACTAAATTTTCCAGTGCGATCACTCTGAATGATTTCCTTTAAAATAAACGAAAGTATTCTCCAACTGTCAAAATAATTATCAAATATCCCAAAGTGAAAATGATTCAGTGAATATTTAGCATAGAGAAAGATTCACTATAATATTCGGTCAGCACAACAGAATTTAAATTTATGTTGCTATAGTTCCCAAAAAACCCGCAAGGCGAAGTTGGGGCTGGAGAATCGAAATATTCTTTATAAAAAAAAAAAAAGAAAAATCCATTTCACTTCATTCTTTTAAAATGACAGAAAATTTGACTCAAGTAGAGCTTTATTTTCAAGGATATTGAATTGTTTTATCTCCGTTCCAAGCCCCGCTTATGTATAGGGTAGAAAGGGAAAATATAATATTAAATACATACAGAAGTTTCGCTTCAAGATTATCATAAAGAATAGAAAGGGGTCGCGAAGGAAATAATCGATAAAAATGTAGAGAGATAACAAGTATAAAAGTTCAAAATATAGTACATTGTAACTGCATTTAGAAAGAAAACAATAAAATTGGATATTTTAGGAAAAATAACTTTTATGCTCTACGTGTATATAAAATATTATTTGTTACTAACAAAATCAATAATAAATGTACTTATTCCCCTAAAAGTAAAATAGAAAACACTTATATTTGATATTAAGTAGCACATGCAATATTATTTGTTACACGTAATATTGTGTGTACTACTCTATTGTACATCAAACATTATTTGGTATATTTACACTAACAAAATCCATAATAAAAGTAGTATTTATAAAGATTATCCAAAAAGATGAAAAAAAACCTCAAATATTTGAAACAGGATAGTACATGACAAATTTGGCATAAGGGAAATTATTTATGCACCAATTAAATAGTAAAACTCTTTAAAATGTTTGAAAACACAAAGTGATTAAACTGGATACATTTCCAATAACTAACAATTATGAAGGGTGTAGATGTAAAACTCGCATTCTCCCTATCACTTAGAAAGTTAGAAAAATGCGAAAAACTTATTAGCAAACAAGCTATGCTAGTACTTTTTCTTCAGATGATATATTTGTTCCCATAATAACTACGATCAAAAATCGAATTCCCCTTTGTATTTGTACAAGTTTTTGACTTATCCTTTGTACAAATTTTTAACTTAAAGTCTATAAAATTTTAGTGCTCAGAAGTTACGCTTCAGATGAAGTCACGTCAATGGATGCTTCATGGTAGAATGCTTTGAACCTTAACATGACATCTTATATTCCTGAATGCAGTATAAACCGTATATGGGCAACCTCCGGCTTTCGGTTCGGCCCACCGAACATATATGAAAACCCCATACAAACCATTCAAAATCCCATATAAATCCCAGTTTTACTGTCCGTGACTTTGATAACATTCTAAAGTTTGTCCAGAAAATTTCCAAAGGTTGCACATTCCTGGTATAATCAAATACTTTTGCACAGCGGCAAGTGTGCTGTAAAATTGCATCTCTTTATACATTATCATTAATGCTTTTTATGTGATATTCTTTTCAAGAACGTAAAACTATTTTGATATAGGGGCCCCAAATGTCCGTTTGGGGCCCCTACGCCAAGGCCTAGTTGGCCTGTGCAGTAATTAGGGCCTGAGCCAACTCGCTTTCGATAGCTTTTACCTTACAGGCAGGGGCGTAGCCAGAAAATTTTCATGGGGGGGTTACGACTATTACAACTCATATATATGTATACGTGTGTGTGATAATGTAGTGAAGAATATACATTTTGCATGGCAAAAAATTCCTCATGGGGGAGGTTATAACCCCCCTAACCCCCCCACCGTGACTACGCCCCTGCTTACAGGACGTACTGTAATCGTGCTTTGTTAGTCAGTCTATATAACCTGCTGAACGAGAATGCCTTTGGATGTCTTCTTGAATTTAGATGGTTAAAGAACTTAACGCAAAGGACCGATAAGTATAGCAAACTTAAGAAACATGGTACAGTTTGAAACTGCAGGAACTCTAGTACAGCAACCAGGACTGGGAGTCAAACTGCTTTAAGTCAGTTGGCCTCAAAATGATGAGAATTCTCCAAGCATTTTCTTTTATGCTCATAATCGCTACAAGGAACGCGATTATGCAAATTAATTCACTTTATTCGGTAAAGAGCGCCCACATCTCCCCTGGTGCCTACTTTTGGTACTATTTTCTTTTCTTTAAAAATCAAAATCCCATGGCCCTCTATGTATGGCCATTAAATTTGGTTATACTATTTCTTCCAATACCAGTGGTCGGTCCAGGAATTTTTTCCAGAGTCCCATTTTTGTGAATTTTAATACCTTAAAAATTCAACATCTGTTTTTGCTTTTTGACACCAACTTTTGGAAAAGTCACTTATGTGTTAAAATAATTTACAAAACATAATGTAGGGTAAAATGCTAATGAAGGGCAGTTTTATTCAACTGATTTTTTATATTATTTTATTTTATTTTTTTTAGGGAGGGTGCGTAAAAGGTAGTGTTTTAAATAATTCTGAAAACCGCCAGGGAATTTTAATGTATACCACTTAAATAATAATAATAATTCCGAAGAATTATGAATGGAAGAAACACTTTTTCAGTATTTTGATGAATGAGAATAATTGCTATTTACAAAATTGCTAATTACCAACTGATATATTTCTTTCTACAAGAACACCAAATGTTCAGTTGAACAGGGTGTGATTAAATTAGCACTGACGGAATTAACTTGATATCGATAAATCTACATGTCTGGTGAAATTTTTCGCAAGAGAGAATCTACGGCATCTCTTATGAGAATCATTTTTGCTTTGGCTGGTGAAAGTTTTGAGTGTAAGTGAATTTAATAACCTAAAATCGCTGTATAATAAGGTTAAATTTGCATATTATGGATTGAATTTACAAGAAACAAAAAAAGGACAGGCTGTTCATTTTGAAAAATAATGACAGCAAGACGCCATCGTATACGTTAAACTAAAGCACCGTATGGTAATTAGCTTGGAACGGAGCTTCGCACACGTCCCGTTGCCAAACACAGGATGTGTAAATATTAAATTAATCAATTTAAACAAGACACAGTCTGAGAAAGGAAAGGGGGAGAGAAAACCAGGAAGTTTATTTGCAGCTCGATTACTTCAAATTCTCGACTTAAGGCTTCAGATGTCGTTAGCGAGCGCTGTTAAAAATCTAAGTTAATAGTTTTATACAACCAGCTAATTACGGTGTCTCCAGTGGCAAAATTAAAGCGCAGAAAATAAGAATTGAGTACATTTTTCGGGGAGGATTATTATCTTGAATATGATAATTCATATGCTCAAATAAAACCCAAATTGTTACCGAGAACATCTACAGCGTTTGTAATTGTTTATTTAGCGCAAGGATATATGTGTATAGAGAAATATATCAAAAGCCGAAAGAACAGACTAGATTATAAAGTTCTAAAAATGAAGTTTTCTTAAGAAAATTGCATATTCACTATGTTGCGGAATATAGAATGAAGATTATCCTAATTTCATCTTCGCCTACCTTTTGTAAAATTACTTGAGTTTTTTTAAAAATTACTTTACAGATACAAAAGGTCTTTCAAAAGGTTTTTATAACAAAAAGGAAAGTCTCGAAACATTTAGAAGAATTCAGCATGCAATATTTAGCTACATGTGTGTCCACCATTAGTAAGTTCTGCTATGGGCATCTATGAGGTCATACAGGTATAGCATTTATGAAAGTAAATAATACAGATCGTAAAAAAAAAGCATTTTTTAACCCTCAAAGGACTGCCCTAAGGTATTTAAAGGATAGTAAATTTAATACTGGGTTAATGATAGCTTTACAATATCAGCATTAACTTATTTTACTGTACAATTGTATTATCGTAATACTGCCAGGTCAGTGTACAACATGTTTGATTATGCAGTGTTTAAAAAGGTTAGTAATAAATTATGATAGGTATACTTATATTTGGTTACAGAACAATCATAGGATTGCTGTGACAATATAACAAAAATTTTATTTAGTGAAGTATTTTGTTCCTTTATATTATTTAGGTAATTTAATGCAAAATATTTTGTAAAACTTTTTTAAAAAGTCATACATGATTTTCTCAGTATTTTTAATCAAATTAAATTAGTTAAATCAATTATACAGTTTTCTTCTTTCTTTCTCTCTCTTTCACTTTTTTAAAATGAAGGGTTTGTAAAAGATGAATCAACGAGAACAAAGTGACGAACATATTCGTTAACTTTCTTAAAGTTTACAATGAAAATTTTACCAAAACCTACGAAAGTAAAGAACCAACTTATAAAACCTACACCAATAAGCACTACACTCAAGAATTATTTACTTTCTAAACAGAAACAAATACATAAACTATAAAACAGTAAGCACGAATTATTATCGTGCTAAAAATGTATTTTTCATTGTGTCCAAATGAAAGAATATTCACTAAGTTAACCGAACGCCTGATTACTTCCATGATACATAACACTGCCAACTTGAAAGATGAACAAGGAGCTTTCATATCAAATTAAATATTTAATAAATGCTTGATAAATTTCAAATTAAACGCCGCTGTCTTAAGATGGAACTCCTTGTACCGTCTTATCAGTCCGAAAAGGAAATTTTAAACAATGGAAAGGGATTACAAATACATAAATTAGTAACACAACACCGATCTGACTCTTCCACGTACACGCATGACAGAATGCGGAAAGGGATAAAAATTTTAAAATTACTTTTATCCATTTTTGCAGATTTAATTATTGCGTTGTTCTGAAAATTGAATTATTCGCCATCATAAGAACACTTTGATATGGGATTCTTATTAAATTTTCTATTCATTAATTTGATCTTGATTCATTCTGTTTTCGCACAAAAGTAACTTCATGCGTTTTTAGCGTTTCTCCAAGTTGCAACGTTTTTCTTTAAGTAGATTTTAAAAGTTTCAGCGTCGCTATATAAAAATTCAGTGTACTTAAATTGAGAACAATTCTATGGTAATTCACCAGCAAAATAATTTAAATTTATTGATAAACGCATTCTTTCTGTGAGATTTTTGAAAATAAAATAATACAATCCAACTCAATTTTAATATCTCTTTATATAGCTTTTGAAATTAGCAGATTTGTTTGATTTCAAAGTATTTATAGCAGTCATAAAGTTTAACAATAGAATATTATTTTATGTTTATGTAAATGTGTATCGTGCATAATATGTACAATTTAATTAAATAGAGCAGCATTCATCAATATATGCAAAAGAAGAATAATCTTATCTTTTACACAAGCGCAAACACTCGGCAACTGCAACTTCATTTTTCTGCTCAGTGTTTAAGGTTAGCTTCAATGAAAAATGTGCCTTTTAAAATAAAACTGTGCGTTCAGAATGAAGTTTTCTCTAACAGTACACATGCATATGCTTCGACACATAGTCATATATACTATGTGTGTGTATGTCGAAACTGTATCATAAGCGTAAAGTTTTCAAAATTATTGGGGGGGCCGGGCCCCACTACCACATATATTCACGTCAATGGGGTATATACATATGAGTTAAAAGTCGTAAATCCCCCCCCGGCCCATGAAAAATTTCTGGCTACGCCACTGATTCACGTACATATAACTTACTCATAGTTTCCAACTACTACGGAATATAATTAACCACTTTTTCTACATGACTTTTCGGCTTAAAATATAGAAAAAATTTTGTGATGCGCTCGCGAGCTGGTTACTATTTTGAAAAAAATAATTAAACATACTGTTTACAAAAAGTGGTTATATTCCGTAGTAGTTGGCAGCTATGACTTACTATATATAAGTGTAAATTATTGGAGGCGCTCGATCTCTATGGGTCCATAGAATTCTACTCCAATGTAAGGTAAGTATGCATGTTAGTATCTTCCTACCATGTTATAAGTTAAAAATAAAAGCAAAGTAAAAAATCCAAAGGGGAAAAAAACATTTTCAATGAGATAGTGCATTTAGACACATCTGAACTTTACTTCATTTCATACTTTACATTGCATAATCTGATTTTAATTAACTAGAGCCTGGCGAGGGCAGCTTATAGTAGCATTTTGTGTTACAGGGCGTCACAATGAATACTAAATCATGATTGAAATCAAAAGAAGAAAATTTTTAAAAGTACAAGTAAAGGGTTTTTTTAAACATTTGTAAATAGCGTGAATACTTTTTTTTATCTAATATATAAAATTCTCCTGTCACAGTGTTAGTCACCTAACTCCTCCGAAACCACTCGACCAATTTTAATGAAATTTTCTATGTATATTCGTTAGGTCATAGAATAGGTTTTTAACTATGTCTCATACCCCTAAGTCATAAGGGCGGTCCACCCCAAAATGTTTAGCAACCGAGTGCTATTCATTTCAATCAGGATTTCTGTGTAGACATTAGCGTGTCGAATCACTTTTCAAATGTGTTTGCCAGATAATGTGGAGAGGGGGGGAAGTTAATAAAATGTTGAAAGTCGCACAAGGTTTGCAATTTTTGATAATTGATCGCTAAATGTGGTGCCAAAACGCGACAATCTTATAAATAAAAATGAAATTCTGTTTGTTTGTTTGTTTGTGGATTTGAGTTGTATACAAATCCACAAAAATGGACCTATCAGCCTGAAATTTTGCACAGATATGTAAAATAATATAGAATAAATCATAGTCCACTTTAAAACTTTGAAAGTCCACCCGTTCCCGGAATTTAAGAGATTTTTTATGTTCTCCATGCAAAAACCTTTCCGTAATTGTAACCCCTGTAATGAAAAAAGTGTGAAATAAGGATCGTGGTTGCCATGTGTGGCGATTTTGCCGAATAAGATGTTTTAAATTCTCAAAGTAAAAATAAAAGAATAATAATGATTTTTTTTGTTAGTTTATATTTGTAAGATTATTAATTTTTTATTATAATATCGTGTGAATGGGAAAACGGAGCAGGAATGAAATGTTTTATACGCAAAACAATAAGAATTGAACATTTCCGAGGCTAATATGTAATTTTTTTTTAGTTTGGCGAAAAAATAAAATGGCTCAAATGCTGATTTTGAGAAAGTGAGTTCTAGCGGTTTGCACAGTTTTCGGCTTGGCGCAATTTATTGAGAGCTTAAGGAAATAGATTTTTGAAAGCAAGTGCAAAGGTTTTATTAGAATACAGCGTTAAATTTTAATGATCTGTGAAGAAATAATGCAGTTATTAAGGGATTTCAAGCGATCTATCTTCAGAATTCCCGCCAATTGAGTACATTGATTTAAGTTGGGGGAATTCCGCCAAATTTCAGAAAATTGAAATCTTCTCATTTAGTACATCGGAGTAACGATGAATAAAACACGTTATAGTTGATAATTTAAAAAAATTCGGTTGTATTAAGGGATTAACCTTTTAAATAAATGCGTGCTTTACTTATTGGCGGCCGAACAATTTCCCATATTGATTGCTGCTAAGTCAATGCTTCGAATGATTTCCTGAAAAAACGCTTGCAAAATGGCGTATGTTGGCACTTTGGCGAGGCTTAGATTGAAACTGGATTTTATTTGAGACTGGGATATATAATGGTACTGGTTATAGATAAAAATGAATGTTGGTATGTGTGTATGAGGTTGAAAAACTCCAGCACCGTTGCACCATGAAATTTGGTTCACCTAAGTCTTTTATCATTGAGAAGCTTTTTAAGATATCCGTTTTCCTCTAACTTGCCACTAGGTGGCGCAGCAGAAATTCGAATTCTATTCCGTTTAGCCGTTTACTATGCGAATATCGTCCAACCGATTTCGATGAAATTTGGTACACGCGGATATTAGAACACGGAGAATATTTTTCAGTATCCATTTTGCTGTAAATTGCCACTAAATGGCCCTGCAACACATCAACTTCTATACCGTTCGACCGATCGGCATAAAATTTCTTATACTTACACATTTCAGCACGAAGAATATATTCTAACTGTGTTCCTTTTGATCTTACTCACCACTAGATGGCACTGCAATGCATTATTAATTTAACTCGCCACTAGATGACGCTGCAGCAGGCCAAATTCTTGACCATTCGAACGGTCGCTATGAAAATCAGTATACATAGCTATTTGAACAATGAGAATATTTTGGCGTTATCCATTTTGCTATAACTCGCCACTTGACGGCACTGTAGCAAATCATTACTTTAATTAACCACTAGATCGCGCTGCAGTGCATCACTTCTTGACTGTGCAACTGATCGCTATGAAAATAGGTATACATAGATATTTGAACACGGGGAACAGTTTGGCGCTAGCCATTTTCCTATATAATTTGCCACTAGATGCCGCGTCAACACATGAACTTCAGGGCTGTCCAGCCGATCGTCCTGAAATTTCGTATTCATCGATATCTGAATGCGAAGAATATTTCCGCCGTATCCGTTTTGCTAAAACTCGCCACTAAATTGCGCTACGCCGCATGGCCTTCTGCACCGTACAAACGATTGCCTTGAAGTTCGGTATGCATGGTTATTGAACACAATATAAAGCGATATCTATTTTGCTATATCTCTTTATTACAATAAATAGTAATCCCCACAAATCGTAATATCAAAAAGTCCATTCATTCCCGTGCGAAGAACGGGTACTTCAGCTAGTGATATTATAAATTAGTTTTCTGTATTTAGTGATAAATTATTGGGTGGGCTCAGCCCCTATTCACAATTTATTGGGGGGGCTCGAGCCCCACGGGCCCATATAACTCTACGCCTATGAACTGTATGCGTTATCATTGTAGATGAATAACTCTTGACAGATTTTAAATCATTTTAATGCTATTTTCTACAAAAGAACATACAATTTTTACCAGGAAACACAAAAGAAGTTTAGGCAGATTACCTCCTCCTTTCACGAGACTGACCTTAAGGCATCATGCAATAAGTTGACACAAACAATTCACTAAGGAATATCTCTTCAGTTCGATGCACTTTCAGGTGATACTTGCGATATGATTCTTTTATCTTTTTCTGATAAATATCGAATTTTTCCATAAGCAGTTGACAACTTCGCAATGTGGTGTTAACAGCATGAACAACCGCATGACCTGTGACAGAGCAAGTTAGCCTTCCAAAAATCCGTCGAGGTGGTTCCCTAAGACTTCATTTTCTTTCTAGGGCAATAAAAATATCCAAAAAAAAATCCCAGCCGTATTTTTTTTTTGTAAATAAACAAATTTAAAATAAAATCATACCTACAGTCCATTGTATTCTAAAACTTAACTACAACGCAATAGCCCACGTAGGGCCAAGGCCTGCGCTGCTCATCCACGGGTGCGGAAGCATATGTCCTGATCAGGTGGTCAACCTGACGCGAGGACCCCAGTGTTGCGTCCCCAAGTAAGCTTTGTCCTCATTTTATCGACTCGCTCACTTAATGAAAGGCTGAGTCAACCTTTCCCAGCCCAGGAATCAAACCTTGATGGGGGTCTGTGTCGCGGCGGCAGCAAAATGTGCTATTACACCACTTAGCTTCTTAGAGTTCCCTGTGTTGCTTGCAGCGTAGGGCTTGGACTGAAGAAGGCCAAAACAATTTTTGGTTGAAACGTGCGTATCCACTTACCTATAACATCTTATGTGTGTTTTTTACAAAGTTTTTTATTTACTTTACTTAGCTTCTCATTGTACTCTTAACATATACAAAATATAATGAAATACAAGCACCATTACCAATAAAATCCACTGGAGGGCCAAGGGCGATTAATTCAACCCACACTCCTGAAATCCAACTTCCATTTATCATAGGTACTTCCAGCGCAATATATCATCAGCATTCAAACTGGCAAACAAATTACTTCCGCTGTACCACAACAGGGGCGAAATTGGAACACAGAATCCAAAAGTAAACACAAGCTCAAATTCTTCCATTGCGCCACACATACAACGGAATAACTAATTTCTTCTACATATATATATATATATATATATATATATATATATATATATATATATATATATATGTATATATATATATATATATATACATATACTAGAGATGAGACGGGCTCAGCCCGAGCCCGGGCTCGTGAAAAATTTAACATTTATTGAACATACTCCTAGAAACAGATTTTAAAAAGTAATTCATGAGGAAAATAAAGGTACTTATAAAAAAAATTAGCGGCACGGGCGCCTAGAAGGTGCGTGAAGCTCTTTGGGTATTTCAGAAAAGCGGCTTATATTGCTTAGTTAGTCATCAGATCGGACATTATTTGATAAACATGGATTTGAAGAATTAGAAAGTGCATTGAGAGTTTGTAACTATATTTTTATTTAATTTGCACAAACGGCAAAATTTATTGTATTCTATCAATGAAGTAATTGCATTTTTATTTTTTTTTATCTTTAGCTGAAATTTCGGGCTCGGGCGGGCTCGGATTAAAAGTTATCGGGCTCGGGCTTCAAAAAATGAACCCGAACTCATCTCTAATATATACCAATAATCCCCCCAGCAATTTTCCAAAACAAGTAGTGTTTACACAAAGTAATATAAAATTCCCACCAGCCGAAGTTTGTAAATCTAACTCACTAATTCGAGGATATAAACAATTCGAGGCAAACACACAATTTCAGGCGGAACAAAAGTATTCTGTTTACCCCAACCCAAGATCCTGGAAAACATTAAGATTCTAATGTATGCCAGTGTAGCAGATTCATTAAACAGAGGAATGGTTTAAATAAATAAATCCAGGCAAATGCAGCCAGTAATGTTTTATGCATTAGTTAATGTACACGTCACTGCAGTTAAGTAACAGGAGAGCTTGGTAAGGTTTAGATCTCGCTGAAATGACACACCGAGTATTTTAGGAGAGGTACAGTGATTTAATACAAATACCGGATATGTTTTCTGTGCTTTGTTCATATTATTTTCTTTATTTTTCCCTTTTTTTCGCTTGGAATATGCAATAGCTTGATAGAAATGAACAAGGTTATATTAATGAAAGAAACACATGATATTACAATTTCTGCGACTGTAACATAATGGTACATTCTCAAAATACATCACCTATACTTTTCTAAATAAAAATGCTTTATTAATGTTTTGGTTGGCATTCTCATTAAATATTTAACTGCTTTATGAAGATTTTTTTAATAAAATATGACCTAATATCCTCTTTCCGAAAGTTAAATTATATCGTCTTCCTTTATTTTGGTATCTAGACGTCGATCGAATAGACTCTAGACTAGAATCGAATATGAAGTACATGTCCCACAGAGGCCTAGTCACTAAGCTCGGTTCCCTATATAAACACGAAAAGGAAAGCAGCGCTGAATTTGATCAGCGTTTGGGAGGGTGAAAGCCCCTCTCGGCTGGGCTACGGTGGAACCGTATACACTAATGGGAGCTGGTGCACATAAAATTTGTTCGTGGCTCCAATGTCCTCGATGTTTAAACGATATCTCTGGGAGTGCCGATTTCAGGCGCTAGGTCTCTCATTTGGAAATGATATTCTAAATTAGGAGACCCCCTGAGCTAAAACGGTCTTCTTCCCACTGGGGCTCATTAAAATAGAAGCTACTTCCTATCGTCCTTTGCTGTCGTTTATGAAGGATCTGGCACAATTCCGCCGTTGCCATGAGGCATTAGAAACAATAATATGGAATATATACTCTAATTTTAGGCAATTATGATTAGGAGATATTTGTAGAAAAATAAGGAAGCCAGCACCTAAATCTTTTATCTCAGAAATGAAAGAACACAAAAATCCTGAACTGCATAAAATGGTAAAATTCTAGTTTCGTTAAGTGTGATTTTAGTTTCATCTTATGAAATTTCTGGCAAGATTGAACGTGATTATTAATCCCTGATAACGACTCCAGTTTATTATCCTAAATTGATTACTTGAATGCCCTCAAACTTCGAGAGCCAATTCAAACAAATATTTGACTCTAGTTAAGCTTAATAAAAGATACGTAACATCGACTACCTGGCACTAATTTTTACTTGACAAAATAATTACTTGAAGCACAAGCACTTAAAAATTATGCAAACACAGTGGAACCTGCTAAAGTGACCACCTAGGTAAAGAGATCACCTGTCTAAAGTGACCACTTAAGCGCATTTTCCCCTTCACAGCCACCAAATAACTTTACCGCCTTCGTAAGGGTGACCATCTTCATAAAGTGACCAGTTTTGTTCTTCCCGATGGTGGTCACATTAGACAGATTCCGCTGAACACTTAAACATACATAAAGGAAATACAGTACTCTGAATTTAAATCGAAATTGTGTCTGGAAACGACCACCAAGCGTCCCATATATAATTTGTTTTTCGAAGGGAGGGCTTTTGACAATTGCAGTCATTCGCCACTAGTAAGGCCCAAAGTGCTTGGCCATTTCCTGATGGGGATACCTATTAGAGATGAGATGGGCTCAGCCCGAGCCCGAATTCACAATTGTGTTCGGGCTCGGGCTCGTGAAAAATTTTTCTTTTATTGAACATACTGCTTGAAACAGATTTTAAAAAGTGATTCATGAGGAAAATAAAAGTACTTATAAAAAATAAATAAATGAATAAAAATAGCGGTACGGGCGCCTAGAAGGTGCGTGAAGCTCTTTGGACCTAGAAGGTGCGTGAAGTTTTTTGGGTATTTTAGAACGGCGGTTTATATTCCTTAATTAGTCATGAGATCCTACATTTTTTGATAAAGGATGGATACAAAGAATTAGAAAGTGCATTGGGAGTTTGCAACTCTATTTGTCTTTAATTTGCACAAACTATAAAATTTATTGTATTCTATCAATGAAGTAATTGCATTTTTTGTTTTTTATCTTTAGCTGAAATTTCGGCTCGGGCTCCGACTTTAATAATATTGCTCGGGCTCGGGCGGGCTCGGGCTTCAAAAAATGAGCCCGAACTCATCTCTAATACCTATCAGGCGGCCCGCGTCACCCTCTACGAAGGGATGGATAGTCTGGCCGAGACCGTCTCTTTATGGCCAAAGCCTGGAGTAGAAGTCTGCGCCTCACGGAAATTCGCGGCGGCGGCGTGCCGCGGACTGGGAAAATTTTTGTAAGAGAGCATAATGAAAATCAGTGTATGCGTGCATACACACACACACACCATGTATAAATTGGCGCTAAAATGAGATTTTTTTAAGACTAGCATTTTTATGAAAACTAGTCTTCAATATGATGTTGTAGTGCTATTACGGCCAATTAGCTACTGGGAAGAGGATTTGGGGTGTAGAAATCTCGATTGTGTTCGGGCTCGATTATATTTCTCTTTAATTTGCACAAAAGGGAAAATTTATGATATTCCATCATTGAAGTAATCGACCTTTATTTATCTATTTGCTGAAATTTCGGGGTCGGGCTTCGACTTAAATAATATCGGCCAGGCATGTTCAAATTATAAGTCCTCGGGTTCGGACTTTAAAAAATGAGCCTAATCTCTAGTGGGGTGACCTCCGTGGTTGTCTTCCTAAAGGGTCCTAACTCGTATCTACGCTAAGTTTAGTAGGAAGCCACGGAAAACTACGAACTGTTAGGTCGGCGGAAGCGACCTAGTTATGAATCTGGCACCTTCTGTCTCCCAGTTCAGAGCGCTATGCGCTCAGCCACTGGTAAGGCTCTAGAGTATGAGCTTGATATTGTGGCACACTTATAAAATATTTCTACTGAAACAATAGATTTTATCAAAATCGGATAGGTTTATGTTGTTTATATAGCACATTCACGATACATTTAGTTATCAATATACGACGGATACATTATTTGCTTCTAAGCATTTTTATATCCTCCACAACCTTCCCATGAACGATTCCAAAACTATAATGTACTTTTGAGGTATAATGCTATGTTTAAACAGTTTTTGTAACGATAAAATTACGCTAGAGAAAAAATTTAAATTGTATCTTTATAAGTTACTAGCGTTAAGAAGTATCCAGAAAAAAAAATAAGCAGTTGAAAGTTTAGGTAGAATTTGTTTATAAAGTTTTGAAGCCAATTGTACGCCGCGGTGTAAAATCAGCGTTCTTCGCCGGCGGCGGCGCACCACAAATGTCCGTCGGCGTGGCGCGGCGGAGCAGACCTCTAGCCTGGAGTCGTACTTGGACACAAGTGTGATAGTACGGTTCGTTTGTCACCATCCACAACAGCATATTAAAGTATATGCAGCTGTAAGCGACGCATTCAGTGACGCAAGCTGTCCTCTCCTGGCAAACAAACATACAAACAGCATTTTAAGGTATACGTAAGTACTGTTAAGTCTGAAACTTTCAATCCTTCATCATGAAGAGAAATCATTATTTCCCCCCCCCCTTGAACTGCTATTTCGGCATGAGCTCTTGTGGAAACACAATATAATAACAATAAATAAAATAAAATGGTCTTAAACGTTATTCCATTAGTGCATAATAACAGCGTTTTCAACGGCAAGTGATTGAACTAAAAAAAAAAAAAAAAAAAAACTGATGGGGTGTTAAAAAAAAAAATAATAATAATAAAAAGAACACGCTTTCAACTCCACCATCAAAATCTAAGTCAGCACGTGAATGTTTTGACATTGCAAACTGCTCAGGATATATATATATATATATATAAAGACAAAAAACACAATAATAATAGTAACAGCAACTCAACAAAAACGCTGCTTTGAAGAGTTCGGCTTCACGAGCTAGTGAGAGGGGGGAGGCACTGCGAGATTTGAAAAATCGTCTGCAGAGAGGGTGCGTGAAGTGTTTATGTAGTGTTATATTTACAGCGACCTCACACTTTATGTCATATCGGGAGGGATTTCGGCTGTAGTAGAAAAAAAAAATCATATTTTCAAAGTGTAACAGAATATATTTTCATATTGCACATGTAAGAAACTGTTAAACATGTTTTTACTAGGAAAAAAGCTGAGATGGAATACTTTTTTTTTTTTTTTTTTTTTTACTCTAAAGCCAAAGAAGGTCTCCTATGATGGGAAAAAAGAAATTCTCCGCTGCTGGGCAAGGATATTTCTCTTATGATAGTCTCGCTTTAGTGTGTAGATTTGCGAAATGCATGGACAGTGTAGAATATAACAACATCGAAAAACGTACTGTACTTGAAAACACTAAAAAAGAAGATGAACCGCACTACAAATATTATCAGTTTACCATGCGTTCCTTTGTAAGCGATTGTCCCGGTTTCAGGCATTGGTCCCAGTTATTCCGACTCTTTTGGTAATTTGTCCTGCTTGTTGATCAACGAAAACTTAATACTTATTATCTTTTTGGTGAGTTGTCTCAAGCAAAAAGATTTTCTGTTTAAATAATGAAGAGTGGGGTTCAATTATTAGGTTGTAACGAAAGTTTTCCGCCACTGCAAGTATTGCCTGCACAAGCAGTTCGCGTTGGTGTCTTTGCCAATATTTTGCGAAACGATTTTTGTTATTTGAAAGAAAAAGACTTGTTTTACAGCACTGCGTTGTGAAATCTGTTAAAAAATATTGTTAGGATTAAGTATAAGGTGTCTGAAATGGAACGATCAAACTCTCAGATTGAACCATCATTTACTCTCAGTTCTGTTGCAAAAAGTCAGCTACAGAATGACACCGATGATGTGTACAGCTTAAGGTACTAGTGTTGTATCATATGACACTGTGAAAATTTGGTACCGAAAGTTCAAAAAAAAGGACTAGGACATTAAAGAAGCAGAGCGCTTTGGCCGGCCTAATGATGCTGATGAGACCCGCCTACGAAGATCTGTGGAAGAAGATAAAATATTCATCCACTCGAGAGTTTTCTAAAAGAGTTAGACTTTAGTGCCATGTCCGTTAGTCGCGCTAAGCATCGCATAAACTTGGCATATAAGGTCAATAGCTGGGTACCGCGTGAGCTGACTCAAGCAAATCTGGCGGAAAACTTTCGTTACAACCTGATACTTACCCAAATTGATTACATTAACAAATGAGTCCAATTAATTTAATCGGTTCCAACAGCAGTACATAGATGCACCCAGTCTGGTCAAAATGACACAATACATGTTTTGACTGCCAGTTCCGCACTTTCGGAGCGTGTTTACTTGATGGTGAAACACATTATTAGGTCGGAATACCGGGGAACGCATGCTGGATTTTATCGTCCGAGCGTTTAATGTACTGTATGATAAACTTTGGCATAACACTAGGGTATCCACCAATGTCAGGAAGCATAAATATTATTACGGATGGATGCGAAACGAAAAATAGGCGTCTCGCAAAACAGTCGAAAAGCTTTGTCTCGTCTTGCAAAATCCCTATATCATAATGCTAAAAATGTTTGTCTCGTCTCGCAAAAAAAGTTGTAAATCTCTGTCTCGTCTCGCGTCCATCCCTAAATATTATCATTAGTCTTCTCACTGGCATAAAAAAGTCGCCAGTTTAGTAGCCATTTTCTTAATTTTAGTTGCCATTAATAGTAGCAATTTTGCATAATTTTGTAGTTAAGAAATAAACATACGTCATTTAGCTTCATTTACGAATGAATGAATAAAATGATAAATTACAAAACTTCGCGCGTAATATAACAGAGCATATAGAAACTTTTTATTATGATACGATTAAGAAAAAACGGATTAGAATGTTTATGAATGACCGTTGCAGATTGAAAAAGAAAGGGGAGTTGAGAAAAACCAGAATCTGATTTTCAAATCAGTCGTCTGGAGTAAGGTACAGGTAGCCAAAAGCTTGAAAATAGTATGAAAATGACTTTTTTTATTCAAAAAAGTCGCCCACGTCGCCTTATCTTTAAATTAGTCTCAAAAGTCATACTTTCAGCCGTCGGTGGTCAGCCTGTTGCACGGAACGATTTATAGGGAAAATTCGGTTGATTCCTACTTTAGGACCCCCACTCTCGCCAACGCGACGATAAATATTGATATACAGTTGCCATTACGATTTTTTGTATTTATATTGTAGCCATACGGCAAAGGGTTTATTCGTAAATTTCTCTCAGTAATCAGCCGGTATTCCAGTTGATTTTGCACGTGATCAGTCATGAGTTTTGATCTTTGATAAGGCCGTTGCCTACGAAATGCTCATAATATGTAGTATTACGTAGGGAACGATAAGGTTTAGAATCCTTTTACGCATTTTCGATCTTTGTTTAGAAAATTTCTATTGGCACGTATTAATAGGAGCAGACGATTTCAACTCATTTATATTAGCATCGTCAAGCACAAATAAATCTGATACGGGAAATTTGGTTGCTAGGGTAACTTTAAATATTAAAGTATACATATGTATTTTTATTTATGCATTAATGATATAATTTAATATCATGGACGCAAAAATTTCTGGCATCTGAAAATTGGTTGCTACACTGTTAAAACTATCAGTTCAACGTTGTACCATGCATTGGTGAAAAGTAAACCGAGTTACCAAAAGATGGTGCGATCACTTTTACAAAAACAAGAAGTATTGGTTCAACTTGAAGTATGGTTCGAAGTTACACCATGATTCGGTATTTTCTCCGCTGTTCAGCGATCGAAATAAACCAACCAACCATTGAGAAACACAACACAGCGACAGCGGCATCCGCGACCGTTCGCGTTAGGGCTAGCAAGAAGGTGAAGGTGTCTGAATTCGTATCTGCATAATCTCTTCTTGGAGCCCAATAAGGTATGTATTGTATATTTCTCATTCATTTATTATTTATATGTGAATTCTGAAATGTGTTTTGACCTAATAAGAATATTAACACAAATTTACTGTATTTAGAGCTTAAATACGACTGTGCCGCATGCAGCTGCCTATATGATTTCTGACAATCAAAAAAGTATGTGTATTTTTTATCGTTTTAGTATTTAGATGTGAATTTTTCGCCTTATATTATTTAAGATTTATGTTTTCCACACATTTATTGAATTCAGAGCCAAAATATAACAAGTGTGCTGCTTCTTGCCGGGTGCTTAATCCTGTATCTGGTTTGTTGTGATCACTTAAGTACGAGATAAATTCCGTAAGCGGGGGCAGTGTAGAGGTAGTGTTTTGGCTATGTTCAATTTGTATTATATTTCATTTGAAATATGTGTAGAAAGGTTTTAATAAGCTGTTTAGATAAGTGTATTGTAGCTTTGGTTTTATGTTTTCTTGTATATAGACGTTAAAAAAAAAGAAATTCGCCTAATAAACCTGCCCCTGCTTACAGAATTATTCCCGCAATGCATGCAAGCTTTGTTTTGGGTTACCGTACGTCTGCGATTAGCCTGGACGGACAGCCAACCCTACTGTCTGGGGTTTGTTTTACAATTATGGGGTAAATGTATTCAGCAGAAAGGCATAAACTTTCAGTATCCATACTGTTAAATATTCTGCTAAATGTTAAAATTCAGATTTTTCTTGCAAAATATATGATGTAATAATCAACGAACAAAACATTTCTGAAAAGTCATGCCTAATGAAAAATACTAATGAATAAATAAAGTTTAATATTCCAGTGAATTTTCATGACTTAGATAATTTCAAAAATATGTAATGGTTGCCCTTCCTCACCCACCCCCTTCAAAAAAAAAACCCTCATAGAACACTGTACTATATGCACTCAAAAATTTGGCACGCCATCTATGCAACTATTATGAGACTACCCAAGGTAGCAATAATTAGTAGCTCATCCACTTATTTAGAAATTAATGCTTATTTCGGACTATATTCCGTATACGGTGCTTTGTTTACATGTCAATGGTTTGTTTACAAATCATTGGCGAACAATCTGACGCGAGAGTGAGCGATGCACCGCCAACTGCCGGTGGTAGTTGTGACTGGCAACCATAAAGAATACGTGTTTCGTCAGGTTTGGGAATTTGAAATTGTTTGCGTTATTGATGGAAGGGAATGAAATGTGTTATGTTAATATAAGAAAAGAATTTGTGGGTGTTTGTTAGAAATATAGTACGTTATAAGCCGGTGGGTGTTGGGGACATTTCTGAGCGGTTATTTACCAAAAAAATAGAGGTAAGTGTTCTTTTTTAACGAATCTTTCGATGTTTAAGGTTTTTAATGTGAATTTTAAATGATATTTGAAGTGTTTATGTTTTCGTAAGTGCTATTTACGTGCTATTCTAATCATACTGACTTTATAAGAGGTGTACAACTAGGTTGTTTAATCCACCGATGTTTTTTTGAGTTGAAAACGGGCCAGTGTTTGCCCAGTTTACATTAGCTGTACAACTAGGTTGCTTAGTTCACTGTTGTTGTTTTTTTTAGTTAAAAACGGTCCACTGGTTGCGTAGTTTACATAGCTGTACAACTAGTTGCTGAATCCACTGAGGTTTTTTTAGTTAAAACGGCCACTGGTTGCCTAGTTTAGATAGCTGTACACTAGGTTGCTGAATCCACTGAGTTTTTTTAGTTAAAAACGGCACTGTTGCCTAGTTTAGATAGCTGTACAGCTAGGTTGCTGAATCCACTGAGTTTTTTTAGTTAAAAACGGCCACTGGTTGCCTAGTTTAGATAGCTGTACAGCTAGGTTGCTGAATCACTGAGTTTTTTTAGTTAAAACGACCACTGGTTGCCTAGTTTAGATAGCTGTACAACTAGGTTGCTGAATCCACTGAGGTTTTTTTAGTTAAAAACAGACCACTGTGCCTAGTTAGATAGCTGTACAACTAGTTGCTGAATCCACTGGGTTTTTTTAGTTAAAAACGACCACTGTTGCTAGAATGACTAGTAAACATGGCGACAGTCGCTGAGCTTGGCGTCGCCAAGCTCCAGCGACTGTCGCATGTTTACATGGGTGGGCACCGGCTTGTATGATTTTACGCTTATTTCAGCTATTCCTTCTCATTGATTTACACTAAGGGTTTCCTACAGGCTGCCTGTGGCCCTCGATGTCTTCCTCTGTGGCCTATGAAGCTTTCTGGGAAAATAATTTGCTACTTCGAATTAGATGCTCTTATTTAAGGAAAAGAAGTTTTTGTGAAATCCATGTCAGTTTTGAATAGTTTTCATTTGCAAATAAATTTGATTTTCTTTGTTTTCCATGCAATTTGGTGCTTCCATGCGTGATCTCTTACCTCCCCTCGCTTTTCACATCTGTTAACTCGTCTGTGGACTTATTTGATTCAAAGATAGAAGCCACCTCTCAGTTTTTAATTTACTCCATCTCCCGAGACTCAGCAACAGAACTTGCTGTAAAATCCTTTCTGGAGCTACAGCAGACAGACACCGATTATCATTGAACATTTAGTGTGTTTTTAATTCCCAACACTACACTCAGTCCGAGTAGTAAATGTCGAGTATTCTGCTACTCGGTACATCACTAATCTCTATGATGGTACATTTGAAAGTTTACCTTAATTTCATGAACTTTAAGTTCAGCTATGGACCTAAGCCATTTTTTTTTAAAAGTATGTATTTCCAATATTAAAGGTTTTATACTCGATTTATGATTTTTTAGAACTTCCTTTGTTTTCTTTAATTCATTTTTATATGCGAAAATATTCAGGCAAAAATTCAAGGGGATATTCCTTTCTCTGGTGTCGCCCTCACCCTCCCTCCCCAAAGATATATATATGTGTGTGTGTGTGTGTGTCGGGGCACGAAATTTCCACTCACCGACTCGCTGTTGGTGAGTTCGAATTTGGTCTAATTATGGATGGAGTTCATGTTCATACATGGAAAAAAAAAGTTGACACAGCCGGATGTAGAAAGTATGTAAAGATACAATTTCACATACCATTTATCCTTTAAAAGAAAAAGAAAAAAAAAACGATATGTTCAGCAGAACAATTAAAGCGAAGTGCCCTTTATGCCTATGCATTCTCTCTTCACGTTTTGTGCAGCCCAGCTTTTAACCGAATTAAAACTGCATATAGGAATGCATTATCAACAAGCACTATGCCATACTTTCTTCTCACCTTCCCGAACCCACTTCTTACACACAGCAATCAGAATCCCAGGGTCAAAAGACTAGTATTGGCACCAAATGAACGAGCGTGTTGAATATAAATATTCACTCCCCTCATGCTGCAGTTTGCCTTGCCCAAAAAAATCTGTTTAGAAGGGAGTGGGAGACAGCACGAGTAGAAGGGGGTGCTTACATTTTAGTATTTCTCACTTCCCTTCCTTACTGCCGCAAAAGTGAGCTGAATGTAAACGAGGCATCATACTTTAAATGTTCAAATGTTCCCAATTTCTATGGAAGTAGGAATTTTAGACACTGTAAACCCCGTTATTATGAAACATATTCAAATTTCAGGTGGAGAAAGAAGATAGCACCAAAAAAGTTTTGTATTGCACAATCGATGTTTGACAGTAATTCCCTTTTATTCCTAGATTTAAGATTGGATAATAGATAGAAGATTCTTATCTCCAGACAATAAAGAGGGAAATCTCAGTGCCAGATGTAAAAAATTGCAAGCAATTTATTCATAAAAATTTCTCTTGATAAAAAAATACATAAATTGAACAAATATTTTCAAATACTTTAATTTTATACCTTATCAATGGAAAATATATTTTTAAAAATCTGTTAATTCAGGGAAAAAAAAGTATAATTTTTTAAAAAATTTTAATTGAAGTATATGTAATTAAGGTAAATATAAAAAAAAATTATAAGTAAAGTATTTGAAAATATTTGGTAAATATACACATTTTTACAGTGCTAAATAATTTTTATGAATGAAATTTATGCAATTTTTTGCATCTGACACAGATTTCCCCCCTATTTTCCAAATCATGGTGCAACTTACTACACAAGCATGGTTCTATTATTTCTCAAATTATGGTTCAACCTATCTACCAAATCATGGTTCATCCTTTTTACCAAATCATGGTTCAACCTTTTTACCAAATCATGGTTCAACCTTTTTACCAAATCATGGTTCAACCTTTTTACCAAATCATGGTTCAACCTTTTTACCAAATCATGGTTCAACCTTCTACCTAATCATGGTCTTGGAGAAAGTACCAAGAAATGGAATAATGTTTCTCCTTGGGAAGGATGCAGCTAATTCAGCACCATATAATGGTGAAACGTTGAACCACTTGTTTTAACAGTGTAGGACAATTTTAAATGTTAATATTTTAAGTTATAAGAATTGAGATCTTTTCGAATTTACTAGTTGATAACTATTTCTAAACAGCGGATTCGGTGAATTTATCTATTCTGTTTCTTAATTTGGTGACGTGTTTTAAATTTGCCTTTCAAATTTTTAAAACTCATTGCAGAATTAGTTCTTTTGTTAATTATTTTAACATTCTGATTCCATTTCCTAAAATTGTTGCGATTCAACCTACTTCATAGGTTAAAATAAAGTAAAAATTCACGAATCCGCTTTCAATAAAGGAAATACATATGAATTTAAAGAATCTGCTCATAAATTCTTGTCATTCGGAACATGTAAGTACATCATTACATTTATTTTACCTGTCAACTAATTAATTTTTAATAGTTGTCGTCAAATTCCGTATTTGGTGCGTTTAATGCTGAATTGTTCACATTAATTTCATCCAGTTTCTCTGGGAAACGTTGAAACTTGTGCGCATGCATGATCATGGACTATTGACAGGAAGGTTCGCCAAAACGCGGCGATTTTTTACGTTGGCGAGAGTGGGGGTCCTAAAGTAGGAATCAACCGAAAATTCTTAAAAAATGATACTATATTGAAAACATTCACTCAGCTAGAAGTTTGACTGGTACAAAAAAGAAAAAAAAATAACCTAGTACAAAATTGTATAGTATCTAGCTAATAGTTTTTAGTAGATTTGTTTCTTTCTGTTAGATGCATTGTAGAAAAATAGTAAAAAGACAAAAATTTGTTTTGCCAAACTGTTTAAACTAGACTTAACAATAAATTAGAAATAAAAATCGGCATTGTTTGAATGTTGACATTGTTTAAAATTTCTTATTATTTTGTCAAGTATCAAGTCCAATAATTAGTATGAAAATCGGTATTTCTTAAGTTTGGCTATTCTGTTTATCTAGTCACGTGCATAGAAAAAAAAAGCGAGTACTGTTATGTGAAAATCTGACAAACAAAAAAATAAATAAATAAATAAAACACGGGATAATTTACATGAAATGTATTTTTCTTTTTCTTTCCGCTTTCTCTCTTTATTTCTTTTTTTTTTTTTTGAGAGGGGTTGGGGCATAAAATAAAGGATTGAAAAGGATGTGTTTTAATTTTTCAATTTCTTTTCACACTTTTAACAAAATAAAATTTTGCCTGCATTTCATGTGTGTAATAGTTGTCTGAAAATGCGCTGAGCAGGCCTAATTACGTATCAAATCGAAAGATTCCTCATAAATTAACTATACTGATATGTGATATATATATTTAATTAGAAAAAAGCTACGAAACACGTATTTATATCCCTATGTATCATTATTAATAGTTTAACAGAGACTTTTAATTCTGTCGAAACAATAAGAACTAACATCAAACCAAACATACTTACTTCAACCTGCGAAAAATAAGAAATCTCAGTAAGTCATAGCAAAACTAAAACTAAAATAAAATAAAACAAAGTGTAACCAAATAAAGAAAAAAAAAGTCGAACTGTAAATACATTAGAACACTTAGCGAGGATAATTTGACTTCAAAGAAAATAGTCTGCTTCAGAGAACATTTCATAATGGATTGAAACACCCACATTTAACGCTTCGCTGAATTCCGTAACTCCCAATTGTTATCCTGAGAATTGGATGTATTGGTGTGAAGCTTCTTATAAACATGGATAACGCTTGTACACTCGATGGAAGATAAACAATGCAAATAAACATGCTTCTTGCGCGAAGTTTACTATGTTTTGCGCAGGCCGTGTAAAACTGGAGAAGCTTTAAGAGATAGTTTAAATTTCGAATTGTTGATTTGCTGACGCTCTTGATAAATAGGGGTATAATTGTTACGCTGAATGAACTCTTTCAATGAGTTATTTATTTGTATTTTGTAAAATTTATTCCTGAGACTATAGCATCCAAATTGAGCATGTTTTTAACTGTAGGTAGGTTAGTAACTAGGAATAGATATTTCCACTTTTGGAATTTAATTTGTTTGGTTCGAAACAAGAAATATACTGAGTACTCGGTATATATATTGTATACTCGGCCAATTTCCAAGTAATCGACACTCGTCTAAATTTTGACTCAGTACTCGATTGACATAAAGTAGTTGTAAGAATTTCAATGTTTTACTTGTTAAACACTTAGAAATGAGCTAATTTATTAAAAAAAAAAGATTAAATATGTGCAAGAATTAAGTCCATAATAATATATCTATGACACGAAATAAATAATAATAATAATAACAATAAAATAAATAAGGAAAACCTGCAGTTGGGAAATTACTGCAAATCAAAATCTAGCACTATATTTGTAAAAATAAGTCACTTTTAAAGCTGTGTAGGAAAATATTACGATTTTTGATAAAGGACAAATTTCCAGGAAAAGATTATGAAGTATAATATTGAAATAATTTGTAGAAAAAGAAACTCAAAATAAGTTAGAATGCTATATAGAAAATATTTTAATACTATATTGAAAATATTTTAATTTGGTGGGTCGCAAAAAATGCAAAGACGCCAGCTGTTTTAATTCTTTTAATACTTCCCTACTTTTGAGAAACGTATTCGCTTTAAGCTGCGCTAGAAGATGCAAACAATATTTTTTTTTACAAAATCGGCAGCTTGAAGTGTCAGATGTAGCAGTGATCCTAATCTGTGTACATACTAGACATGGTGTATGTACATGGATAATCTGTGTACATGGATGCGAGACGAGACGAGCATTTTTAGCATTATTATTAAGGGATTTTGCGAGACGAGAAAAAAATTTCAGCTGCCTTTTTCCGTATCGCGTGCATTTTTGCACATTTAAGACACTTTCAAAAAATAATTATAAGTTTTTATTGAGTTTATGTTACCTTAAAGGAAAACTGAATGCTTCCATTTCAAAAAAGTGCAGAATTCTTCATTTGCGTACCTGTGATTTCTTTACAACTACTCGGTACTCTGTGTTGGGTAACTGTCCCTCGGTCGAGTAGTAAATGGCTCCATCAAAGTACTACTCAGTACTAGTGACATACCATTCGAATTAATTGTGCAATCGATTATTACTATTCGAATAGAATCAATAATTTATCTATCGAATACTGAATATTCGACATTTTAACTATTCGAAATTTCGAGTGTTATTCGAAATGTCGTTCGAATAGATTTTTAAAAATCGATTACCTCGAATAAATTTAATAATCGATTGATTTGAATGGTTTATTCATTCATCCATGCCCATCACTACCCGCTAGATCAATGTTCAAAGAGCGTGGCTGAACTTTTTTAATACATAATTTAAATAAGAACATATTTTAAGGATTAAGTACAGTTTTTTAAAGAACAACTTTAATACAAATTTCCCAACTTGTTTCCAGATGCCCATGCACAGTTATCAATATTCATTGATTCGTTTAAATTTTTAGTAATTTAAGCACTTACAAGAATGGATGAATGCGTTAAACAACTTACTCGATTTAACAAAACAGATTGTTATTGTTGGATATAAATTAAATTGTATGCAACTTATTATTATTTTTCTTTTCGGTCGCATTTTTTTTTCTTAATGTTACCTTAAAAATAAATTTTCATTACCGTTCTAATTAAATTTTATTATGATTCTAAAGTTATTTTTAACGTGAAATTTTAGATTTCCCTTACTTAAAGACACGTAATTGCGTAAATACGTACAGTAAACACACAATAAAAACATAAAATAAAATAACATAAAGTTATTATTTTAAGAAAATCCACATGCAAGAGAATCATCATTATATCAACTATCAGTTAGACAACATAAATGCATAACTTAGAATGATTAGTTTAAAAATTCTTGAAACATTGTTAACGCATTTTTTTTTTTGTGGTATTTCGACGTTTATAAAAATTATGCATATTATATATTTTAACATGTTTAGTTATGACATTACGCCAGGTAATGTAGTTTATATACTCAATAAAAGTACATTTACCAAACTAAAGAAAAAAAAACTAAGAATACATTTCAAAACAAAATATTACATACTATTTCTTATATTACAATCAATTAATAAAATTAATTTGCGTAATTACTAAAATTATACAATATTTTCGACTAAAATTATAGCATAAATTCCCAGTATGGGAGCACCGGAAGAAAGGCTGATGGTCATTCAGTGTACGCTGAAATCACTATTACAAGTTTAATAATTTTGTGGAATTTCAGATTCGCATGTAAAATAATGTTTTTTAATTACATTTTTGTCATATTTCAGAAAATAATAACGAAAAGCAGAGAATAATGTGATTACTTCAGGAAAGTTTATAAAAACCGTAACAATTCACATATTCTTATAGATTTATAAGTGAAAATAATATTCCGCCAAACTTCAAGAAAGCTTTTTCACTAACACTGGAAATGAGTATAGACAATACTTTATTATGGGATTATGGGATTTTTGTTGAAGATCATTAAAATTTTTGAGATCTCGTCGACGTAGTCTGATCTTCATTCGTACTTGGAAGTTTGGGCAAAATCTCTGAGTGCAAGTATACTGTTATTATTATTTTTTTTTTTTACTAGGCAGCAAAGTACTAGGCAGGGAAACAAGATTTACAATGTTTCTTTCTCGGGGAGCTTGTTACAGTAAATAGAAAAATATAATTTTTTTATTCGAGGATCAATTCAGTTTATTTGAAAATAAATATTTTAAGTATTAAATGAATAAATTTTGGAACAATCCGTCTTAAAATATAAAATGAGAACAGAGCTAAATAATTAATTTGCTAAAATTACGATCTTTTGAAAAAATTGTCCTAAAATGTCCTACTATTTGAGATACTTGAGAGAAATTCCTTCTGTATTTTATTAGAAACAGGAGCGCTTTTAAAATATCAGACCATTTTAGAACAATATTTCAAAAGTCCGGAATTTCAGCAAATCCTGGTTCCGTACGAACCCTGTGAGAAATATTTTCATAGTTCGCTAGATAAGATTTTCATATCCTCTTCGCATCGGACAAAAAATTCGCAAATTAAAGAGCAATCTCGTAATTATTAAACCTATTACACTTAAAAACAGTAAATAGAAAGTGTATTTTCAAATAATTTTTCAATTAAAACTTATTTCTTGATCTCTGTTACCGCTGTAAAAAGTTGTTATCGCCCACAAACGAAGACTGTCAAGACACTTTTAAAGGCTAATGATGTCCTAAAGTTCTTGGCAGCTATATAAATTTCGAAAATAATATTTATTAACAAATTCAACTTCGGAAATTTCAATAATATTCAAATACTCTTTTGAGCAACGGCAAAGACAAAATTGCGGCAAACAAATATAATGTATATCTGTGTGTAGGATTTACACATTCATGTGCGTTAAAATCATTTATCAAAATTAAAGCATCGACCCATATGTACGTCAATTCAGAACTACAGAAAATCTTGAAGAATCGTTTTAACAGTGGAAAGAGAAAGGTCCACATATGTGGCCCGCTGGATGGAACCAGTATGGTCTGTAACAGTATTTATGACTGTATCTTGGAAGAATCAACAAATTAAAGTGAATTGATGAGAGAAATTATGAAATATTAGTCTAGAATCACGGTTTGTTACGAAAAATAATTAACACTGTGCAAATAAAAGATGATGGATTTATATTTTTCACGTAATCTTAACAACATTCTTCAAAGTAAAAATAGACAATCTGAAAATACGAAATTGCTTATTCTTAAAGAAGTCCCATAGGATTTTATAAACACCACTGTTCATTTAGTTTTTATGTAAACAGTTTTCGTATACTCATATAGATATTTTAATCCATTCTGAAAGTCAAGAAAATGCAAAAATTTATCAAGTAATTGTTTGAGAATTTGCGTGAACAAATGCAATGCTGTATCACTTTTTTTTTTAAATATATGCATACAACCACTCAATTTTTTTTTAATTACAACAAATTTTCTACTTCAGTTTTATAAATAAATAATTAGTTTCTCTAAAAACACTTAGCTCTGGATAAATCTAAGAAAATATTATTATACCACACCAGTAAGTGGTGTGGTATATAATAATAAAAAGAGTATTCGAACGTAAGTCAAATTTCCTATATGTCAGTTTCATATCTAATTTATTGCTCTCCGTAAAAGTGAATCAAGTCTTACATAATAAATTCTTATATTTCATTATAATGTTGAGTTTTTCCAAAAACTAATCAAAGCAAAACTAAAATAAGAATTTTGGCTATTACTCGAATTTTTTTCCCTCAAGTAGGTACGCATGATTTACTTTTTACGCATTACTTTTTCACATTATTTTATATGTATACGCAAACCCTCAAACAGTGAAATAAATAAATAAGAAAACTCACCACAGTTGACGAGTCCCGGAACGTAAAGAATGAGAACCATCAGGCATAGTAACATTTTTCCTGAAGTGTGAGAAAATCCATTTGCGAACTTAAAAGTGCTAGCGCGGGGAGAGGCACCGAATGCAACGTTCAAAGGGACACCAAACGATAATTCACAGTCCCACCAGTCCGGCGCACCACCTCCCCCACCTTGAATGCCGAAAGCTGACGAATAATCCATGGCAAAACGACGGTTCTCCATTGCTCTTGGTTATCCTTTCACGGGAGTTTATCCATTATATAGTATATATATATAAAAAAAACAGCACACGGGATAGTTCTACGATATACTGCTGATTAATCAATTTATGTAGATATATATAATATATCCTCAAATACCACAAGAAATCCTTATTTTATACACACAGCGTTTATTTATTTCTTTTGTGATAAGATTTGTAAATTGTGAAGACTTTTCTGGCAACAACAATTTTTTTTTTTTTTTTTTTTTAAGAAAAAAGAAAGAAGCAGACGATTATTTCTCGGAGGTGTTTAGTAAACATTGGATTATTTCCACGATCTTAGTTTCTTCTCTTTATAAAAATAGAATGCGATGTCACCATCGGAACGGAGATAGAAACACTCTTGTGTTAAAACAGAAAAATAATAATAGAAGAGAAACTACGATTTAAAAAAATAAATAAATAAAAACCAGGTGCTAATTCTGGATTACATGCACTTGAAGCACAGCCAAAACAATGTAAATGAACAGCGTAAGAGAGTCATGCCTTTTATTATTATATATATTTTTCTCTTATTATTATTTATTTATCTTTTCTTATTTTTGTATTTTGTATCAGTACCTAGCCATAACCGCAATGTTTATAACCGAGCTCCAAAGTTCAACGAATTGCGGTTGATAGCGCTTTTCTTTTTTCTCCAAAAGCATGCACAACAACAGCAAAGAAAAAAAAATATAAGAGAACGACCAGAGAGAGAGAGGTGTTGTGTTCCAAAGAATTTTTATATGTGCGGATCACACCACAAGCACCTGGCGTAGAATTCCAGAGGCCTGCACTCGGCGTCCATGTTCTTCACATTTAGAACGGAATCAGTGAATTCTGGAGCGCACGATTAATCCAGAGAGGGGTAGGATGCTACCTTGCAGGGGTTAGTTTTGGGGCACGAGACTGCAGAGAAGGTTTCAACCCCGAGCACTTTTACGAACACACACACTCACACTCGCGCTATGTGCCTTCTGCTGTTCTGTTGGCAATGGGGGGAAAAGGTAGTAGGGAAAATTGTGCAGAGTCATGTGACCCGTGACGTTTCGGCAAACGGAGAAGAGAAGGATGCGCGTTTAGCGCCATCTGTCGATAATAAGCGACACTGCTGTAAAAAAGAAACCTAAGTAATCGATGAAGCCTTGCCTTTTATTGTTATTTTCTATGAATAATTTCTTTTTTTTTTTTTTTCTATTTTTGCACCCGTCTGATATAAGAGTAAGAGGCAGAGGCTTTTCTTTGCATTTTATATAGAGATGTAGAAAAATAGAAGCAAGATGATGGATTGCCCTAGGATTATTAGAATTCGAAGATAAGATAATTCTCGAAACCGAATAAATTGAGGATTAAAACAAACAAAAGAGAAAAGGGTATTTTTATAAATAAAATAATGCAGTGTAAACATTTTTTGTCTATAGATTTTAGTGATTTCAGTGATTTGTTTAAAAATGTCTTTGACAGTTAATTTTATTTTTCTGCTGTTTAAAATTTTCTTCCGAACTTCGCAATTTTTAAAATTGATTTTTTTTTTTTTTTTTTTTTACTTTAGTCGCAATTAAGCTCAGATGGAAAACAAACAATACAGATAACACATTTATGGTGTATGGGCAAGTGCCACTTAGAAAAGAAATGGCTTTAAGATATTGGCTGCTTCTATTATATTCTGGCTGAACGGGATAGATTTTTAAAAAATTATGTTTTTTAAATAAATAAATAATGAAAAAAAAATCATATAGTTTTGAATTAACATCATACTGAAAAAGTTGTATTTACACACTCTCAAAAAAGTATTCGTGTAAGAGTTCAATTTCCAGTTTCGTATATTAAATAATTATTTATTATGGATTATGAATTAGATTATGTATAATTATAACATTTCATGTTTCATGAGTTGTGCGTTTTTTAAAAATTCATTAATTATTTGCAACGTTTAACTAGGAAATTGCGTTTATACTCGAATACTTTTTTGAGATGGTGTACATTGTATAAAATTAAATAAATAAGCAAATAAAATCGAGAACTAAGCAATTTTCATAATTTAAATGTTTGGTTATTACCTGTGCTGGGAATATTATTAATGCTCATATCTTACAACACGTGTTTTATAAATTTTTCGGATACTTATAATCATTGGATTCTCGAATTTCGCTTCCCAGCGGTTGCTCCGAAGACCCGTACGCTCAAATATCTCTCACATGTTTACGTTGATAGCAATACTTGTATTTTACAAACATCTGCGTTCATTACAGATATTTAATTAATAAAATGAAAATTATTCAACAATTGAAATTGTGTGTTAATATTTATTTTGAATTATAAATTATCATTACATTAATTATTCAAGTACTAGGGTAGAGTTTAATATTTACCCTAGTTTTAATTTAACTTGTATTTTAAACTAGGGCAAATATTAATGTTGAAAGTATGAGAATAAGCAGAATATAACATGCAATGCTTTTTATGTCTTTTAGCATGCGGGAAAAATTAATATCGAATGCAGTGTGCAGTGGGATTTTGAAGGCTTCCATGCAGTTTAGGCTTATTTGGAAAATCCCCCACATTTCTCCAGGGTAATGCTGTTCTTTTCGTCCTGACAGTAACTTCTGCAAAATTCGGCAGCCGTTGGCAAAGGGTAATATTCTTGTTTCAACTTCTCTGCCAACTTGTCCATACTTTATTTGCCGTAAATGGGTCTATCATACCTGGCAATTCATATTCCTATTATATATTATTCTTACTGCTGTGGTATGCTTCCTATTGAACATGATATTTGTTTCTTCATAGCCCTTTTACGGTGGTGCAGAAATAATTAAATAAATTTTTCAGTCTGTGGCAATAACTTTTTTTGAGTTGTTTCAAGGTATTTAAAAAAATGAAATAGTGTATGTTATTGAGGTTTATTATATTAATGCTGTTCGTTGGAAACGGTCGGTGAGGAAAAATAGGTCAATTACAGAGCCACACAAAAGAAATACTGAGTACATTTAACTTGTTATTTGAATTCAATGCAGTAATAACGATTTCTTAACTGTTTTTTTTTTCCTTTTAACTAATATTTACAAATTAAAAAAAGTGTACTGGATAAGTTACTGGGTGTTTTAAAGACTGTTAGTTTAGCAGTATTAATCTTATTCCCCCTCGCAATGTATAAGTATAGATGGAACTAATCTTTTAATTTTTAATTTGTGGTCGTGTTGATGGAGATAGCCTTGGCCAGAAATCGACTATAAGGTGGGGTGTTAACAATTTTGTAAACCTGATATTAATTTTGTTAATTGATAATTTTGTATGTACAATATCTTTTAAATATCTTTTTCAGGACTTCGGACCGGAACTGAACCGGAAACCGAAAACCAGAAAAAAAACGTTATTTTGGTCGGAACGAAAACCGGAACTGAACCGAAAAAAAACAATACCTGTTTAATTGGGTTCGATAAATCTTCAGTCATTTTGTTGCTGTAACCAACTTACCAATTAAAATAAGAATAAAATCTTTTAAATTTTGATATAATTACATTTTTTGTTTGTGATATAATTATATATATATTTTTTTGTACGAATAAGAATATTTCAGAATAAGAATTATATTCATTCGGAACTGAACCGAAAACCGAACATCCTTATTTTTGACTGAACGAAAACCGAAAATGAACCGATATATTGATTTTTAGTTGAACTGGAACGAAAAGAATTACGGTTCGAAGCCCTGATCTTTTTTTTTTTTTTTTTTACTGCTTTCAAAATTTGATTACCCAGATAGTTAATTTATCGTTTACGGTTACTTCAGTGCTCATAACAATTGTATTCTTTCCATAAATAATCTAACTTTTGCGTTTCTCAAAACTTTACTTCTAGTCTCTGGTATGAACAGATTCCACTAGTAGGTTTTGCACTAAATGTGCATCTTGCTTTTGAAAGAAAATTATGTTATATTTAAAGAGAAATAAAGAAGCATATATATATCATCCAAATATAATATTAAAATTACTTCCATCCTGGTTCTGGGTCAAGGTCGAAACAAGAGAGTAAATAATAGGTTAGCTTAGAGAAAGAACTCTTATGGGGGTAATTTGCTACCCCGTGCAGTGGAATGGGAGAAAAGTGCCTATCATTTCCCCCCAGAGATGGGGAACGATTTCAGCAGCTAGCGCTGATGGGTACGCACATAGGAGTTTCCCGTTACCGTACCGTTGTTTTCGGAGCACGAATAGCAAGAATGGTGTTAAGCGTTTCTCGTTTCAGACGGTCAGAGATGTTGCAGAATTTCTGAGCATAGTGTAATTTTTCAGCAAAAAAAAAAAAAAACGAACGAACGAAGAAAAACGTGTTGGAAACATCGATTGCAAAGCAATATCAGTGATGTGGATCCCATATTTAATATTAATTGTCATCAGTGATGTGGATCCCACATTTAATATTAGTTGTCATCTGTTTTCTGTTTCTTAAATTTAATCTGTATAAAATCAAAGCATTTTATCTTTTATTTTTGTCCTCATTTTTCCTTTTATCAGATTTCAAAATTTGTATTTCGTTTTTTCCCGCATGCAATAGACTTTTTATTTATATTCATTTCCATCTGGCTTGAGCTGTAAATAGATGTTCTTACGTCTGTTTGCAACTTGTAATGGATTTTTCACTCCCCATTGTTATTTGGTGTTATGGCACACTTTATTTTGATGTCATGCACCGACTTTCAGCATATCCCAAACGCTGCTTGTTTAATTTAACTTCACTGGTCTAAATATAGTGTAACTGTGTAATTGACGTTTGCTAGTACAGCCAAGTGTATTCGTTCGCGAGACAGGTTCTGTGCTGGCATCTTTTTTAACTCACTCCACCTCTGGTAGCACGTATTTTCATCGCTGGCCATCACAGACGGTAACATTTAATATGTTTTTTTAAGCTGCCTTCTCAATAAATAAGCTTTTCTTTCAAGATCTTGAAGTCCTCATGTCTTTATGTTTTGCTACTGAGTGTTTCAAACTTGAGTATTGCTATAACAATGCTCTAATTCAAGTTACACATTTAAAATAGTTTAATTAAGTAATTTCTTTATTATATAAATATCGATTGTAATGCACTGTCTTCTAGCACAATTCCTTTTGCGCTTGTACTATTGTTAAACGAAAATCTTCAACATGATTGATTCCATCTTTGAAAAGACGAAACGGCAGTAATTTCGCCTTTTGTGCCAAACATTGCTTCTCGCCAAAGATTCATTTCAGGAATCTGTGATGTGAAGAAAAAAAAAAATAATTGCCATCTCCACGTTTTTACAACGATTGCGTGCACAGATTGATCCATCTAAGACACCAAAATACTTGTCCTTAATCACTATCTTTAGATCTTAAGCTATATTGACCTCATATCAGTACCATACTGCACTAGTTTTGATACTGGGCATTCATACCCTTGGGAACTTTAATGTTTTAATTTTATTTTAAGCAGTGAAAGTTTCTGAAATATATTTCAAACGACTTCCCGTGCCCTTGGAAGTTAGTATACTGGTATTATTTTGCATATCAACTGAAGAAAAAAAACTAATAATGCTACATATAATTTTCAACAGGGTACATGGCACACCACATAGTTGTAACACACATGAACTTCGTAGCAACTGATGCATATTTACAATTATAGCACATACAGACTAATCTTCTGCATAAACAGTAAGCAGTTTTCAGTTTTCTTAAAGTGTTTATCATAATAGAGTGTTATTTACGATATACTGCGGATCACGTTAAAATAATTAAACAAAAAATTTATAAATTCTGAAGCCCGTTAAAATATACTTCTGTTATGTTCAGCTCTTATAGTGAGATTTGATTAAAATGTTTTCAAGGTATAGTCGAGGCAACTTAATGTACTAATAGGTATTTTGCCACGAAAAACTATTCTAATAAGCGGGGATATTCCATTATCCGGGATTACTTCGATAAATTACTGTGGTTTGGTGCATTGAAAATTTATTTCAGTAAGCGGGATGTTCTTTTAATCGATATTCCGTTCAGCGGATTCCACTGTAATACTTAATTCATTTAATTTTTCTGCATATGTTTAGTGAATATTCTCTAAGAAAAAATAGCTTTATCAATTAATGACACACTTACAATTTCAGTGCTAAAAGTTTTGTTGTTGAAGCGTACAAATTAATTCACATAATGTCACATAAATTTTTGGAATAAGAATTATTCACACGGAAAAAAATATTTTGTTGAATCAAACAAAAATATGGTTAGCGCTATTTCAATTAAATAATTTTTTAACTAGATATTTGTTAAAATAACAAGTTATTTGACTGAATTAATTAACAAAAAATTGGTTAATTCAACAAAATTATTCAGCTGGAAAAACGGCAACCACGTTTTTGCCGCATTAACAGAACATCTTTTTTCAATACATAATTCATTATTCTTACATATTCTCAAGCTGCATCATTCTCATTATATTATTGTAAGTAACAAGTTTTATTTTTAAATTCAACTATAAAAATATGACCTACACCAAGTAACTGTTTATTACGGATTTGCCTAGACAGAGTAATATAAAAAGCACATATGATTGACGTACATTACTGGGACATTTAAAACTACTTTAGTGATTCTTTTAGTGACTTAAAATGCTCCCAAATCTGGCAAAGAGCAATTGCAATGGTGTAACTGAACACCGTGAAACATTTGGGAAAATTGGATAGATAACACTAGCACTTCTTTAATTATGCATAAAATTTTACTCTTTGCGAACAAAAAAAGTTTCAATGTTCTGTACAAAGTAGGATTTTAAAAAAGATTTTAAAAATGTAAGCTTTATCGAATAAATGCATTTTTGTTCAAATAAAATGTGTGCACTAAAGTAGGTTTTACAGCACTTTGAAAAAAAGAGAAAGCACAAAATTTGGAATCTCTAATGTTGTTTTTTCGTTACATTTCTTTTTATCAGCAAATCCTACATTTTTATACTTATAAAAGGGTATTTTATATCGGATGTTAGAACTTTTCTTTTTTTTTTCCATTCTTCTTGTTTTCTTTTCTTGCCTTTTTTCTTTCTTTCTTTCTTTCTTTATGATTTTTCAAACTTAAGTCACTGCTATTCTCAGGTTTTGACACAGAATCGGAAATATTGTTTCTAATGTAGATTTCTTACATATTTCTCATTTGAGGATTCTACTTATTTAATACCGTCTGTATAAAAGAAATACTCTTACATCTTTTTATTTGTTCTGTATATTATCAGAAACATAAATATCCAGAATAAAGAAAGTTAAAGCAGATGTACCAAAAATGCACCGGGATACACTTGATACAGCACGTTTTGTACGATAGATACATAGAGCTACTAACAGATGCAGGATAACTTTGTTTGCAGTATGTTAAAGAAGTTTGTTGAATGCAACAAAAATTTGTCTCTATTTGAAACCAACAATTTAGTTGAATAAATAAATATTTTTTTAATTAACCTAACCGTTCTTAGATTAAAATAAAAAGATGAATAAAAGTTGAATTAACGAAAATATTGCTGGTTTAACAAAATATTTTTGTAAGCATAAATAGATACAATGTACTTTTTAAATATGCACACTTGTATATATATATATATATATATATATATATATATATATATATAATTATTATTATTATTTTGACAAAATTTCTTTGACACTATTTAACCAAATAATTTTAAAAACTTTTTTAACTAAAATGTTCGTTCATTTAAAAATTTATTTTTGATGCAACGACAATTCTGTTAATTTAATAAAATATTTTGTCCAACTTTATTATTTGGTCAAAAGAGTACCAGAGAAATTTTTGTTCGATCAACTAAGTTTTCTCGAATCGTATTTTATGTGTTCTTCCACAGAAAAAATAGCAAATAGATTATATTTTTACATAATTTTTATAGTATATTTAGTATTAGACATCTATGTATTTTTCATAAAACTTGATAATCACGTCAAGTTATTTTTTAGGGGAACTTTGGAGCCACGAACAGATTTTACGTGCATCAACTCCCATTAGCGTACACGATCGGTTTGCACAGTTTCTTGCAGTATATTTCCCACTGGGAAGAACATTCATATCTAGAAAAATGGAGGCTGGAACTGATAAAAGCAAACGAAAAACTGAAACCAGTCAATGATGTATAGAGGAAACTAAGGTCAAAAGTAACACGGGTCAATTGAACATTTAGTATTTAATACATGACATGTTTCTTACAATAATCAAGATATGGCTGTATGGAGTACGGCAAAAAGCCCTCTAATAATTCAAGAACAGAAGCAACCAAGATGTCAGTTGAGATTCATGCGTTTTAGTGTGGTTAACGCGTTTTTTGTAATTCAGAGTAGAAAGTTGTTTTCCCTAGTTTTTTCTTCTAGTACATACAGGTAAGGCCCAGTAACTAATCAATGCCTAAAAACGTTTATTCTTATTTTCCTACAGCACATTTCAGAGAACCGAATGATAATTTCAAAATGGCATCAAAGTTTCAAGTGTTAAAAGAGATCGTGAAGACGATTTTTACTTTTGCGTCATTTGCAAAAATTGCACCTCACCCAAACGGTGAATGCCCAAATTGTTTTTCTGACCAGCTTTTCTTAATAATGTCAATAATTTGTTTAAATGCTCTATTTTACTATAACACCGGTCAACAACAACAACAAAAAATTTTTGGTTTTCTGTTCTCTTGCTTAAATTCTGATTCTAGACATTGAAAAACACTTAAATTTTCATTTTTAGTTCTTAAAGTTTGCTTTTGTCTGATTTACGTCGATAAGTATATTTTAATTTATTTCAGAAACGAAAGATGGCAGCACTTTGATTAACCCGAAAGTAAACTGTATTATTTTTTGTAACTCTGCAGTATTACTTGTAATATTATTTGTAGTATTATTTGTAATATTATTATTTGTTTGTATTATTATTTACTCATGCGAACATAAAAGAAATACGAAAAATATTCATTTTTAGACATTAATTTCTTATTATTTTACATTTATATGTTGTTGTTTATCACAAATATTTAATAAAAAAGACTTTTATATCCAGCAAAAACTTTTCTGATTATAATTTAGAGTGGAATTATAAAAAAAATGTATAAAAATCAGTGATTTTTGTCAAAAAATTGAAAAATTGCTTTAATTTCTACAAAAGCAAACTTTCATTTAAAAATAAAATTATTTTCCTTAGTTTTGGAGTAGGAGAAACTAAAATTTAGCATGTAGAAATCAGACACAAAAATCGTGTTGACCGGTCTCATCGTCAATTTAAGAGCCTTTTAATCCCTTATTGTAACATGCTAGCATTAAGAAATACAATTAGAAATATTATGACAAATATTTTAACCAGAACGTCTTAATAAAAACTTACATATTACAACTGCCTTATGGGACTGTTTCAATTGACCCAGGATTGGTGACTATGCAACGTATTGTATATACAATAAAATTCTACCAACGAGTCCACTTTATATTCCAAAATTGTATTTATGCAGATTTTTGAAAAACCTATGTGATGTCTATCTCAAATTTGCAATAAGTTTTTCCATTAAATTTTGTAGATATTGATCGAAATGAAAAAAAAAAAAAAATCAACAAACCTAGTTTCCTCTACTACATGCGAGTTGCCCTTGATACACGCCATATCCAAATCAAGTGTTGAAAATCATTTATACTAGGCATTTCTAAAAAAGAAATTAATAAGCAAAAAGCACGAACGTCTTGGCGAATCAATAATTACCAGTTTATTGGTAACTGGTACTATGAGCTTGGTTAAGCATTGTCAGTGTACTTCCCAAACGGATAACAAAGTTTACAACCAGTTAGACGGTTAAAATAAATAAATACTTTGTGAAAAAAACACACATAAAAGGTTACTTGGCGTAACGATCGTGAATAAATGTGAAAAAAACATACATAAAAGGTTACTTCAAGGCGCCTTGAAGTAACCTTTTATGTGTGTTTTTTCACAAAGTTTTTATTTATTTTATCTTTTAACACCAGTTTTTTGAGTGTTTATTTTCACAGTTAGAGGGTTGTTTCTAAGTCTCTAAAATATTTGTGTATAGGTTCTCAAAAGTCGTACACAAAATTTCTTGGAAGTCATTCCTCGCTTAAGTCAAGACTGCACTACATAAATTGGTCTAAGTGTGCGAGTTGTGACGTTGTCCGAATAATTACGAACAATTAGTACTTATAGATATTTGTGTGATGCTCCCTTCTCTTCTTGCCCCTCAATACTTGAATCTCCCCGATAACCTTTGATCTGGGCGGTATAGTAAAGTCTTCGACAAGAGGCTATGGATCTTTGATAATGTGCAGTTCTGACGTTGTGAGAATAAATCACTGAGTGTTTCAAGGGCTCTTCAGAATTAGACACTATAGCGACTTGAGGAATCTCATAACTTAACACTTACTTCAAGCATCCCACGTGATCGAAATCCACTTGAGATTATAGTCGAGAGCCGAAATGAGCCAGTGGCAGATTATTTCAAGTTTGTCAGGGGGGGGAGGATTGTTTGTCGGTGGGGACGATTACTTAGACGATTGACATATACATCCATTTTGTGGAAGTAAAATAGGATCTTTTACATTAATTTCTTTTTTCTCGGGGGGGGGGCGGTCGCCCCCTCCGCCCCCTCTTTAATTCGCCCTTGAAATGAGCAGAACAAAGGGAAGAGTTTCAGTAACCAGTGCAGAAGTAAATTTCCTCTGCTGTTAGGTCGGTAACGGCCAGATTTTGCCCGAACGCGCCATCTAACTGTGAAATTTCCAACTCAAATTTTAAGTGTTTGAATGTGCTGTCTAATAAAGTGCGAGCAAAAGGACTCCATCTCTTTATTTATGACGCCACAGTGTCTGTGCGTGTTACATTTAAAAGAATAATAGTTATTTGTTTTGAAATTTTTAAGCACTAATTTTTCGTTATTTTTTATCAAATGCTCAACCTTGTTTATTTCATTAGCATGTGCACATATTGTTTTAAGAGTTAGTCTGATTTTTTGAAACTAATGTTTATTCTTAGACAATCTGTAGGGGCTAATTAGGCGACCAAAATGTACACAGCAAAAAATTAATAAATCTTTATCAGTTTGCCTTAACACGCTTAGCAATTTTTTTCTTTGTGATTTTTGTATGTAAGGCGGGAAAAAAGTATCCCTCACATACACTTATAATCAGGAGGAAAAATCAAAATCACGTCTTTTGATTGGGGGGAGGAAGAGACTGCGATAAGAGTCACGTGTCACCTCCAGACGTTGTAGATAAAGAAAGAGAAAAATGTGAACAAAAACTTCTTGTAAATCACTTTCCTCTTTCCTCCTCTGTCATAAGAATCCCGTGATATTTCTATATTTATTTCTTTTTTTTTTTCCATTCACATCAGTCAGTTGTTGAAGTAATAAGGCAAGTAAGACAAGAAATTAAAAATAAATATTTAAAAAATCTTATTATTTAAAAACACGTGATAGTGTATTCCAGCAACTGCGGAAACGTAGGGATCAAACATGATTCTTTAATAATTCCTAATTAAATTTAGTTTTAATACATACTTTGCTTTTTATAATACATGCATTTTTATTTTTTTTACAAAAATCTATTTCTAATAATAAATTTTATGACTATTTTTCCTAGAAGAATTTTTTTAATTCTCTGTTTTTGTTGTTTTTATCCCGACCCCCCCCTACTCCCTTTCCCTCCGCTAAAGTTTCTATAGGCAGCCCAATGGTTAATTGCAGTGGAAAGTGGTTTGTTGAGTTATAAACTACCTTCGTGGAATCTTCACGCTACAACCGTGTAATAGACGGTTGTAGCGTGAAGATTCCACGTTCGCGAGATTACCGAGCGGCTGTCGATCTAACGGTCTGGAGTTTTGGTTGGTTTTCTTCAGATGTATCGTGAATACGTGTTTGAACCCCTTAAAAAGTCCTCCAACCAAGTCCTCCCCGGAAGACACGTGCCCTTCATGTAGGCTTGACATAACACTGATAAATCTTCTGAATTAATGAAAATTCCCAAATGCCAGTGGAGAAATTACTTTACCATCAATACATTTCGGGGTGCCAAACTTTTCGGACATCGTATATATATATATATATATATATATATATACCCGTATTACGTATATATACGTAAATCAGGGGCGTAGCCAGGGGGGGATATCGGGATATATCCCCCCCCCGAAATGTTTGGATTAGTGATGAAATTCCGTGTATTTATACACATATAAGTTCATATCCCCCCCCCCCCCCGAAATATTTTCCAGGCGCATATCCCTCCGCGAAAAATTTTCCTGGCTACGCGCCTGACGTAAATATATATAATCGTATATATATATACTATAATATGAAATAATGAAATATATATATATAATAATAATAACAATAATAATAATAATAATAATATATATATATATATATATATATATATATATATATTTCATGTTTACGTATTATATTTGTTATTATGCGCTATCAATTAATATTTTAATTGGCATTCCATATTACGTATAAGTTAAGCTATTTTATATTATAAAATTCGTTTCATTCCCTGCAGTCTTTATTTCGTGATGCTGGAACAAATTTTCAGCATTTTAAAACGATTTTCGAAAAATCACAAAATGTAAGCAAAATATTTTTTAAAATTCAACGCCTATAAATTCAGATTAGCAACTACCTATCATATCACTCAATTTCGTATCATTCGTATTAGTCGTTATTACGTGATGTTTGAAGAAATATAAACGTATTTTGAGAGAATTTTCACAAAATCTCAAAATCCAATAAAAATGTTTCAAAAATTGGACTCCTATAGTTTATGTTGAGCAACCATCTATCGTGTGACCCAATTTCATATCATTCGCTTTAGTCGTTATTACGTAATACGGGAACAAAGATTCACTCAGTTTTAAACGATTTTCACAAAATCTCGAAATCTGATGGATTTTTTTTAATTAGATGCTTATAGTTTAAGGTGAGTGACCACCTATCATTTCACCAAATATTATTTTTTCACCTTTGCAGTTATTACGTGATGTGTATATATATATTATTTCAATTTCCTTTTATCAACTTATCAACAAGGATTTATAGTTCAGTAATTATTTTTCTACATAGTTATAAATATTGTCATTTTTCAAAAAAAAATATTTTCTAACAAATAGCGTATTTAATTTTCTTCTTAAGTTTCTTTGAATTGTCTGCATTTTATGCCAGTATTATGCAAACTTCCAATAGAAAAAAAAAGATGCTTGCAGTAAACATCTCTATTCATATTCAAAATCCTCAGCCTTAACCAAAAAAAAAATCTCGGAGTCCCAGACATTTGGAGACGAAACAATTTCTAAATAAAGAAAAGATATCAGAACCTTGTATATATAATGACAAGCAATCGTTTCAGAATAAGAGTCACATGTCATCTACAGACGATATTTTCTGCGACTGCTTGCACATATATATTCTTCCACGCTCTATATTTCATCCTTTTCTTTTATCCGCTTTCACTTGGTTTGTAGAAATTGTTTATAGACGACAGAAGGATTTTTACATGTGTTTATGCTTTTCTTTCCCTTTTTATCCAGTTTCGGAAACCGGGAAAAAGAAACCTTCTTTCGAAGAAAATAAGTCAGATAAAATTAGTTTATCGAGCGATCTGTATTTAATTTGTGCTAGTAATTATGATGTGATATTCGCCGTGATTACTTCGATTAGAATTTTTGATTGTTGGTTCAAGTTATGCGAAAAATATAACACTACTGTATAATTAGCTAATGGTGGGACTACAACAGTCGTCGTACGAGTGTATCAAAATCGTGCCAAATGCTTCCATGTATGGCGACTTTTCAACAAGTCTCACCAAGTTTGGTGCCAAAAATCTCCAAAAATTCAGCCAAGAATGGCTACATCTGCTATATGTTACGAGAAATTGTCGAAAACCTAATATGCTATTCAATAAAAATTTTAAGGGATTCAAGACTGACTCTTTAATTAACAGATTTATATGGAACATTAAATGCAAAACTTTGATTGCTTATTCTGAAAACAAATAGAAATCTGTAAGTAACATATACGTTGTGGATGAGTAACATTAAAGTCTATATTACAACAAATATGATTAAAAAGGAAAATTTAAAGTACTTCATCATAACGATTTCAAGATAACTCCCATATCCCGATTTCCTATGAGATTTGGATGTGTATCGTCTATGCGCTCATAAGAATTGAACTTTATCACTTTAAAATAATTTTTGAGAGTGCACGTAACCCTATTATCAGAAGGTGACCAAATTAATATGGGGCCACATTTCGGGTACCACCTATTTTTTAATAAAAAAGAAATCATCGAAGTCGATCCGTGTTGTAAAAAATTATCGCTAAATGTCGGTTAAAAAAAACACTGATTAATTTTTCCATTACATAGCAGTAGAGTCTGGTTATTTCTCACCAAAACTGGCGATAAATCTCCAAAAAAGGCCAACTTCGTAGACTTTTGACATACTTCTACCACCGCCGCTTACCAGCAACCCTATCTCAATGGTTTAAAAACATTTCTTTGTCTGGTTTTCGAAATGACATAAAAACACCATAATTTGACGAAACTAATATGGAAATATCCCTGAAGTACCCCTTTCCAAAATAGAAATCATTGAAATCGGTCAACTTGATTAAAATTATTGTTGTGCATTATTAAGTTGTTTGAATACACTCTCTGAGAAATTCTTCTTTATACAGTAATTTATCCCACATTTTTTAGCGAATAATTTCCGTACTCTTTGGAAACGTAATATTTCCGTGAATTCTTCTCGAAATCTGAAGAAGAGGAAAAAAATTCGTTATTTCTAAGATATTTCTTTAACCCTTTAACGCGCAGTGTTCCCGCTCTGGGAACACCAAACTCTGACGTTTTGACTACTGTCAGTCACGAAGAATAGATTTGATTTCTATAAAAATAGTTGCGGGTGACATAGCTCCGCGAGAATCCTTTACTTTTTAGCACGTCATTTTCCGAAAAAAAATGGTCACGATTATTTTTAACAGCATCGACATCTGCTGAAAAATGGAAGAATGCGAGAACAGCTGGATAGATTGCCCAATACTGAAAAAAGGGTAGCCGGTGCCATCGCTACCATCACTTAGCCGTTGCCATCACTTAACTACCAGCAAGATGGCGGATGATCGAAACGTTCATCGCGTGCCACAGATCTAGAGACCCTTTTTTGACGACAGCTGGCTGTGCCGGGCACAGTTCTTTTCACCGGGAACGTTTCGATCGTCCGCCATATTGCTGGTAGTTAAGACGAGCGATAGTAACGGCTACCCTTTTTTCAGCATTGGGAAAAGGTTGCTCCTCAAAGGGTTCATTGACAGGAGAAAACATAAACGGATATTCGTCAATTAATGGAAATATTCCGGTAATACAGATTGCTGCAAAATTTCCGTGAATTGAAGAAATAATTTTTGAGAGTGCACGTTGATGTTACTAGGCTTGGCGATTCGCTGTTAACTACAATTTGCAACTTATGTTGTAAATTGTCCCTTTTCACTGGAAAGGGGCAATTCCTAGCTTCACATGCCTCTTCCAATAGTTCAATTAAGCGAGGGAGGAAATGACCCAAAAGACTGAGAATATTGCTTTTCGATGTGCACGTGGTGGTTTTTTATTAGATTGAAATAAAATGCGGGTTTTTTGATCTGGAGTCCAACTCCCCGTTAATCAGCTCCAAAGATTTTATGTAGTTTCTATTTTAGCACCAACAATAACAGTTTGGATTCACTAAACTTTTTTTCGCATAATATTATAGTGTTATATAATTAATTTATAGAAATATTAGAGAGCTGAATTATAGAGAAGTTATGGAATTAAACTATGGAATGCTAAATGTATCTGAATTTTTCTAATACAGTAGTTGTCATAATATTTAGATTGCACTAAATATCACTCAACGTCTCTCATACACTTTTCAGAAGACTTTGGGTGTTACTAAACAAAGCCCAACTTTTGTATTAAGAATGACGAAAGGTAATAAATAATAATAATAACAAAAACTTTAAATGTGAAGCTAAACATGCCTGAACTTCTTTTTTGTTTATGTAGCCAGAGAAAACTGATTTAAAGCTAAATATTTGATATGAACTTCTTTTTTTTAGCATAGTCGAAAAGCTCCAGATAGAATGCTACATGCAACTTATCTTTTTCACACAGGCGTTGAAAAACCGTAAAATAATGTGCAAAGATAAAGTTCAGTGATTAAACAAAATAACATTCAGATACCAGGCCAAACGCTTTTCAACTTATCCCCTACGTAACAGTCACATTAAATCACAATCATCTGCATAAAAAGAGCTGTATGCGGATTTCGAGACTTCTCCAAGCCGTGAAAATCATTCTAACGCACGCCACACAATTAGACTATGCATGCAGCTCCAACAAAGCTGCACAAATCAAACACCTCTCATCCATAATGCTTTCAGCAAAGCTGCGCACTCGCGACGCTGCAGAAACACTTTGCGAACACTCTCACGTTTCATGCCGTGAAAAGAAACGCTGTTGCCGAACAGAAAAACGGAAAAAAAAAGTGGAATAAATAATTTTTTTTTATCGTGATCACGCATGCAAATCTCACATCAATGCCACCTGCGTGAGAAAAAGCAACTAATTCTCACGGCCACCCCCTGACTGCTTGCCTAAATACTGAGCACGAGAGAATAACGTGGGAGTTTGGGGGAGGGGAGGGGTGTGTGTGTGGATTAGGGCGTTTATGTTTACGGTTTAACACCTCCCTCCCTCCAGTTCATGAAAATTTCGAACACCAGATAATACCGGTCAAGTCGATCTTGAATTGATATCGTAGAACAGGGATGGGCAAACTACGGCCCGCGGGCCAAATCCGACCCTTCGGAAGGTTTTATCCGGCCCGCGGATGGAATTTTAATTTGCCGGTCCGACGGAAATTGAAATAATACATATATTTATATATTATAAATCCATATTAAGAATTATGAAGATGGCTTGAAAAAAGTGCACCTTGAGTTCGAATGCAGATTTCAAGATTTCGGTGCCATTCAAACAGAATCGGATATTTATACCATGCCTTTCAACGTAAATTGTAAAGCAGTGAGGTCCGATTTGCAGCTTGAATTAATCGAGTGGCAATCTAACAATCATCTCAAGCAGTTGTTTCTAAATATGCCAAATTTAGAGTTTTGCAAATCATTAGCGAAAGTAAGTTTCCCAAATTTAATATCTCGCGCCCAGAAAATCAGTGCTGTGTTTGTCTCATCTTATATATGTGAACAAGCGTTTTCAGTTATGAACCTTAGAGAGAATTCTTTCAGAAGTAGACTGACAGGTGAGCATTGAGCCTCGTTCCTTAGAATCAGTGCATCTCACTTCGAACCTCAATATAAGGAACTTTTAAAAATGAAATCGCAATTTCATTCATCTCATTAACATATTTAAATTGTAATACTTGTATATTGTTTTTTAAATTTTAGAAAAATTTATTTTGGCCCTCCAAACTTTTTTTTTATTTTTTTTTATTTTTGGCCCGCGACCGAAAACGTTTGCCCATCCCTGTCGTAGAGCATTTCGATGTGGTGTTACACACGTATGGCATTTTGATTGGTGGTTGAGGGTAAATTGGTGCAAGATTCAAATAGGATATAGTGTGTGAAATATCAAAGTTACGCCTCCAGGTAGCCGGTAAGACATAAAAACAGATAAAGGCTAAAAACAGTAAATTCTAAAAATGATAAAAAATGTCGAAATGTCGTAAAAAGTTGATAAAAGCAAGAACATGGGCGCATCTGGATGGAGTTCTGTGCTGCAGATATGCTGAGACGTTGAGTTATAGCTTTAGGAATTGACAAGATATTAGTGATCGTAATACACCAGTACATCGCTGGAACAACAACGTGTGATTCATCGCACTGCAAAATGAATAAAATTCAATTGATGATTAAAGTAATTTATAAAAAAATTATGGTAAATATAACGGCTGGCTGGTAGCATCGAAAACAAGAGTGACTTACTTGGATAAGTACACAGGCCCTGATTTTCCATTAGGCCCAGGCCTAGGGTCCCTGAATGCTGTTCCTCTTAAAAAAAAGAAAAAAAAATCAAACTTTATTTTTCTTAATTTTATTTTATTTTTCAGTAGCAGGTTTTTATATATCCTTACAAATTCTTTCAATCAATATTTAAAAGAAAAGAAATGCTAATCTTCTCGAGAAGATCTTTTATAACCAGGGGTAGAAAAAAGTTGTAAATTCTTAGGTATTTTATGTACAACTTGAATTTGTTAGTTAAATTTATCATGAAAGACAATAGATGACTGCCATTTTGGAAAAAAAGAAGTGCAGACTTTCTACAGTAGGGAACAGTAAAGTTTTGCCTATAGTCAAGACTTTTTTAAATCGGGCCCTGCAAGTACAAAGCGATAAGTGACTGAGAAAAAGGTGCGAACACAGAAAGCCAACCTGGCGATAGTGCAAGGAGCGAGAAAGAGCGGTCGCCAGATTGAATCGCCGGATTGTAAAAAATAATGAGAGTGCAGTCAGAGGTAACACAACAGTTACAAAAAATTAAATGTAGGTCGCCAAGGGGAGCAAAGAGAAGATAAAACGCAATAAATATTATAGAACCCCGTGTGTAAGATAGGTGATAAAGAATCCATCGGAGATGAGCGTGCCAGATAAATACATTTTAGCAGTTGAAGCCACAGTAATTTAAGAAACAGAATTTAAAAAGTGAAACGAATAGAGATGGAATTTTAAAATGGCAAAGAGGTTTAAATTTAGAATAGGGAAATCAAAACTAATTAAAAATATGTCATGAACTGCATCACTGCACCCTTATTCAGGCACTACGCAGAACAATCCTTCACAACGAAAACGCAAGATTAATACGCTGAAGAAAATTGAGCAAATCCGGGTGTTTGGTTTCACTCACTACATCGTCAAGCCTGGGATAGGAGCAATTGAACTAAGTGCGATAAAAATTATTAAAAACGGTACAAGTGTTTAAAAAATGCTGAATGGTGAGGTGAACATGGCAGTGAGGACATTGTAGTATTGGCCTGCCCTGAAGTAGGGCCTTGTATGGCCGACTGGAAGGCGTGTGAAAGTGACGTCAAGCTGGTAGTGAGGATGGGATAACCAGTGGATGATAGCCGGTCCTATGCTATGAAGTTCATTTTCAATTTCTCGGTTCCATTCATTAATTCCACTGTCTTTATTTTACAAGAAATGACAGAATTCATAAAATTGTTGAGTAGTTGAATAGCATTTAACGGAGAAAAATTACGAAATATTAATTGAAATTACAGTTAAACCCTTCAAAACTCATAGCATTTCACTGAAAAATCAAAATTTAAGGTTTGCTTCCCCAATTCAAACCATTACAATCACCAAACTTGAATAGATTTTTTTAAATGTCAAAAATCGAATTTCTGCGATTGAAATGCATTACGAGAGGGGATTGTTCGTTACTCAGTAGTGGTCACTCAACGGGATATTACGTTCGTAGCTTCAACCGTCAGATTTTTGTACGTTCGTAAGCTTTGACTGTAAATGTAAATAGTACCATACTGAAACATGTAACCGAATTGTTGAATCAGAATAATCTCTAACTCTCTTTATCTCTCTCACTCTTATTTACATTACACGCACATTACAAAGGTAAAAAAAAAAGGTCAAATAACCAGTACTTGTTTTGAAAAACGTTAAACTGCAATATTGTGAAAAGCAAAAATTTTGAAGAAAACAACCATTATTATTATTATTATCACTGATAACTTGGAACTAACTAAAACCAGCTGCGTAAATGTTTAGAAAATGTTCTCTAATTCGCACTCATAATTTAAATTAGGCTGATGAATACAAACTGTGCTTTTGTCTGCGCAATTTGCTTACCTATTATATTTGTTAGATATTAAAAAATATCAATTCATATTTAGACGATCCTACTGTTATGAAATAATTTATTCATCATAAATTATTTTGAATTTAATTTAAATGAGCTAAGTGCATAAAACTGATCATTTAATAAAGTTATATAAGTTCCAATGTCTAATGTAACTTATTATAAACATAAATAATTCGAGTAAAAAAAGAAAAAAATCACTACAATACCTATTATTTAGAGCTTACATTTTTCCTTAAATGTGTGTTGATTAAATATTTGCATTGGTTGAATGCATTTTTTAAACATCTTTTGAAAAAAAAAGTGTTTCCAAAAAACAGTAACTAAACTCTTTCAAACTTTATCAATAAAAAGAATACCGTAAATACCAGAGGTAGGACGACAAAAATAAACAAGATGAGGAACAAAAAACACTCAAAAGAAACTTTATTTTAAAAGCTAAAAGAATTAAAACTTTGCAAAATAACACACATAAGAAGTACTTTTCAAACTATACACGTTACACGTGTTCTGATCGAAAAACCTCTATCTTCTTCAGTAGCAGTACAAGTCCATGCACAGACTGGAAAAGATAGGTATTTGAGTTACTATACTAAAAATAATAATAATAAATAAATAAATAGTATATTACTGAAGGCAATTGCATGTCTTGAAATAAATATCAAAATCTGTAATTTCGCACACATACAATAAAGAGGGTAAGCAAAAATTCGAATTCAATTGCGTCTAATTAATATAATACTATTCTGCAAAAAAGCATAATGACATGAGCTGGGACCTACAATCAAAAACGTCTGACGAAAAACAATAAAGGTATTTTTTACTGAGAAACATTGGTCTGTAGAAGCTTGGTAATAATTCTCCACCATTCTCAGTCACCTTTAACCCATTTGTGCCTGGATATTTTTGCGACTTTCTTCGATTTTTACTGATAACAGAAATAATAGATAAATTTCTGATGTCAACTTCTTGAACAAGGGATGATTTCTTTTAAAATCATTATGCATAAAAATCGAAATATCAACATCCTACTTGGCCATGTTAAAATATTTTGCAGAGTTGAGGTTCGATACTCGTGAATAAAGGCTAGGAAAAATAAATAACGTTTTTGACTAACAGCGAAAATGCCGTCCCAAAAAAGGGACACTAGGCATAAATGGGTTAATCAGAAATGCATAAAACTGATATCTGAAACGCAGACCAACTTAAATGAAATTAAACCCCACGTGCCGTGCTCATGAATAGTATTTTCAACACTGCTATCTGTCACCCTGAAACACTCCCTCTACCCCCCAATATGGGGGTTCCCCCCTCTGTTCTTTCACTATTTTTTTCCGAAGTGTAGGAGGGGTCGATAAAAAAAAAAAACCGTCATTCTCTGTCCACTCCAAAAACGAACAAATCATGCTAATTCGAACACAACAAGGCTAAACGAGAAATGTCAAGTGAGGTTGATGATCAATTAGGGGGTGGAAAAGCTTCCGAGTTGAGTTGTAGAAAAGGGGTTGACGAAAAGGGAGCCGCCGGGTAATTTCGCCCCACACCCCGTGTGCGTGTTGAGGGGAGGGAAAGGGGGTGTTGGAAATATCCTTGATATGTTTCTGTTCCTGACACCCCGGGGTTTATAAATATGGATGATTTGAAAACGGGGATGGAAGGTATTGTTGCAGCAACGACCCTATATACCTAGATGCTCTTTTAGCTGCACGAATTTAGCATTTGCCAAGATTAAAATGCCTGTGGAAATAAGCGGTGTGAGGAAAAGAAGACAGTGACACCTGGCAACATTGAAATTTCACTTTTAAGGGTGTTTGTTCTACCTGGAGAGTGCTCTTCCACGTAGGACTTTTGAACAGCTTTAAAAACAAACCAACGATGTTAAACACTCGAAAAAATTAATAATGCTTCTTCACTCAATTTACTCAATAAACTAATACTAACAGTCAGTCTGTATGTTTGTCTCGTGCAACTTTCAGAAAAAAATCATAAGCACAAAAATCCCCTTTTTTTTGTGTGACTCCTACAGGCTCGCTCTGTTTGTAACAGTTCACATTACAACTTCTAAAGAGACATTCCAAAACTGTCCAAGTCGCTAGCATAGTTAAATTTTTTTTTAAAGCTGTTCGGATGTTGCACGATTTCCAAAAAGAACAGCCAGCGTATGCAGGGCCTGGAGCCTTGGTTAGTGACGTCATCTTCCGATAGTCGCTGCGTGTCGGCAGCGAAGCAGGATCGTAATCCTTCAGCCATTTTTCCTGATAGGCGTCAGTTCCGGCGTACGAAGATTCGTCCCCGTGGATTGCTGAGCTATAAAATCTTTCACAGAGCAGCCGTGTTCGGAACAACCCTAGGCAGCCGAGATGGCAGCCTCCTAGCTAAAGGCCTTATTACACCGACAAAATTTAGAGCAATTTTTGGTTGCAGAAACCAGTTGCTGCAATTCATTTCCGCAAGTCAGGGATCCCAGATGAGCACGCAGGTTTGCCATAGTAAACAAACCCTGCTGTGTTCACAAATTTCAGAGATTCACCGAGTTGGCGGTTGCTAGAGCATGTAATTATAAATAGCACATCGAATCTTTGGTTGCTTATACATCGAGGATCTTCGATCGGATTGATATTTATTTTTCTTTTCTTCAATCAAATCAATTTCCATGTCGATATTCCATTTCACGGACATTTTGTTTTCGCACACGCTCATCCCTTTCACTACGAACGGTATAGCTGAAGCTGACTATTCAGCCATATTTTGTTGTCACGTAGAAATAGGAATCATTACGATTGGCTGGATTTCCAGCAACCTGCAATTTTTTTGCCTCCGAACGAAAAAGTTGGAGTTGACTGCTCCCTAGGTAACCGAGGGAAATTTCCAGGAAAGTGGTTTCTGCAATTGGTTGCAGCAAACAAATCGCACGAAAATTCCTTCGTGTAATATAATTATCCAACCAAACTCTCTCTCATTCAGCCGTGTATGAAAGAGAGCTGCTTCCATGGGCGCCGGCAGAATATTTCCCAGGGGGGGGGCGAAGACTACTTCAACGTATGGTTACCATGTTGGAAAGACCAAAAAAGAAACGTGTTATGCGAAGGCATAACATTTTTCAATCATGCTCTGGAAAAAGTACAAGTATATGCGAAGTTTTTAAGATTCTTCAAGTATGAAACACATTTTTTCCCCCCAAGTTCCCAGAGTTCTTTAACCGGGACCGCACAGACATCGAATTTTCAGAGAAGGGATCTTCAGACCACACTGGGTGATATCATATTTCTGTAAACAACGTAACTGAGATGCAAGGATAATCTTTTCGCCAGACACAGACGGTTTCGCAGGAATAATCTTTTCGCCAGACACAGTCAAAAAACTCATAATTTTCAGGTTTACAAGGAAAAGGGAACCCCCATGTGAATTTTTATCTCTATTGGCTACAATTGAAAATATGCAGTGGATACTGTGACTTTGTGCCAAAAACATAAGAATTAGCCAAATTGGCGTAAGTCAAGCTACAGAACTTCGGTAACGGTTTTTGAGTTGCATTTGAAATTTCAGAAAAGCAAGCCAGGCCTCTCGGAAGATTGAAGGGTTTGAGACCTCTGTCTCACTCTCCTGAAATCGACCGATGCCTTCGGCTGGATGTTTTCGTCGCTGTTTGAAGAAATTAATGCCTTCTCCTCGGAAATCCCTGCTGATGAACATTTTGAAAATTCTTTCATCTAAGTTATAAGAGTTTCGTTGATAATCATCATTTCGTCTGAGATCAACTGTTCCGCAGATACATCTATTCCCTCGTTTAGGAAATATCGCCTATTCCTGCTGATGAAGATTTTGAAAATTCTTTCGTCTAAGAATTTCGTTGATTACAAAAATCATTTCTTATAAGATCGAACTGTTCCAGCTGATGAAGAATTTTGTGGTGCACCAACTGTAGACGAAATCAAAGTTAGAGAAATGAACTATCAGAAGAACGCTGGAAGAACGCTAGGCCATCGCAATATCGTGAACTATGAACTATGAGAGGAACGCTAAATTATCGCAATTTCGTGGACTTGGCGATAGTATATAAAATATCACAGACTTTTTGAGACACCGTAATATTGTGGACTGAGTGACAATGTATCGCGAAATTAGTGAAACTTGAGAATTATGAACTTCGAAAATTTGTAAAACTGATGCGGGAGAAATTGTGAACTCGAGAGGTATTACTACATCTGCCCCAACATGGTATGATAAATTTATTTTTACCCTATTATGTATATAAAAAGTATTTTAGTGTTTTTGAAATAATTTTTTTAGTGGATTGTGTTGGTATAAGTAATGTTTAAATGATTATAGTACGAAAGGGATTTAATCGTTTGAAGAATTTTCTAGATAAATACTTTCATAAGTAAAAATACTTTTTGAAATAAATTTGTTAATATTCAAAATTGAAGGGCACCCGATATTTTAGTATAATTCTCTGAAATAATTGATCATGAAGTATTAATTATTATTGAATGACATATTTAGGATGTGTTGATAAACTGTATGTGCAATGAATATAATATACAAATAAATAAAGACATGTCTGAAAAAAAAGAGTTATTATTTGAGTAAACTAAATTTCAGGATTTAGCGGTATCCTTATGTGGATACATTTCAGGTAAGATTTAATATTTCTCTCATATGCACAGCGCAAAATTTGTACTAACCATTATAATGATCATTGGCTCCCCTTTTAAATAAAAACTTAACAATATCCTCCCCCATTAAATTATAACAAATAACTAAAATTATAACAAAACGGAAAACACTGCATTCCAAAATACAGGGGGGGCATCCCCCCCTTGCCCTATGCTGCCGGCACCCATGTCTGCTTCGGGAGTTTTGTCATTTTAAAGCCATTTTCTGCATTACTGTATTTAAGGCAGAAGGACAGCCTGCATGATCCTTACGTAAATCATAAAATTAAGAATTGCGAACAAATCAGTATGCTGGCCCCAATTCTGAAACAAGAATCGGGGTTATTTTATAAATTTAATGCCAACCTCAAATAAGCTTTTATTAATTCAACTATATTATTGCCATCATTCATAAAAGGAACAAAAAGTTTTTTAAAAAAGTAATTTTATTTAATAGGGAAAAATAGCTATTATAATTAAAATTTCGTCCCCAATTACTGGCTTGTATTTTGAGGACGAATTGAAAAAAAAAACCTGAATATGGGGACTTTAGTTACCTAGAGTTGATTCAGATTCACTAATACCTTCCCCAGGCTTTTATTTTATAGTCCCATAACAATTGGTACAAAATTTAAGATGAGGTAGGGCGCATAGTAAGGGAAAAAAAATCACATAGTAATGTGGGATCAGAAACGTCGTCTTCATGTAGCTGTTAATAATCCCTTTGGAACAATTACTAAAATAATAGTGAACTTTCCTACCATTTTTCCGTCACAAAACACGCGACTAAAATTGACAGTTTGAAAATTCCATTTCCTCTCATGAACGAAATTTTTCGAGACAAGTCTGTATGAATTTGGTTAAGAAATTAGACGAGACTTGAAAACGAGCACTTGTTATATTTGTTCTATTAATAGTACACCAGGCGTCTATTAGTACAAAGCTTGCATTTTAAATGTGAATCTAAAAATGTGAAATTGCATTATAAATGTGAATCTAATATTAGTCTAATATTAACTCACTAAGCGCCAAAGCTCCCGTTACGGGAATATCTATTATATATTTTTTTTCTTAAAATATTTTAACGCAATTTACGAAATACGCATTTTATGTAAACATTTACACTAAATAACACACCCTATAGTGTAAATGTTTATATAAAATGTGTATTTCGTAAATTGCGTTAAAATATTTTAAGAAAAATAATATATAACAGATGTTCCCGTAACGGGAGCTTTGGCGCTTAATGGGTTAACATTGTAAATGTGAATCTAAAAATGCGAAATTGTAAATATGAAATGTGCATTGTGCCGACCGGATTGTATGGTGGGTAAAGCATCGTACTACGGTTTCGGGTTCAACTCCCGGCGGTCGGGTTTCTATCCCCGCCTGGGCGTAGTTGTCATTTGTCCGTCTCTTCATAGGGGGCGACATTGGTCCACCTACTAGGTGCCCCCATAATAAAGTGGCCAACAATTCCGGCCCGTTGTGGCCAAAGTATTCCAAGGCAGCGGCCGGCTATTGGAAAAAAAAAAAAAATGTGCATTGTAAGTATGAATCGTAAGTGTGACTAAAAATGTGAAATTGCAAATGTGAAATGTGCATTGTAAGTGTGAATCGTAAATGCGAAATTGCATTGTAAATGTGAATCTAATATTAGTCTAATATTAGCATTGTACATGTGAAATTGTAAATATGAAATGTGCATTGTGTAAATATGAATCGTATATGTGATTGCATTGTAAATGTGAATCTAATATTAGTTCGACTAACAGGGCATCAGGTCTCAAAACAAACATGCGTATTTTTATATTTGTTCACACCAGATGTCTATTAGTACAAAACTTATGTTTTGTTTTAGAATAAAAGAATATTACCTCTAAAAATATTATGCTTTACGTAAAATTTGTATATTTTAAAGTTTTTAATGAATAATTAACATCGTAGTTTGGTCTGCTTATTCCAAATCACCCACACTGAAATTCATTTTTATTTCTTTGTGGGCAATATAAAGTAAAAAGTTGTCCATGAAGGAAGCCGATGAATGCATAAGTAATCAAGGTGATTCGGTTTTAGAAGGTATAAACTTAGATGGTTCTAATGATAAGTGCCTGCCATAAATTCTCCTGCCTGACTTCATGTCAGATGAACACAAAGTGATATCTAATATCTAATTAGAAGACGCAACTTTTGGTAACAATTTATTAAATAAAAAAGGAAACGTGTTCATCATTCATAAAAAGGCTTTTCAATCATCTGTGATATCAGCTTTATACATATACGGAATAAACAGAAAGAACCAAACGGATTAACTGGATTTTACTTTTGGTAATGAAGAAACGCTATTTTGGAAGCATACAGCAGCCCCTATCAAAAGTGGGAGCCTATCAGGTAATAGCCCTATTTTATCAATATCAAAGAAAAAAATTAATCCATCTGTTAGCTACCGCAAAGATGTAAGATATCATGGCCTAAATAATGATTGAAAGGTGTCAAAAACAAAAGAAATGCAAATTGGAAGGTTGCACATACAAAACTAGAGCATTTTGTGAGAAATGTGATGCATTTTCATGTTTTCGCTCGCAAAGGAACTATTTCAATCAAAATACTCAATCAATAACTGTAAAAGGCACTTATTTTTTTTCTCATTTTCCACAATTATAGGCTCATGTCCTATTATTAGAACATTTTTTAATTAGTTTAGTAATTAGCTGAATGTTATAGTATTCCATATTTAAGATACTTACATATGGTGCAACACAACTTACCACTCATTAATTCTTTATCTGATTAATTCAAAATTTAGGGCCAATGAGGTTAAAATTTTTTACGAAAAATTTAATTTTTGGACTTCTGCCACTTGATAGATAACCCGTCCACTTACAGAGGTTGAGAAGAAGACCGCATTTCTGAAATTCTTTGAGTTTTCAGTGGTTATTGAAATGGAGTTAGTTTGAGATTATTTGTTAACTAGCATGTTGCTTCAAAATCATCTTCAAGAGATGTATTTTAGGCTGCTCATTTTTCAATTTTGATTTAGATTAAGTTTTGTATGATAAGTTTTAAAAATTTCGTTAGATACTGCACACAGCAGGAAGTTGAGACTCAAAATTGAACATTTCGGAAGATTCTTATACTGCTAGAAATCACGTTTTACGAGATAGAGTCTATTACTTTTCCCAGAGTTGACTTCTCAATCAGTTTTGCTCTGATTGATTATTTTTTTTCCTCTAACGCAAGATTTCTTATCCTCCTAAACTATTTTCTTATACCATTGTGTATTTTTTAAACAAAGTTTTGTTGTTTAAAAATCTTTCTATAGACGTCATGATGTGAAACAATTGATATCAGAACGAGAAGCAGTCAAAAATAACCTGAATGAGAGATGTATTTTCTCGTTTTCAAGTTTGCTGCAACTTACTCTTTTTCAAACCGAGTAATTTTATTAAGCTTAGTAAAATATATGTAATTAGCGATTACATATCTACACTGACGTTTGATCTTAGACCTTGTAGACACAGTCATAGTGATGCCCTGATGGTACAGGATTTATTGGCATAGTGTTAAAAATTTGAAGCAATAAATTTTTTAATTGCAACGAATCTTTTACTTTTTGATCGGCAAAAAATTACTAACTAAATTTAACACAAACATACATATACAACAGCATTTCCGTTTTCATATATATTTTTGAATATATATATAGTGTATTCAAAAATATGTTGTATACATATAGTTTTAACACAAACATACATATACAACAGCATTTCCGTTTTCATATATATTTTTGAATATATATATAGTGTATTCAAAAATATGTTGTATACATATAGTTTTAACACAAACATACATATACAACAGCATTTCCGTTTTCATATATATTTTTGAATATACATATAATGTATTCAAAATAATAGTGTATACATATAGTGTATTTTTGAATATACATATAGTGTACAATTCTCTACCGGGTTTAGAAGCCTTATAAAAAAATATACATATTACCAGTATAGCAACAAAGTTGATTTTATTGGGGAAAATGCCCTATGTGAAGCTTTTGCTGGATACGCAAGTATTATGCGGGTGAGATCTAGCCACAAGTCAGCTGTTGGGACAAGTGCTTTAAATTATGGTTGTCAAAGCGCCCTCTATCCCTTTGATCTGCTATATGGTAAATGCATTAAAATCTCATAGTTGAGTTTTTTTCATGATTACAATACTTTCCATGGTTCCATTCATTCTCTCCATTCATGATTCTTATATGGTACATGTTCGAAAAGTAAAACTCATCAGTAATTATGTGTAAAAACTATTGGCATTGCTAGGAAGGGGCTACGTTCTCTCTAGAAAGATTTTACTTCGCTATACAAAAGTAAACTTTTTATAGCAAGAATAATTGATGGAGTCCTTTAGCGGAGGGTGGGGTGTTGGGATGGGAACAAAGCCCGCCACACACGTAAAAATATTCGAAAATCTTACTAAGTAACGTAAGTAGGTAACGCTTGCTAATAGCTTTAAATTACTAATACCAATTTACTTATTCAGCAAAAAGATTTTTGTGATAAATAAGATCATTTATAAATAATACAGACACATTATTAAGTTTTACACGATAAATGTTACGTTTCTCTCCATTCTAAAAAAAAAACTAACAGCCGCTGTCAAGATCTTGTTGGGCCATCTTCTCCTAAACCGTGGGGATTTGAATTTCGAGAAACATGTCCACAGATTCGTAAAATTCCGAGGAACCTGATAAGTTGACTTAAATTTCGAAAATCGAATTGTTTTAGAAGATATTCATAAAATACTAAAAAAATAAAACATAATGGTTGCTAGATTTGGCAAAAAAATCATTCATTCCTTTGCAACAAAGCAATTCTAAGTATGTAGAATCGCGTGAACAAACATGATACGCGTTGACAAACATGAAGTAGAATTACACCCATTTTACGCCAAATTAAAAAGTATATGAAATAAATAACTCAAAGTGTTGAAAAATCACTCAAAATACTGGTGTTAAACGATAAAGTAATACGCACGTTTCGTTCAAAAATTGATTTGAACTTCATCAGTCCAAGCCCCTTCGTCGTTAAGAACACAGGGAACGAAGGGCTTGGACTGATGAAGTTCAAATCAATTTTTGAACGAAACGTGCGTATCCTCTTACCTATTACATCTTATGTGTGCTTTTTACAAAGTTTTTTAATTACTTTAACTCAAAGTGTGTTACACAAAGTTGACAATTTTCAAATAGCAAGTTCGCTTAGACAACAGGAGCTTGGAATTAACGATTATTCGTTTTTCCAAAGCAGAATAACTAATGCTAACTGATTTTAAAAGCGCCTTCTAGGCATTAGGTGCGATCTGGCAAAATGGTATCTTTCCAAGCAGAGGGAATCTAAACAGCGAGTTGAAAAATGTTAGAACACATTATCTTGAAAATGAAAATAATAAAAATGCAAATTATTTTAAAGCCGGTTCGGTCCAGCTAGATTATTTGCTACCAGTAGAAATATTTGGTTGCGTTAACTATGCCATTATAGCAGTTATAGTACGCTTTGGATATTTGCCAGGTGGCGAGATGATATAATTTGGGGTACTAAATACGTCAATCTGCAAAGGATTATGTATATGAAAATATGGATAACGGCTTTCAGGAAGCCTTAAATGAGCAGTAATTATAGGTTGTGATCATGTGTAAATCGCCAAAAAATGAAAGTCGCCATTGGTGGCAAGCTATCCTAGCTGTTCCGCAGTTTTTAACAAAGAAAACATATGAAGTACTGTTTTCTTAGAGCTAATTATCAACTATACATATACGCAAGTCGCCAAATTATGAAAATTCAACATAATCGGCGAAAACGCAAGGTGTTTCATGGGTTTCACATAATCAAAAATAGTGCGAAGCTTAAATTTTTATATTCCAAGCACGATGCAAAAAACCAAGCAATGTGTAGCTCAGTAACGTATCTGATCCAATATTTGGGTTTTGTTCGTTGAAAATATGCCTTTTTTACGAATAAGCCATATTAGGGGCGAATGCCTCATACGAAAAGCGAGTGTAGCCAGTCTAGGGGCCTTGGCCTTTAGTAATAGCAAAAAAATTAATCCATAACAAAATAATTTGATTTTTTTTTCATTTCTCTTGCTTGTCCTGAAAAGCCATTAAAAGGTCCGTTGAAGATAAGTTTCAGGTTTCTGCTTAAGTCACGTTTCTGTGAAGATGGTGAATCTAAGAAGGACTCGTATTTATAGATATTCGTTACTTTACACAGAGAACACACAGAGAGAGACACCAAATTAAAAAAAAATCTCGAGTAACAAAAAAAGAAGAAGAAAGCTTAAATATTCGAAGAATAACTTAAGGAAAAAAAACACCCTTTGTGGTCAGGTCATTTGTGTTCAACCACTCTGTAGCAGAGGATGCAATTCTAACAGGACGGGTCTCATTTTGGCCTACCGGTATCGAGAGGGTCGAGCCCCAACTGCCCCTAGATAGCCTTGAATCTTGTTTCCAGTGACTATGTGTCATGGGTGAGGGCACGAGACCTGACCAAGACCCCACCAGCATCCGCCGAATATCGGCACTTACTGTAGTTCTTACACACTATATAACCATTTCCTTGTTGCAGCTTTGTTGCTGCCTTGATGTTAAGCAATGTGACGTACTGAGTATTGTTGGACAGATTTTTCGACTCAATATTGTTGTAAAATTTCTTAAACTTCATCTAAAAACAGTCACTGAACAAATCACAAACAACAACCATGGCCGAAAGGATAAGGTACTGAACATGATAGATGACCGAAGTGTGAAGGTCCGTTGTTCTCGTCTACCGCACGGCTGCGAGACTAACGGTTTGAAATTTTGGGGTGGTTTTCTGTAGATGTAACCTGAATAGGTGCTAATAACTTTTAAAACGTTCTTCGCCCATGGCAACCTATCCCAGTCAAATATTTTTCCTGTAGGTTTTCCTAAATAGTATACACACTCATTGATTATTGTTAAGTACGTAAGTCTGAGTAGTAAATTTTTGAGTAGTTACATATTTAGCTTTGTTAGTCAGCTTTCGAAGTGATTTATGACAAATTCAAAAGAGGTGCAGATGGAGTATTTTGCGTCACTATAACGAACAACAGATTTCTGCTTAGATTTCCATTTTGTGTTTCTTCAGTGTTGAACGCGGAAAAAAGTATGAAGAATATCAGTTAAATGTATCTTTCGCCTCTTTAAAACGTAAAGACGAACAGAAAGGTTTATTTAACAAAATGCTCTTATATCAGGATTGTTCATGCTGTTTCTGCAAACGATTCTGTCTGTAGGACTTTTTATTGTGTATCTCCCACAAGCTCACCTTTATCACGCGTTAACGAAAGTACGAGAAAATTTGAAGGCGGATAAAGTAAATTGATATGGACAAGAAGCAGCACTGTAAAAAAAAAATTCAGAAACGTTTCAGCTAACTGTAAGGCAACTTTTTTCGTAATTGTTTCTCACAAAGCGTGAGAAACATTTATGAAGGTTTTGTGGAAAAAAGAACTTTTCAAATTTGTGTCTGAAAAGTTTCCGGTAAAACAATGATATTGCAATTTTACAACAATTTCTGTTGTATATCTGATAGATTTCAGATAATTTCATGAAACGTTTCGAAATTTTTTTTGGTGTGAAGTGAGTTTTAATGTTGGAAAATTTTTATTCAGTGAGCAGATTTACATCAAAACTCCTACAAATAATATGTTGTATGAATTTAATTCTCGCATATATACCGGCCCCGCCGTCTCCGAATGGATAAGTTACTGAACATTGGTGACGGTAAAAGTGTGTAGGTCCCGGGCTCCGACTTACCGCGGGGCTGTCGATATAACTATTTGGAGTTTTGGGCGGTTCGAGAGGCAGATGCTCTGGTTTTGGTTTGTCGTAAAATGACTATTTTATTTTAGCCATTTTACCACAAACCTAAACGTACCCCCAAAATAAAATAGCACCCCCGATGGACAATGGGCGACCAGCGTTACCCCCTATGAAGGGACTGCTAATTTTGCACCCAAGCGCAAGCCGGGGTCTAACCCGGGCCCAAGATGTGATAGAATTGTTCTGAAGCCCCTACACTTCTCGACGGCACTTTCTTCGACGAAAGAGCTCCGTATGAACGTGTTAAAATGTTAGAATCTAACATACTCTTTCTTATGGTTCGATTTAAGATATAGAAGCTGAAATTTCCGGGAATGCAGTTCAGATCAAAATCAAAATTTATTCTTGGAGTTATTGAATTGACGGATTCTTAAATAATTTATGTATATATCTTTTTATGAACTTTAGATGAATGCCTTAATAATTCATAATTAATATACTGTTGTGAACTTAATTGTATTACAGTGGACTCTCTCTAACTGATGCACACATTCTAATGTGAACACCCCGGCATTATGAACACATTAAGTTGGTACCGGTGAAACTCCGTAAATGAAATTTCGAGTGAAAACAAAACTCAACTAGCTAAAAAAAAAAAAAAAAAAACTTTTGCTTGCGCTGAAAAAAAATAAAAATAAAAAATAAAGGTATGATATTTCTCATCTTCCTGGAATAACAAATTAGGATTATCGAAAAAAACCACAGCTAATGTAGATTTAGTATCTTAAATATATTAAGCCAGAAGGATTTTAAATTTCTCTGTGTAGACAAATGCGTTTCCAGTTCCTCTTTCGATCTAAAATGTAATGTCTCAAATTGGATTCTCGCTCCTTCTACAGGCTAGCTTTTCCGCGTGTTTGGACATATTCCAAAGAATGCTTTATATTTAAAACAGTTTATTTTACATTTAAATTGTGTTCATGAAATTTAGTCAGAATAATGCACTATTAAAGAGTCTGTTTTGCATTCTGGTTTATGGTTTATGTAGGGGGAAATACTTTTATACTAATGATATTTTGAAATGTTGTTGAAATATGTAACACCCTTCCTCCCTATAAAGATGCATACTTCGGTATACAGAGTGCCCCCAAAACACTCAACTGCGCTATTATTCGTTTATATCGAATGGCCGAGTGCATTTCCGCTCTCTACTGGGAGACGGAAGGTGCCTGGTTCAAACCCAGGCCGTGTCCTAGCCTTTTGGGGTTTTTCGTGGTTTTCTCCGAAACTTCTCGTTAATACGGGTTAGGACCCCTTAGAAAGTCCCTTACGGTGGGCATAGATGCTAGATCCCTCGGCCTAGATACCTCGCGTAGATAATTGGCCGTAATTCTTTGTTCATTATATTATAAACATATTCAGAATGCCTTTCAGAATATTACAATGTTAAGTAAAATAAAAAAAAACCAGAATTATATGGAATCGATTAAAATTCTCAGTTGATTAATTCTAAATAAATAGAAAATTCAACTTTTTACCATCCCCCCATTTTAAAAATTCCCAATTAGTAACATTTTAAAATAATTTAATTTTTTAATAATTTAAATTTTAATAATTAAATTTTTTAATTAAAATTATTAAATTATTAACAATTAAAAAAAATTCTTGACACTGAAGTCTCTTAAAGGACTTGTCTAACTCCATAAACAAAGTGATATTTCAATTAATTGGAAATAGGAAGTATTGGGTTTGAGGTTTTGGTACAAAATACAACCTTAAGCCGAGTACCTAGTAAACACAAAAGAACAAGAAGAAAAATATGTAGGTTTTCTTGCAAAGGATTAATTTTTAAAGTAAAAACACGTTCCTGTGTGCATATATGTGTGTAATATTAAAGGTAGTATATGTGTACCTTATTTTTTGTATTCGTTTGTATTAGTAATTTTATTCTGACGACTTCATTCTTCCCATATGCCCGGATTCTTTACTAACCATACTTTTTGATGGATTTTTTTAGAGATAGACCTTTTAACTTATTTACTTATTTATATTTGTGCGGGTGGGACTGCTAACTATTTTTAAAGGTTAAACGATATTTCGAAGAAATGAAACTTTTTAAAAATTGCTTCTGTGGGCATGTCTATTTTTTTCTTTTACTCTCTATTATTCATGAATTTTTCCTTACAAAATATATACTTTTATCTCTTAATCCCTCTTGAATTTATCATTAATTGATTTTTATTTTAATATAGTTTTTGTCTTTATTATTTTCTTTTTGTTGTATTTCTTCGTTTCAAAATATCTGCTGCTTTCTTTCTAACCATCGACTCTTTCTATATGTGAAACTGTTTACTGTTAAGTATTAAATATTGTTATTTTTTAATAGTATGAGCTATGCGGTTTTTTTATAACTACTAATCTGCATTATTTCCCTGTTTCTTCTAAATTAACCCAAATTTTAATTTTCATCTCCTACTGGAATTAATAAATAATGTTTTCTTTTTGAAATAATATCTACTTTTTAAATAATATTTGTTGTTTGCTTTCTAGCTACTAGATCACTTTAAAGGAAAAACAACATTTACAGGCAAATTCTCAAGAAAAATAAAAGAAAAGATCTTTCAAATGTCATAAAATCAGTGGAAATTTTTCAAAGACGTGCTGTAGAGCTTTTTTTAAATGAATAGGAAGTAAAAATGTAAAATAAATAATTTCTCTCAAAACCGTAAATCCGTGCATGTGTTCTAGTTACAAATTTCCAAATTATATTCTTTTTTTTTTTTTTTTTTGTGCGTGTGGTGTGTGTGTTATGGCAAGCAGACTTCGTGCGATTACAAGGTCATCTGTAATCGATTACAAAAAGTGATATGGATTATGATTACGATTACTAACAATTTCCAAAAAAATTATGACTAATGAATGTTAATTTAAGTAAAATAACAGTAATCTTGATTTTAAAGAAATCAAATATCAAAAGAATTCTATGACAATGCAATTTTATCATAGCATTTTTGTAAAATTTGTAAAATATTATTTTAGTCATCGATTACCGTCGATTGTAATCGGCACGAAGTCTGATGGCAAGCCTACACGAGGGAGCCCTTCGTGCCTGAGTGGATACCTTAATGGGAGGACATTTTAAGGGGCTCTAACGCGTATCTATGTTGCATCTGGAGAAAACTGAGTAAAGCTCTAGACAGTCAGATGGACAGCTGCGCGGTAGACAAGAACGCGTTACCTTAACACTTCAGCCATCTACCCTGTTCAGTGCCTTATCCATCTGGACATTGCAGAGCCGTATTCAAAAATAATGGAGAAAATATTCTTCACTTGAATTCTAAACTCTAAAATAAATGTGTGAAACCCAAGGGGGTCTTTTAAAAACGAAATTCAATAGTTATCTGTTTTACTGAATTTTTAGCTTTTCTGAATAGTATTACTTTCCACAGGATCAAGCGTGAGCCCTTATTTTCTTCATTATATTACTTACTCTTCATTACCTTATTTTCTTCATTATATAACATTAATCCTTTAACGTTCCGTGTTCCCGCTCTGGGAACACCAAACTCTGACGATTTGACTGTTGCCAGTCACGAAGAATGGATTTGATTTCTATAAAAATAGTTGCGGGTGACATAGCTCCACGAGAATCTTTTACTTTTTAGCACGCCATAGCCCCGTAAATAAATGGTCACGATTATTTTTAACAGCAGTGACATCTGCTGAAAAATGGAAGTATGCGAGAACAGCTGCATAGATTGCAAAATGCTGAAAAAAGGGCAGTCGTTGCCATCGCTCGACTTAACTACCAGCAAGATGGCGGACGATCGAAACGTTCATCGCGTGCCACAGATCTATAGAGACCCTATTTTGACGCAGCTGGCTGTGCGGCACAGCCAGCTGCCTTTTCCTTCCTTGGGTCACCTTCTCCTATTTTTAAAATACTTTTTGAAGTGTACGAACAGTATATGTTTTTACTTTTGTACCTCATGAAATATTGAATAAGGTATATTGCTTTAGTTTTGTACCTTTTAAACTGTAAGAAGAGATTTTTTAATAACTTTTATACCTCTGGAAACATAAGTACAATTTTTATGCTTTGTCATGAGCTCCATTCAAAACCATTTATTTTCATTTGCTTAGTTCAGTAGCATTTTTAGTATTTTTCAAAAGTCTATATCTTAAAGAAAAATACATGATTTGAAAACAAGTACTGATTTTAGCATTAGACAGAGCTTGACGTTTTATGACAGGTAAAAGAGTCTGTATCTTTTTTTGTGAAAAGAAAATTGCCATACATGTGAAATTAACCCAAATATGTAAGCACGGGCCATCCAGGAACTGGAAATATTTGCTACCAGAATGCTACATTCAGCCTTAGAGACTGATTTTTTTGAAAAATATTAAAACTTTCAAAACGGACAGAGAATATATTTATACGCCAGACATTCGCCGCATCTGTTCTCCCCCAAAAGTATTCCTCTCGAAAAGTCAAACCCGTGAGGAATTCTATCCATCTCTAAAATCTATTCAACGGTTATCTAGCTTGCATCACAGGCACCTTTTATGGGGGGGGGGGGAGCACTCGGGGGTCATATCCTGTTTCCCAGAAGTCTCAATTATCTTCGAAACAACGGAAAGTTACTACTACTTCAACTTCGGGAAAAGACTTTTGACGATTATTATACTTGAGCTTGAATACTTTGGTTCCGACCGGGGGAAACGTTGGAGGGCAGTTTTAGAACGACTGAGGCAAACTGCTGTAAAAAGTTACAAGAGTTGCGGTAAAGTAGAGCTAGAGTGAGAGCTAAGACATTAAATTAATATTTAAACATGCATATCTCCATGTATATGTGCTGATTTCTCACACAGAAAAAGCTTTAAATGAGATGTAACCGGAAATAGTAAACACATTCCTCAGTAGCAATCTTATTTGGGTTTTCCCTGTCTATCATCGGCACCTCGGATAGTCATCGTTTCATCATTATTGATCATTCCAAATTTTCCGCACTTTCGCAATCGTTTCCCGATGATCGAATCTTTACTCGCAGATTTGATCCGTGCGATAATATTTGCCGGTGGTAAAGCAGACAAACCGATCTATATCGGCACTTTCTCTCAATTTTGGAACGGTTGTTAATCTAATTCCCTCATAATTGTGCGACGAAGGCTGATTGGCTCAATAATATTCTCTAAAATATAACATGCAAATAGTCCGCACCACGTACTTTTAAATCTTTGATTACATCTTTAAGGACAAACTTTATTTTTATCCGAAAACATCACTTTCATCAACTCAACTTCAAAAGCACAAAATGAAAAGGAACGAAACTTAAGTTTTCTGAGATGATGCAATTCAAAGATGGCCAACATTAAAATGGAAAGAGAAAAAAAAAATGTCCGTATCTTCGTATAAAAACAGAAAGTGCAATTTATGAAAGTGTGCTTCTCGACGTGTTTTATTTTCGGAGTTACAAACGATATACGAGTGGGAAAGAAGTGGGAAACGGGAAAAGCCCCTATTGTGTAATCCATCTCCATAATAAAAGATTTGCTGTTTGAAAAAAAAAAAAAGAAAAAAATATATATATATGGCCCATGTTTGGCAAGCTCTAAGGAGAAAGGCTTTTAAAGCTTTTGGGCAGTGTAGAAGCTTTCTGGGGGAAACAACTTATAGGAGGTGTAAAAATTTTTGATGTGTGGCTTGAATTGACTTTTCTAGTGAATTTATTGAAAAAGTTTTACAGGGTAAGCTCACGTATTACGATAGTGTCAAAATAAATGTTTTCATACGATGTGGCTATCATTATGGGAGAATTTTTAAAAATTTCTTGGTTAGATTTCTGCTTTTTTTAGTACGAAAATGTGTTTTTTTCCCCTCGACAGTCTTTCGTTACGTAAATGTTGTTAGCTTCAAAATTTCCATAGAAAAAGCATCGAACTGAAATAGTCAATTGAATGCAATAAACATTTTTAATGTGAAATAGCATGGAATGAGTGCATTTCAAATGTTTTCCGAGATGGCGCTCGAAAGCGAAAAGAGTGAATTAATCTCTCTCAAAGAGTGAAAAGTCATCTGATAGTAGATCATTAAGCGTAAAGTGATCCTTTATAACGAAATATTTTGGGAAGAGTCAATATTCATTTTATCAAGGTGTCACTATTTATTTCATTGAAGTGCGAATTTCGAACTTTTAACTCTAAAAAGACTGAAAACTCAATCCTTTTGAGGTTGGGTGCTTTGAATGTCATTTCACTTCTTAAGAGTGATTTTTCACTCTTTAATTTTTAACATGTAGGCTATTATGGACCAAGATCTTTTGTGAACCCACTGTACATAGTATGTTTAACTAGAAAGATGCTAAATATCTATAATGTATAATGGTTTTGTTCAAGTGGAAAAATGCGACTTTAAGATAGGGCAATAAAATGCCAACACCGCATCTTTACTGTACATTCGAAAGGGAAAATTAACATAATTTTTCAGGTTCATATTCATAAATAATAGCAAATGAATATTGTAAAGGTTATATAAAACTCACATATAACCTTCATATTATTTGGTTTTTAAGTCACTTAAATAACTTTCTGAGAGTATTTTTAACACTAAATATGAAGTATTTTTGAAATTCTACTCTATATCGTAATACCACTAGTATCTGTTACAGGTCATTGAACCATCTGCATTTTATCACTAAATTTTGTTTACACTCGCTCACTGTTTGAGAGATAATTCCGAAGCTTTTGTTTGCTTTGCAACATCAGGATTTTCTTATAGGAGTATTTATTGAAAATATCACCGGAACTGAGATTTAAACTACACTGGTGTAAGAAATTAAGAGAATTTGCAGATTTGGTCGATTATCTCTAGAACCACTGGAACGATTTTAATGAAATTTGATCTGTACATACATTGATACAATACAAAACAAGTAACCATTCAATAATTGCAATATACACGCATGATCGTGAGCAGCACACGTTGGAGTCGGAAGGTATGAAACATCAGTTGCAGAATAAACAAAAAAAAATGGTTAATAGATGAGTTAATAGGAGTATGGTCCCCTCTTACAGATATACAGGACTCACAGCGTGATTTCATACTTGAAATAAGGCAGTTTATTATTTCCTGTGGCAATTGGTCACACTCGTTCAGCAACGCTGTTTTCATTCCCTGGATGGTCCTCGGAGGGGGGTTGCGAATTGCAATTGCCCTCCCCAGAACGTCCCAGACATGCTCTATAAGGTTAAGGTCTGGAGATCTGGCTGGCCAATCCATCCGGCGAATATCTTCTTTCTCTAGAAATTCGTCGACCAGAAGAGCTCTATATGGCCTCGCGTTATCGTCCATTAAAATGAACTCAGGGCCAACTGCACCCCTTAACTGGCAAACATAGAGCTCCAAGACCTCATCCCTATACCTCACACCAATCACAGTGCCTCTTTCAAAGAGATGGAGAGGTGTGCGACAATCCAACATGATGCCTGCCCAGACCATTAAACCTCCTCTGCCATAATGGTCGATTTCGCGGACATTGAAGGGTAGGTAGTGGGTCTCTGGTTCTCTCCATATGAACTTACGGCGAGAATCGGTGTTTAGGCTAAACCGGGACACATCAGAGCAGAGAACGGTCGCCTATTTATCCATACTCCAATCTCTATGCTCTCTGCACCTTGCTAAACGGATTCTCTTGTTCGTAGAAGTGAGCGGGACGCAATCAGCAGTCTTCTTGCAAAAACAACCCCCTCTCATGAGGTCTTTTGAAAACAGTCACCCTTGACACACGGGTTCCTGTGGCTGCATTCAAGTTACGAGAGAGCTGAGAAGCTGCAGCACTCCTGTTACGACTTGCTATAGACAAATGGCTATCTTTTTTCTGGCCGTCGTAGCTTTTGGACGACCTTGCCCAGGCTTTCTCTCGATGAATCCGATATCCTGTAACTCTTTCCATAAGTTACACACGACGCTGGGCGTTAAATTGAACTCTCTACAAATCTGGACTTGAGATTGGCCTGCTTCTAGCCTCCCCAAAACATTATAGGGTCGGAAACGTCTTCTTCGTGTAGCTGTTAATAATCACTTTGGTACAAGTGTTTCAAAAATATTCAACTTTCCGACCAATATTCGTAAAAAAGCAACGAATCTTTCACAGGAAACACGTGATCAAAAGTGATAGTTTAGAAATACTATTTCATTTCATTGATAAATATATTAGAGGGACGCTCATTGCTTATAAAGTTTAGTTAAGAAATTAGACGAACTCTTCAATTCTTTTCCCAAAGTGATTATTAACTGATAAGTGAGCTTGTTTGACCTTACATTGCTGTTCGATTCTGTTTCCTTACTATGTGTCCTACTTTACAATGCTATTTGATTCTTATTCCTCATTATGTTCGCTATCTTAAAATTCCATTTCATTCTTTATTATGTGCACTACCTTAGATTGCTATTTGATTCCGATTCCTTATTATGTACCCTATCTCCCCTTAAAGTTTGTCGGAACTCGTTTGAAAAACTCTGTAGAATCGGACACAGTTTATCTCCTGGATATCGGATATCCAGCTCACCCCTACAACAAAATCATTTTCTAAAATAATTCGAGCATTAGGAAAACACAAGTTTTACGAAAATTCTTCACAGTACAATCCAAAAACACAAACAATGTTTACAGAGTGCCATAACCATGCCTCAAAAGAGAACTTGTCAATTCACACACACAGAAAATAAATAAATAGATGAATAAAATAAAATAAAATAAATGGAATGAAATTAAATTAATAAAATAAAATAAATAAAGTAAAAGAAATGAACTATAAAATAAATCTTATCCCCAAAATTTCGGTCACTCAGGATTGACAAAGCAAAAGTTTTCAAAATTTTAAGAGTTTCCAAAATTAAAAGTACCATTAAATAAATGAATAAATAAAATAAACATGTTCACGCATGCGCACATGCGTTTAGGTACAAAAAAAAGAGTTGTAATTTATTGCAGTTTGCTCCAGAATGCGTTCTCGTTTCAGACTGCAAATGATATTCGAGTCAGGAAGGGGGTGGTAGCTGAGGGAAGAGAAATAAAGGTCCCCGCTGCGCAATCCATCTCCATGAGAAAAGATTTTATTTTTCCACTTTGAGGGGTGAAAAAACGGTCCACGTTTGGGTGGTTCTGAAAAGAAAGGCTTTTAAGGCTAGCGTGCAGGAAAGTCGCTATCAAGGGGAAGAAGTTCTCGATGAGTGGATCTCGAATCGATTCTGTAAAGAATCGATTTTGGGAACATTTTTGTAAGTAGATTCATCTCGTGAGGATAGTAGCTCAGGATGTGTCAACACTGACAGTCCGCTACGAAAACTCCATAGAATTCTGTTAGAACTTGTACATTCCGCTCTGTTGGTATTTGTGTTAAGGCGAAGCCCACCCACGGGTTTTCTACTTAGGAGGGAAGTGCCTTTGGTTGGAGTACTTTTAAGAGGTTCTAAACAGAACCTCACTAATGCAGGAGCAGCTGCTCCGGGCTCCCAAAGTGCGTCCTCAATTCAAGAAATGTTCCTACTGTTGTAGAAATGCGCTGTTTCTAGAAAAATGTTCCTCTCTCTGTCTTCTTAAACTTCAGCATTTCTGTAAAAAAGTTATTAAACCATACCGAAAGAAAATGTGGTACTTACGTATTATCCCGGCGGTCCGCCAAGACGTGCAATTTTTGCCGAGATAAATGCCGAGCACATGAAATTATTAATGGTTTTGAATACGATTGGCAACAGTTTGGCAACTCATTTGAGGAAAAAACAGTTTGGCGGGAATGACCGCCGGGATAATACGTAAGTACCGAAAATGTTTTGATAAAACATTTTGAGTCAAATGATGAATGTCTGGTCAATATAGCCATGTTGGGCGGTACCAATGATTCGCCGTTTTTTAGATGCGACAAAGTTCCAAGCATCCACAAGAGTAGAAAGCCAGGTAGTCAAGTAAGCCTGTAGTTCTAGACTTTTTAATTTTTGTAAACTGAATGGGTATACAACAAAGAGCCATTACATTGTGACCGCCCACAAATTTTTCAATGAATTCGTCTGGATGACATGGAGGGCACGTGATTAAGTGAGAATGGTATTCAACCGTTATTGGAGAAGGTAAGGAATTATTTTTATACTTACATTTGCGAGTGATGGGAAAGGCTGTAGGTCTAAGCGATTTTGATAGAGGGCTAATTGTAATGGCCCGAGAACTCGGAACGAGTATCTCCGAAAAACTGCACGACTGGTCGGTTGTTCAAGATCTGCCGTTGTTATTATTTATAAAAAGTGGATTAATGACGATGAAACCAGCAGTAGACGCCAAGATGTTGGGCGGTCGCGCCTCATCAAAGAAAGAGGACGCCGGAAACTGTCCCGCCCAGTACAGCAGGCAGTGGCTCAGCAGACAACCCAATACAATGGAGGTCCAGGTACAAGTGTTTTGGAACACACAATTCAGCGGATACTGTTGGATGTGGGACTGCGGAGCAAACGTCCCACTCGTGTGCCTCTGCTTGCCAAGCGTCATTGTCAACTGCGATTGCAGTAGGCACGGGAACAACGAGACTGGACCACGGATATGTAGAAGAGGCTTGGTAGGATGAATCCCGATTTCTCCTTCATCACGTCAATGGCCGTGTCATGGTATGCCGTCTTCCAGGAGACCCAGAGCTGTAAGAGATTGGCTTGAAGAACATTTTGGAGATTTCCAATGAATGGTCTGGCCACCCAGATCACATTGAGAGTGTGTATGGGACATAATCGAGAGGTGCGTTCGTGCTCAAACACCACCACCGTCTGCTCTGTCGCAAGAGTGGACCTCTATCAGACAGCATGGCTGAATATTCCTGTAGGGGACTTTCAACGACTAGTTGAGTTCATGCCACGTCGAGTTGCTGCACTCCGCCGGGCAAAAGTAGGTCTGACACGTTATTAAGAGGCATCCCATGACTTTGTCACCTCAGTGTAAACATAATTTGAAGTATAATATGTGATGTTCTAAATAATGTAATTTTTAAATTGTCATGTTCTAAATTTGAACGCCGAGAGATTCTTAAATCAAAAATTTAATAAAATAGAGAAGTTTCTTTATTCAAGGAGCCGAAAATGTTATTTGGATTTCTTTTTCCAATTTCGTTTATTATAACCGTTATTCTAAAGTATTTTAGATGAAGTTTTAAGTCCCATTAATTTATGCATTCTTCAGTTTTAGATTACCATAAATACTCTTTTTAATTAAAACTTTGCGACTGCGGTCGATCTTCTACGAAGGGGTACTACAAGTCAATGAAACATTCGACCATATGATCTTAATGGAAGATCCAAAAACAGTTTAAATGGATAAGACCAACGATCTCTGTCTCCAAACTGTGAAGAGCGTTTTTTATTTAGATTTTCTATCCTCCTCTCCTTTTGCTCCAAATTACTAAGGAATATACGAGATACTAGGAGATAAGATTATAACTTGGTAAGATTTTCAATCAGAGGAACATTTGGAAAATCATTGCCATTGCGTCCTTCATTATATTAAAATCAATAGTAGCGAAAATGATACATGCCGAAGAAAATGTTTGATGATTTTGTTATTTTTTTTTCACTTGCGTTTTGTGAACTTTGGAGGTGTTACTCGAAAATGGCTTGATTATCATGCTTTAACGAAATTTCATCACTAACAGAGTATTTAACATTTTTTAACCGCCTATAAATTTCTTTATTGTATAAGATAGTTGTAATTAAATTCTGTTATAAACATCTTCTTGCAGCTGAAACGGGTTAAAGAATTAATACGAAGTTTGGTATATAATGGATGTAAACAAGACATTCTTAAAGAATTTTAAGAAAGTTTAAATATTTACCATGTGGTGCTTTTTCTGGAGGAGCAGCAAATATAGCAAAGGGAAAGGATGGAAAACAAGACATAAACAATATCAAGATTTATTGACTAGTCGTTTCTTTTAATAAACTTGTTTTTATTTTTCAAATAATGTAACATCGAATAACTATTTCTTGAACTATTTTTAATTCCTTTTGTAAATCTCGTGTACAATAACTGTACCAAAATTAACGGCAATCTGCTAAGCAGAAGTGGTGTAGTGGTTAACGAATCCTTCTATCACACCATGGGCCCCGGTTTGATTTCCCGCTTGGGTTTGGGTGTTAATTCGTTAAATCCTTCACATGGGGTAACGTTGGCCGCCTGTTGGGTGCCCACATAATCAAATGGAAAACAATTTGTTCCTTTCACGGGTGAATGCCTGATTGACAAATGCCTAGCCTTGAAAAAAAAATCTGTTCACCTGTTTTAACTTCAGAATGCTGCTTATAGAGGAAGTTTGATTACTATTTAACAATCCATGATGGTAGAGACAAGTTTAGTTGTTTTAGCGTTAATTTTAGAATTCCGTTTTCAACACTCTCCATTCATATTTGTTTGTTTGTGTTCTTATGACAAAGCTACATATGTGCGATCTGCCTGGTGCCTTAGTCGGAGGACTTTCTAAGAGGTTCTAACGCGTATTCACGTTACATCTGAAGAAAACTGACCAAAACTCCCGATCTTTAGGTCGAAACCCGAACCCGGAATCTTCATACTTCAGCCATCTACCATTTTGAGTGCCTTATCCACTCGGCCATGGTGGGGACCGCATTTATATTTAAGAAGATAGCAATATTATTGTCATACAACAAAGCTTATTATAAGCGTCGTATAAATTTCTTCTTTATCCAGATTTATCCTAGTTGTACATGCATAATATCATCACAAATCCAATTTTTGATATCTCAAAACACCCTTTCAAGTTAAATTTTGCCGTCTTCGTGTTCGATCTCAGAGCGAATAAAGCAAAAGATAAATATTCATTTCACAGATATTGAAAAGAACTGAAACGACACTTTTGAAAATATTTATTTTCTTATATTAATAAAAATGTGACAAATCTGCTTATATAATACGCTAACGTATGCGATGCCAATATCGACGATATTTCCACGATGCGAACAGCAAGAGATAGATGTAAACATGAGTACAATAACAATAACGCATGTGCAAAAAATCCAAATTAGCAGTTAAATGCCGTCAAATGGAGCAAGCATATGCTACGCAGTAGCTAGATTGCAAAATAACAATAATGGGGATATCCAAAAATGCAAGATCTTTCGGACTTTTTCACAGCTTTAAAACATCGAATTTACTATTCTTGGCTCATTAATTGCCCATCTATAAAAAAATGTCACCGTGCATTGGGCTAATAAATTAGCCATTTGCTGTTTCAACATCGGATTTTATCATGACACCCAAAATGTGGAGCAAACCTAACCTAAATAAATTTAATGATAAATGCTGTTAAAAAAAAGAAACATGATTTTCATTGATATGAATCCAGGTATGGAGCTGCGAAGCTGGCCGCCTTGGATACAAGCACTGTATACTTTGATTGCACTAATAGTAAAAATAATTTTGTGTATAAACAGAACAAGTTAAAACTCATTTTCGTAATATTCAGTTAATCTGGCTCAATGCATACAAAAAGTACTATTGTTAGAAAAATTTATACGGTCGTAAGACTTTTTTTTAGGGATGGACGCGAGACGACATTTTGCGAGACGAGACAGAGATTTACAGCTTTTTTGCGAGACGAGACAAACATTTTTAACATTATGGTATAGGGATTTTTGCGAGACGAGACAAGCTTTTCGGCTGTTTTGCGAGACGCGAGACACCAATTTTTCGTCTCGCGTCCATCCCTACTTTTTTTAACAGTTGTTTCGGATTCCTGAACGACATTTTTCAATGCACTCAATGTCCCGCAGACTACACAACGTTTATTAACATAGCGTAGTACTCATCTTTCCTTTTGTAGCTTGCCCGCATAATTTTGATTTTTAACTGAAGCCACATCGTTAACAATAATACATTTATTTGGGCGACCTGCATTACAACGTAATGGTAAACGAATTCGGTTATTTCAAAATTCGCAATAAGCGTATTATTTTAAATTCTCGGAAATCAAATCTTCCAGGCTATCTTTATCTATCCTTCAATCTTTACTTTTCTTAACAATCCCCTTTTTTATATTTTCCAAAGTATTTTTCGAAGTTTAATCCTTGCCTCTACCTCTAGTACTTTCCGAAGGGATTTCCAAATCGAAGTACTGGCCATAAGACCTTAATGGATGATATAAAAGAGATAAGATGAGTGTGAATCTTTCCTTCTGACTTTCTTCGGGCTGATGCAAAGTATAAATACCACGTTATCCCAAGATTTTTTTTCCCCTTCTACTTTCCCCAAACTTTCAGGAAAGTTGTGGAACGTGAAAGAATACTACTTATTTTCATTCCACCTCAATTTTAAGCAGTTGTAAAACGTTTGAAAGTCAACGAATATTAAACCTTACTGATCTAAATGACGACGCCATCTTTCGATGTGAAAGCGAGGGGAAAATTGTGCAGTGCGCATGCGCGATAGACGCGAATTCGTAGGATCTGGACCCACATTTGAGAAGAAATTTAGTTGCAAATTATCGACAGTGGCATTAAAAATTTGATTGTTTTAAATAGCAAGTAAGCTAAAGTTCTATTCGTTGTATGTTCAGGAATTTTTATTTTTCAGTTAGCTGAGTGCCGGTTCTTCGCACGGGAGTAACTTTCTTTCTTTAAAAATCACAGAAAAATCACAAAAACAGTGAAGAAACACAAAGGCACATTCGGAAGAATTAAAATGCTCCTGAACTCTAATTTGCTTAGCAGTTCAAAAATAGTGGTGCTATTAAGTTGGCATTACAAAGTTTATAGAGGATCTACTTTTTAAGGTTAAATTAGTTGAGAATGAAAGCCCTACGAGTGAAATATTCAAATTTTGATTTGAATATGCTAGTTATGAATCTTTGACAGTAGATAGCATAAGCGTCGTTTGGCGATTTCTAGCCAAAAGTCGGAGATAAATCGCCGAAATTCACATTGAAAATACAATAAAAATTTGAAGTCGAAAAAAAATTGCTTCAAGGTGTATGGGATCTGTCTCATATACTCGTACTAAATTTGATAGTCCTTTCACCACCTTGGACCTGCCTTGGTGCTACATAATGAATAGACGTGCATTCACACACTTGTTTACAGCTTTTTCATTTTTTTAGATAATTGACTCCTAATATTATTTAGTTAAAAAAAGAAAGAATTATTTAACTTTTTATTTAATGTAAATGTAATAAACAACCAGTGCAGAACAAATTACACTACTGCTGAACTCAACGCCCTCAGATGTCGGTTAAGAGCAGTTGTTGAATAATACAGAAGAGATATATATCCTTAGTTTATCCTTATCTACACTCATTTAGTTAATTTTAACCAAAAATACATTTTTCAATAAAGAAATGTTACTTTTTGAGAGAGAGTTATGTTTGAGAATTATGTTAATGAAAAGCTACTGTAAAATAATTTCGGATCTAACACACATAAAAAAAACTTATTTTTTGTTTTTTTTCCTTTAAACGCAGCGGTTCTCAACCTTTTAAGTCGCCCCTCCCCAACAAAGCCCCCCCCCCATTTTTCAGCATACATTCAGTTTTTTTAATCTTGAACATTTAGTCGAAATCAATGAACATTTAGTCGAATTTTCTACAAAATAATGTTATCAGTAAAGTTTGAATGAACATTTTAAGCGAAAATGGATATATTTTGAGTAAAATGAGAATAATAATATGATTTTTAAAAAGCATGCATCATTACTTGCTCTTTGGTTTTTTCTCGCGCCCCCGCTGCAAACGCTCTGCGCCCCCCTTGGGTGGCGCTCTCCACAGGTTGAGAAACGCTGCTTTAACGAATTCCATTTTCATCAGTATTTATTTATCGCCAACAACCTGCGGGTTCCATTTAACCCAAAATATCATTTGACAGGCATAAGTTCCTCTATCCTGTCCTTTACTTATAACCGTACAATTTCTCTAAATTAACTTTCCTTACCATCAAACATCCCTTTCACCTTTCAGACATCAAAGATGGATTTTCCACCAGGAGCGTAATTTTAAGTTCTTCCAAAATCCCAATTTACATCGACATATAATCTCGTGACAGATTTCCTTTCACGGAATTTCTGAAAAGACCTCCTTCCTCCAAGTCAAATATTTACCTCCACATTTCGATTTTATTCGAAGGGGGTTATAGTAATCGAAACATTCGGTCACATGATCGTAATGGACGATCTACCTGAAAGAGCAGAGCTCGGATAAGACACCTACCTACTAACATCTCCGCCTCCAGACTGTCACTAAGTTTAAAGAGCGAGCAAACTACTTTTCGAGGATTTCCCACTTTTACCGACTCCTTCCCCTCCCTATTCTTCCCACTTCCCCCTAAATGTTTAGGGAACTACGGGATTAAAGGCGCAAGTGAGAATTTTCACTCTGAGGAATGGTTTAAAATTCATTAACGGCGAACCTTTAATTCAATTCAAATCGATAACAATGGATGTGATTTGTGCCGACAGAAATGTTTATCGGTTTATGATTTTGCTGCGTGTGTAGGATTTATAAAACATGGGGTTAAATCATGCCAAACACATCAATTATAAAACTCTTTCCAACAGAACAATATCTTTCTGTCAAATTTGGCGATGTATTGTCCTTTAATCTGGCGAGATTTCGAAGATGATCTTAAAAAAAAAAATATGTTGTATTATCACTATAAATGTTAATTTGGAGAGACCCAAGAGCTCTAAATTTTTTGTTCCATCGTTCGCCTTAAGAAAGTAAACTGCTACAAACATTTTTATACTTATTGAACTATGCTTGAAATGAATTAACGTATCTAAACTGCCATAGATCTCAATGTTTCTAAAACACTAAAATCTCTTACCATCGTCACTATTTTAACAAATTATTGTTATTATCACCAGTTTTCTAACTAGTTAATTTACCTTAACGTAAAACATACATAATTTATTTTTACCCCTTTTAACACAGCGTTAGGTTCCAGCAAACAAAGATCTATCTTGAAAACAGCAATTGACACAGAAGGAGAACTGCATCGACTTGTCTTCGAAACAAAGGATTAGAATAATTTTTAAGAGTGACATAGGTATAAATAATGTAAACGAAATAGATAGACGGATGACCTGCTAGCACAGAAGAAATCGGCATGCACGGAAATTCAGCTCTAGCTTTTTGAACAGTATAAAAGGCTATAATTTTGCATAAACGCAAATGTTACTAAAATATTTATATTCCACATTCTCTTCAAAACTAGATGAAAAATAATTTGTAATTTGCATGTATTTTACTTTTAACAAATCATGGGTTATGCATTGGAAACTGAAGGTAACCTGAATTTTTCGTCTCGGCCGCTAAAAGGTTAAATGGCGGTTAATAAAGTTAATATACAAGTGGTGTAGAGCTTTACCTGTAAACAGAGTTGTACATTTGAAACGGGTGAAGCGATTGTAATCAAATTTTGTATATTGTTACGAAATTTACCACTTGGGTGTATTCTAAAGTCAAATGAACACAATAAACAAAAATAACACTTTATTCTACGGCTCGCAGCCCAATAACTCAAAATAATACAAGAATCAGTAACATCTGCTAAAGAAAACCATAAATAAGCATAACAATAATATTGTTCATATCACAGAGACAACCGCACTGCTTCCAGGTCTATCACTGAGCTCCCCTCCCCGCAGAGAAACAAGCGCTTTTATAGAGGTAATGACGTCATCAGAATATTCTGGAAAAATCTTCCCTAATTAACATAGGTCAGGGATGGCGAACCAATGGCACGTGACACAATATTTTGGACACTCCACTGATCAAAATGGTTTGCATTTTAATTAAAAATAGCAAAGTTCACTATGAAGAATCAGGATCAAACGGTCACCGAGTCAAAATCATTAAGTCAAAATTCTTTGACGGCACGTCTATGGCCTCATTAAACATTTCTTCAGAAAAATTGGCATGTTGATCCATAAAGGTTCGCCATCCCTGACATAGGGTCTCGAGACATGAATTTTCTAGAAGCCACCATTTATCGCCAAGGTCGCCAAATCAGTCCCCGAGATCGCCAAGCTCGTCGCCAAGACTACGGGGTTACTTTCACAGGTTTACCATTATCTTAGGACGTCGCTATTATGCCTGTAAAACTAGTTTCACGACGAAGCATGCAATACAAGAGCAAATTAAGTTATTACTTCGTAACACTATAGACTATACATAACATGCATAATTTAAAAAAAGCACATAGGTGGATCTTTGCATATAAAAACAGCGAATTTAACAATGGATATGGCTCATTCGAAATGCACAAACAATTTCAGCATTTATTCAATAGTTTTTCAGTACTTACTAACTTATTTGAACCGTTTTTTGAGTTCAATTTAACAATACAAAGAGCCAACTAATGCAAATATTTTGAACTATGTATGAAAATATTCCTTGAAACATCTCGTGTATAGTCTATATGTCCAATTTGGTGACAACAAACTGTAGAGTGCTGCTTTATAGGGGAAGTTTAATTATTACCACACTGTAGAATGCATACTCACAGGTTTTCAGGGAGATCATTAGTACAAAGTCTGGCGTTTCTTAATGCACGTTCTGAGAGAAGAATACTTGCAGTTCGTAAAAGCAAGAACCGAAAAAAAGAGAGAGAAATTAGAAAAAGCTCCCACTTTTGTACTCTTCAAATTCCACTTAACAACAAGGAGATCTCGATGTTACGAAGTTTTTAACTTTGTACTTAGTCACGTACGTTATTAGAGAGGATGCCTGCGAAATGTGTATTGTAAATAACTTTAGAGAGAAAGGCTACGTCGATTATACGAACTGTAGATAAGTGGTTGTTTAGCTTAGAAATTGTTTCTTTTTAGTGTGCTGCATGAAGTATTGTATAACAAGGAATTTTTTCACATGTCCCGAAAGTTTTTTTATGCTGTCTTTTTGTTCAGTAATGAAGTATGTTTGAAGGAATCTCTGTCTAGCTTGTACGATTCACAGCTATTATTCATATAGCTTTTTGTTGCGTTAGTACTTTCATAGAACCTCATTGAATTTTCCGAAAATTAGAATATTTAGCGTTTTATGTCCTCTTTGGGTTCTAAGTGTTGTTATACAATAATACGGTCCATCTCCTTGAACTAAAAATTGAGTGAGATTCCGTTCCTCATACCTGAGAAGTGAGAAGAACAAACACATATTAAAGAATTTACTGGAATTAGAATTACCGTATATCCCGGGATATAACACACACTGGCGTATAGCACGCATCAGTAAATTTAGAATATGTCTAGAAATTTATTTTACATTTTATGTTATGCTTTTTATATTCAGTGTATAACACGCACACGGAAAAATGAAGTATATTTTGAAGTTGAAAATGCGTGTTATACCCCGAGATGTACGGTATTTTATTTGGATCCCTAAATTAACTAACAAAACAGCAAAACTTTTTTATTTTTGAGGGAGCTTGCCGATTAGGCATTGTCCCATACAACTGCCCGAAGGTGTGGCCATTTAATTAGGGGGCACCCTGTGGACGTCCAGCGTTACTCCCTATGAAGGGGCGGGCACAATGACAGCCACGCCCAGTCGGGGATCGAACCCCGGCAGCCGAACATGAAACCGGAGTACGTTGCTTTATCCACCATACAACTCTGTCAGCTAACAATAAAACGTTTACGTATCTAAATTCTGAACTTTATCCCTTCTCAGTACGCTATTAGCTTGAATAATATGAGTTGATGAATAAGACTTAATAAGATTAACCCTTTATAAGGCCGTGGTAAGATACCACTTACGGTCTATTAAACACAGAAATCCATTATCATTAGTGATTTTTCTGATTTTTGTTCAGTTATATTGGATGTATATTTTTTCCATACATCTAGATTCTAAATTATATTTCGCCTATGAACACGTCTTTCATTCGCAATTTTAAAGAAAGCTCGAATAATTACTCGAAAATTGAGCACAAGAATCATCACTTTTAATTATATATTTTTGCGTTTAATTCCGTGTAGAAACAGCAGGTAGTTTTCCGACTTTGATTTTGTGAATAATTAATGTATTCTCCTGCAAAATTTCTATGCTTGTTTAATACTTTTTTCTCCAATTTTCAGTGGGATCTTACAGTAAAGGGAAAATATATGAATTAATCCTAAAAAATGGACCAGAAAAATCCCAAGTACTTCGACTCTCTGTACCAAGTACAGTAGTCTGTACTCCAAGTACTTCGACTATTAAAAGCGTATCATAGTTTATGCGTCGTCCCTATTTTTCTTCCTTATTCCATAAAGTCGGAGAGTGTATCATTATTCATGACTGTGCCGTATTTTTCTTCCTTGTTTCAGAAAACCCATCCTTGGAATCGAAATCTATCTTAAAATCGCCTATTTAAACTATTTTACAATCGTTACCAAGTATATTAAAACTATACTTCACCGTCTTAAATATTGTTTCGAATGTCCATCAGAATCCATGAGTGTGCCGTGTTTCTCTTTCTGGGTTGATTCCTGCTTTAACGCCCCGACTCTCGCCAAGGTGGCGATCATTAAACATATGGAGGTACAACGAAGATTTTTTGTATTTATGTGGCAATCGTAATTTATAATTAAAATGGCGATTTGGCACAACATGTAAGTAAAGCATTCCGTTACATTTTTATTTATTTTGGGTTGCCAATTTATGTAGTTTTAATAATTAAGTGTCTTCAACTTCCTTAACAGGTGCGTTTATCGCTAATTTGTTCACTTTAGTTTTCATATAGTTCTTTTGGGAGCGTTAAAACTTGCCTATAAGTCCTAGAGACCCATGACTGCAAAGTAGGGTGCATCACGAAAATTTTTTTTTGGAAAATCAAACTTTCAAGTTCATGAAAAGTTGTCACTGTCATCACATATCAACCAAAAAATTTTTTTTTGAAATCGAAAAACATTTAGGTCTCCCGGAATTAACTTGAAATTCAACTTTTTTGACCTAAAATGTGTATTTTTTAAAAATATATATACATGAATATAAAGTATATTTATATTTTTTAAGTACAAAAACTTGCAATTAAAGTTTAGAAGGACAACAGACTTTAAAAAATTCATTTGTACCATTAACTATATTAGTCTGCCGGAATCTAATTTTAAAAACCTTGCTAACCTTCTAGCAACAGTGCAAATAAAATGTATATTAACTTTTCATTAGTTTATTAGTTTCTCAGTTTCTTTTTTATTCTGGGGGGGAGGAGGGGCGGGTGACAGAAATAATTACACATTTGAAAAAAATTTTGGAGGAACAAAAATATATTTAAATTAAAAATCAGAAAGTGTGATCTTTAGATGAAATAGGTTACAAAAGATATAAACAAACACATAAAGGTTACAAATAAAGAACATTGAACATGTAAGTTTATTCAAAATAAATCTTGATTTCACTGTCTATTTATTTTGATAATTGTAGGCAGCGCATGACAAACGCAAGTAGCTTTTCTAACCTGCAACCTGATCCACTAGAAACTCCAGTGTTTGTGGGCATACCATCACATCCAAGAGCTTTGATAGTTGTCACATCAATGCAGTTACATTCCATGTGTTTCATTATTGATGATACAATGTCTTTCTCAGAACCACTGTCTGCAGTTACATGACCAAGATATATTGAACCTGGTTCTTCAACCAAAGATATGTGTTCTTCTTGTATAGTTTTCTGGCCTGATTTACCACGTACATTTTCTTTGACTATAGTTTCATCTTTCCGACCATCAAAATAGAGAGAAATTATTTCTGACGTGCGAGTTGCAATACTTTCACGGTACTTTACTCTTTCACGAAAAACTTTCGATTTATCAATTACTGCCGTCAGATTTTCTGGTGTCACAACTTTTAAATCCTGTAAAAGAGCACTTGCTAGTTGTGGTCCCGCTCTATTGGAAATTGCTCTGTGATCACATGCTCTGGAAAATGATGGCAGATCTACTAGAAGGACTTGCTTTACTGAAATGCTAGAATTTTCCTTTTTATTTTCTGGTATTTGATTTTTTATAGATAAAACACTTTCATCACTTGAATCCTGTTGAATGGAATCGCTGTCAGTGACACTAACAATGCCTTCATGTCGTAAAGTAGGGATATTTGTTGATTGGAGACTTAAGTTTAAATCGAATTGTATGGACTTTTCCTTTCTTTTAGCACGTTTCTCGGTATTTTTTACTCTCTACTGTGTCAATTCCTCCTATATCCATAAGCCTCAGGTTTCGTTGGTCAGTCAAGAACTTGTGTTCCAGTTGTGGAACCTTCCTTTGCGTGGGACACAAACATTTCTCTAAATCTCTACATTTGCATGAACAAATATCAAAAAGATTATTTACAATATCAGATTTTGAACTTTTCAACGGACGTTTTAAAGCTCTTGGCAGTTTTTGCGTTTCACCCTGATGACTTTTTCAGATCTCTCGTGTAGTTTTAAAATCATAAAAACAATGTTGCTTACAGATGAAACAGGAATAGAAGTCTTTCATATTTTTTCTAGCTTACGGGCCACTCGCATTGCAACTACCTTTTTCTTTGGTTGATGACATCCTCCAGACTTCAACTGATTTCTTACCCATTCAAAATAACGTAGTACATCAATTTTAGTAGGTAAAACATTGCTATCACTTATATCTAGAGGTTGGCCGACAATTGGATTGTCAGTAGTTTTCCTTGTTGATGAAGAATGAGTTTTTCTACTCATGATGTTAAAACAAAACCAAATTGAACTCTATCACAAATCAAAATCATAAATTCTCACTAAATGGACGCTTTGTACATAAAAAAAAAACCGCTAAAAACAAACTGAAAAAGAAAGGAAGGGTGGACGAGGGAGAGAGAAGTAATCATGTGATGGTCTTGCACTTACCGTTATCTCCAAAATCATGGGTGAGCTACAGTTTTATCACCTTGAAATCTGAGCCCCATATTCGCCTACAAAAATATTCTTGCTATTTCGGAACGCTGTACTGCAGTATCTGTATTATAAATACAAAGATTGAAAATTTGAGATTCTTCAACATTTCTTAATACGGCTAGTTGACAAAAAATTGGAGATTTTCATTACGATTCCGGGAGATCTAAATGTTTCGTTTCAGTCACAATGCATTTTTTTATTGATAGATTCTATCTGAAATTGCCCATTTTTGCTGTTGAATATTTAATTTTGATTTATATATACTTTATAAAAAAATGTTTTAAAATATCGTTTTGACTAAAAAACTGATAACTTCAGGGTTATTCCGGGAGACCTAAATATTTTTCGATTTCAAAAAAATTCTTTTTGGTAGGTATGTGATGACAGTAACAACTTTTTATCAACTTGAAAGTTTGATTTTCCAAAAAAAAAATTTCGTGATACACCCTACTACAAAGCTCGCGAAAGTGCGTGATTTTTTAGGTTTCCTAGAGCGGGGGCGTTAAAATAGGAATCAACTCTTACTTGTACCGTAAAACACATCTTTGGATCTATCAAATCTTTGGAAATCTATCTTAAAATCGACTACTGAAACTGTTTTACAATCTTCTCCAGGCATATTCCAACTATATCCCGTTGACATTTTAAATACTGTTTGGAATGGTTATCATAATACATGAGTGTATCGTGTTTTCCTTAATTGTTCTATAAAACATTTCTTCGGAATAGAAATTTACATTGAAATCGCCTACCAAAACTGTTTAAAAATTTTCGCCAGGCATAGTCACACCATACTTCGCCTTTATAAATACCATTTGGAAAGTGTATCATAATCTATGCGTGTACCGTATTTGTCTTCTCTGTTCTATAAAACACTTCTTCGGAATTAAAGTCTATATTAAAATCACCTACTAAAACTATTTTACAATATTCTCACGGCGTTTTCGAACTATACTCGGAATATATTTATAATAAATTGTCGCGTTTTGGCACTAAATTTAGCGATCAATTATCAAAAATTGTAAATCTTGTGCGACATTCAACAGTTTATTAACCCCCCCCCCCCCTCTCCACGTTATCTGGCAAACACATTTCAAAAGTGACTCGACGTGAAAATTGTACTAAAATCGTGTCTTCACAAAAAGCAAGGTTGAAATTAATAGCACTCTGGTGCTAAAAAAAAAAGAAAAGTGATTTTTTTTAAATCCCAAACTCTTAAAATAAGTAACTCGGTAAATTTTTGTGAAGCTGAACTCAGTCCCGCTAACTGCTTTTGTATGCAGTAAAGAGAAGCTATTTCATTCGTGGACATCTAAATTTTGACCAATTTAATGCCACTGCTGTATTATCAAGCAATTTTGCGATACTCATAGGAGCTTTGGCATCAAATTTTCATCCATTCTAATTAAATCCGAAATATTTCTTTCATATATACAAGGTCTGTCCCAAAAGTAATGAGAAAATTTTTTTTCTGCGCATTTCTGACACATCGTCAAGGAAAAAGGGTGGCTCAGAATATCATTGATATATTATAACTGTCGTCTGCAGGTCAAAATCCACAGCCCAGGCCTAGTTGCCTAATAGTGAGTCGTTGTGAGCGTGGTTCGTTACGCTTAAGATACAACAATCTATTGGATAGCACTTATACATTTAAATTTTGCATAGACGTGGTGCCCATCCGTTTGTTTCACTATCTACCATACACTCTCGGCCTGGACCTCTGTGATTTTTTTGTTTGTTTTCATGAATTAAGATGGACATGAAAGGATACCATTCTGAAGCACGCAGATATATCCAAAAAGCCGTAACCACAAGATTTCACTGAGTTTCAATGAGTTCGGACAATGCTACAAGCAGTAACAGCAAATCTGGTTTCTTTGTGCTTTTTATCAAGGCATATACTTCAAAAATTATTAAGCGATTTTCTTGGTAAGAACAATGTTTAATTTATGCATTTTTTTCCTCAGTACTTTTATTAAATAAGATATATTTTTTTTTTCATCTAGCACACATTTTCATCCAGCAGGCTCGTAAAAATTGCTATGCCGGCTAAACTATTAACTAGAAAGTAGATATCAAACATGAAAACTATAACCAATCTATAGCATTTGTTACAAAAGAATTTTTGTATCATAAATAGGTAAGAATAATGCTTCACATCTAGTGCCATTTTTCACAAAATGATTAAAACGGTAAAATCAACTAAAAAAAAAAAAAATTGATGTACCAACAGTTGCTAAGGCCGTAATCAATTACGGCTGTCATTCCAACTGGGCGCTCATATTATGTGATCGCAATACACTACACACACGTCCCTCCTGATACAGGGCCTCATTATCCGGTACCTCGAAGAGTCAACCTGGTCGAGTGTGAGGGGAATATTGGAAATGTCCCCAGGCACCCATCAGACTGCAAGCGGGGCAGCAGTTTACTGTATCCTCCAGGGCTGCGTGCACTAGATTGGTATGAAGCCTTTACGTCGTTGCGTATGGCGCTTCTGGTACTAAAAATTCAACTTAATAGAGTGAAGCAGCACTCGAAGTAGCAGTTTCGAGTGTTGCTATCGGTTTCGTGGCTAGAGTCTTTTTGGGATGCATTCGGGTAATATCCACGATGTTATCAGATTCGATTTAGTCAGTTCTTCAATGAATAGTGTGTTAGATGAAAGAATTATTCTTTGAATTCATTCTTCTAATGACTTAGAATGCCAAAAGTCGTTCCAGGTTATTTGTCTTTATAGGAGTAAGATTTTAAATATATATATGTAATGTATAAAAAGGTAATTTGGGTTTTACTAGTTTGGGTATTGTTCAAGCGGGTACTTTCACTGTAAGTTTTGCTTTCCTGTCATACTTGCCACGCGCGCTTGAGCTATGTTTTATTTATTTTGTTATTTGTCAGACATCAGGCCGTCGATTCTGAGTTCTTTAGAGGTACACGTGTCCCCACGCCTTTGTAGCCCCGGATGTGGGTCATGTTGGTAAATGTGTGTAGTTCGATCAGAGATAAGAGAGAGGCGGAGTTATGTCTTCGCAAACCACGTGGTGTGGTAAGCGTAAATACTCCCGCACATCGAAAATCGAGAGACTTCTGCCACTGGAACTGCTTAATTAGTCCACGCTGATTTTTGTACCCGTCTCCCCTCTCCTCTTCTCACTCTATATTGTAACTTAAAGATAATGTTTAATAAACCGTTTTACCTGCCTTAACTCTGGAACTTTACTGAAATATCTGACGTCTCATATATAAATCAGGTACGTAGTCAGAAAAAATTTCTTAGGATGCCCATAAGGCAGAATGTCTCACAAGGATCCAATTAGCAACGCAGAGTCGCTGTGACGTCACTCTTTGTTCATCGTTCGATTCCTATATCAACCGGCGGTGACTTCGGAATGCGATCCCACTTTGTAGGCACAAAAGTAACCAACCAACGGTGACCAAGGTTTTACACTGTGACTCTTTTGTGACTCCACAACGAAACTGCAGGTCACCAATGCAACCACAGTGCAAAATTGCATTACAGTTGGAGTGTAGTTGTGACTGCACCGTAACATCCCATTCTAGTCGTATTTTTGACGGTGACTTTTGAAGCGTCAGTAAACTGCGATCACGTTGTTGCATCACAGAAGAGTCATAGCGGCAAACCATTTCCCCGTTGGGACTACCTTATGTCACTACCCAATGTGACATCACCTTGGGCAGACATAGGGACTGCAGGGTCACCAGAAAATGATGTCGCTGCGGCTACGCTCGACTCATGTGCGACGGTAAATGTAATCATTTAAAAAAACGAAAAACCTTCATATTTTGAGGGGAGGCGCTTCCCTAGTCCTCTGATCTATCGTCTTTGAAACAATGAAGGTATGCCAATCTATTACCTTAGTACGCATCTATTGTAAAACACTTCATAACAAGAACTTATATTGCAGTTATTCGATTACTAAACCATTTCCTGTCCAAACAAAGATTGCTACTTTCTGGCAATCTTTGAAAGCTGCTCTTGTGGCGTAGTATGAAACTGCGTTTGAAATAATTTCACTTACGTTTTACCATAACGTTCTGTCTATTTCTGTTTCTGGTGTAAAATAGGAAAAACAACCATACATGATTAATTAAGTATATTTTTATTTTAAAAACTCATGAAGGGAAATTGAGTATTTTTTGATAATCTGAATGTTATAGAAAATCTGAAAATTACCGACAATCTTTTTAATGTATTGCATAGATAAATAATTTAATAGCATAGCGAAATAGTAAAAAAATATACCTAAAATAGTTTCATAGATATTTGTCATAAAAGATATGGCGTAAGCAACATTTCCCCTAAATTTTTACTAACTTCATGGTTTAAAATTATATAGATTTCAATAAATTTCAGTATAAAAATTTACAGATTTTACACACTTTTCAACTATAAACGAAATTATTCCTGAACATGTCAACTTTTCAAGCAAGTACAAAGCTGGCGGCTTAACATAATCTTCGTCTCTCCATACAAATTTCAGCCATCCCATTAAACGAGTCGGTCGAACACAAAATGATGGAACTATAGAGATAGTGTCATTATGTGTCACAGCGCTGGGATCTCAACTTACCTCCTCAGTTGTCATAGTTCATTAACTAATGGCCCGACCTTTTCGAAGAGAGTCTCCTTTTACTGGTGGTTTCGAAACAGAGCGAACTTTCCCCAAGTAAAATTATCTCTGCCCTAGTTACGACGCAAATTGTACTTTAAGAGGATCATATCTTTGTGTTTGAGATAAATGAATAATATGTAGATTATTCCGGAGAAAGAGGGTTTTTTGAGAAATGTGCATATTTTGGTTCAGGTAGCGCTTAAGTAATCCGTCAAATTATTAGTTCGCATATGTCCAGCTGGTATGGCTGCACTTTCAATAAGTCACGATCAAATTAAAGTAGTATTTAACCCTTTGAGGCGCAACCCTTTCCCAATGCTGCAAAAAGGGCAGCCGTTGCCATCGCTCGACTTAACTACCAGCAAGATGGCGGACGATCGAAACGTTCATCGCGTGCCACAGATCTAGAGACCCTTTTTTGACGACAGCTGGCTGTGCCGACACAGCCAGCTGTCGTCAAAAAAGGGTCTCTAGATCTGTGGCACGCGATGAACGTTTCGATCGTCCGCCATCTTGCTGGTAGTTAAGTCGAGCGATGGCAACGGCTGCCCTTTTTGCAGCATTGGGCACTCTATCCAGCTGTTCTCGCATTCTTCCATTTTTTAGCAGATGTCAGTGCTGTTAAAAAGAATCGTGACCATTCTTTTACGGGAAATGACGTGCTAAAAAGTAAAGGATTCTCGTGGAGCTATGTCACCCGCAACTATTTTTATAGAAATCAAATCTATTCTTCGTGACTGGCAACAGTTAAAACGTCAGAGTTTGGTGTTCCAAGAGCGGGAACACTGCGCGTTAAAGGGTTAATGACAAAGCTGGAATCTTGGGCAAGTTTTGCACTTCACTTTTGGAAATCCGCTTAAAACAAATTTCGGCAGTTGTAGTTAGTTTTAGAGACGTTGTTACATATCCTTATAAATAAAAATGAAATTCTGTTTGTTTGTTTGTTTGTTTGTTTGTTTGTTTGTTTGTGGATTTGAGTCGTATACAAATCTACAAAAATGGACCTATCGGCCTGAAATTTAGCACAAATATGTAAAATAATATAGAATAAATCACAGTCCACTTTTAAACTTTGAAAGTCCACCCGTTCCGGAAATTAAGAGATTTTTTATGCTCTTCACGCAAAAATCTTTCCGTAATTGTAACCCCTGTAGTGAAAAAAGTGTGAAATAAGGATCGTTGTTGCCATGTGTGGCGATTTTGCCGAATAAAATGTCGTTCGTATACAAATCCACAAAAATGGACCTATCGGCCTGAAATTTAGCACAGATATGTAAAATAATATAGAATAAATCGTAGTCCACTTTAAAACTTTGAAAGTCCACCCGTTCCCGGAATTTAAGAGATTTTTTGTATGCTCTTCACGCAAAAAGCTTTCCGTAATTGTAACCCCTGTAGTGAAAAAGCTGTGAAATAAGGATCGTGGTTGCCGTGTGTGGCGATTTTGCCGAATAAAATGTTTCAAATTCTCAAAGTAAAAATAAAAGAATAATAATGATTTTTTTTGTTAGTTTATATTCGTAAGGTTATTTTTTTTTAATTATAATATCGTGTGCGCATGGGAAATGAGATCAGGAATGTAATTCTTTACACGCAAAACAATGAGAATTGAAGATTTCCGAGGCTAATGTGTAAATTTTTTTAGTTTGGCGAAAAAATAAAATGGCTGAATATGCGATTTTGAGTAAGTGCGTTCTAGCGGTTTGCGCAGTTTTCAGCTTGGCGCATTTATTGGAGCTTAAGAATATTTTTGAAACAAGTGCAAAGGTTTTATTAGAATACAGCGTTAAATTTTATGATCCGTGAGAAATATGCAGTTATTAAGGGATTTCAAGAGATCTAACTCGAATTCTCGCCAATTGAGTACATTGATTTAAGTTAGGGGAATTCCGCCAAATTTCAGAAAATTGAAATTTCTCATTTACTACATCGGAGATAACGATGAATAAAACACGTTATAGTTGATAATTTTAAAAATTTCGGCTGTATTAAGGGATTCCACTTTTGAAATAAAGGCTTGCTTTACTTTTTCGCGGTCGAACCATTTCCCATATTGATTGCTGCTAAGTCAATGCTTCGAATGATTTCCTGAAAAAACGCTTGCACAATGGCGTATGTTGGCACTTTGGCGAGGCTTAGATTTGAAACTGGATTTTATTTGAGACTGGGATGTATAATGACACTGGTTATAGATAAAAATGAATTTTGGTATGTGTGTATGAGGTTGAAAAAACTCTAGCACCGTTGCACCATGAAATTTGGTTCACCTAAGTCTTTTATGATGGAGAAGGTTTTTATGCTATCCGTTTTCCTTAACTTGCCACTTGGTGCCGCAGCACAACGTTGAATTCTATTCCGTTTAACCGTTTGCTATGCGAATATCGTCCAACCGATTTCGATGAAATTTGGTACACGCGAATATTAGAACACGGAGAATATTTTTCACTATCCATTTTGCGGTAACTTGCCGCTAAATGGCGCTGCAAAGCATCAACTTCTATACCGTTCGACCCATCCGCATAAAATTTTTTATACTTACACATTTGAGCACGAAGAATATATTCTAACTGCGTTCCTTTTGATGTTACTCACCAATAGATGACACCGCAATGCATTATTATTTTAACTCGCCACTAGATGACGCTGCAGCAGGCCAAATTCTTGACCATTCAAACGGTCGCTATGAAAATCAGTATACATAGCTATTTGAACAATGAGAATATTTTGGGCGTTATCCATTTTGCTATAACTCGCCACTTGACGGCGCTGTAGCAAATCATTACTTTAATTAACTACTAGATGGCCCTGCAGTGTATCACTTCTTGACTGTGCAAAGGATCGTTATTAAAATTGGTATACATAGATAGATGAACACGGTCGCTATGAAAATCAGTATACATAGCTATTTGAACAATGAGAATATTTTGGCGTTATCCATTTTGCTGTAACTCGCCACCTGACGGCGCTGTAGCAAATCATTACTTTATTGAACCACTAGATGGCCCTGCAGTGTATCACTTCTTGACTGTGCAAATAATCGCTATGAAAATAGGTATACATAGATATTTGAACATCACCATTGAATTGGGAAGAGTTTGGCGCTATCCATTTTCCTATAACTTGCCACTAGATGTCGCGTCAACACATGAACTTCAGGACTGTCCAGCCGATAGTCATGAAAATTCGTATACATCGATATCTGAATGCGAAAATATTTTCGCCGTATCCGTTTTGCTAAAACTCGCCACTAGATTGCGCTACGCCGCATGGCCTTCTGCACCGTACAAACGATTGCCTTGCAATTCGGTATGCATGATTATTGGACACAATATAACGCGATATCCACTTTGCTGTATCTGTTTATTACAATGAATAGTAATCACCACAAATCGTAATATCAAAAAGTCCATTCATTCCCGTGCGAAGAACGGGTACTTCAGCTAGTATAGAAATAAGAAAAACGGGGGGTAACTACACGAGACGGAAAAAAGGTTGACTTTTTAATTTGACAGTTAAATTGTACAGTAAAAAAAACATTGTTATGTTTTCATGGAGTGGATGTAGAACATGATCATCTGATTATTTCGAAGTGCTGGGATGTTTTTTGGCGTATATACTGTGGTGAGTGGTCACGGAAAATCTGAAAAAACTCGAACAGTCAGAAAATTTTTACTCAAGAGAAAAAAAGAAAATCGGGGAACATTGTAAAATTTAACTATAAACCTGAAAAATCTTAAAAGTGTGACTTGGAAAATTATCTGATGCCTGCATTTATAAATTAGTTTTACAGTTATTTTATCTCTGGAAAAAAATAAAAATGATTTGATATAGGTGCTCAAAAGCTATATCAAGTCATATTTAGAGCTTTTTTTAACCTTGAATATGCCATAAAAACCGTCCCAGCATTCCAAACTAATAGCATGATCTTTTGTCCACACCCGATTTCGAATGAAAACATGCTATAGGTTTTTTTAAAGAACATAATTTGAATGTCAACATTATTACTGCTCAATTGAAACTTTTTTTTTTTTTCTGCACTGCATTTATTTATAGGTGTAAATCTTTCAATGATACAAAATAAACGAACAGTAACATGCTGTTGAATGATGGCAACTTAGTTTCTGTGAGTGAGTGTGGCAATTTCTATTTCACGAATGGTTAGCTAGCTATCGATGAGGCGAAGATTCAATGCCCCACCACAAAATACCAACCTGTCGTGCGCAATAAAGCTGTGATTCTATTTTTTTTTTTCTTGTTTTGGACTTAATATCTCCTGACGGTTTCTCCGGAAAAGATATCATTTTTAAACACCACATTCGATTATGAGATTTTTCTGTCTCACAGGTACGCTATGAAATCATGATATTTGGAAACCTCAGGTTCCTCATACATTTGAGTGTACAATTCGCTAGTTTTCGAACAACTTTCACATTCGCTCCTTTTTGTTAAGTTTTGTGTAAGAAACGAAAACTCCAAAATACATCCGAAACCGCTTAATGGAATATCGGTTAAAGGAATATCCTGCTTATTGTAATATATTTTCAGTGTACCAAACACCATATGCACCAAATCGGTAATCGGTAAATGCACTCAATCATCAAAAAATTATAAATTTCGCGCTGATAAGCGAAGGAAAAACGGAAGAAAGAAAAATCTCCCACTCTGCATAAAAAATTCACCGAGAAGATAAATCGGCAGTTCATCACAATAATTCATAACTTCCGAAATAATGAATAATTGAGGAATTTGAGGAACCTCCAATTAGACGGACGGTTATTAATGAAGATTCTGCCTTTCCTCCAAGGAGATTCCTCATTCATTCAGACTTTAAATTTTAAATTCTAACTTCGCGATGCTGTTCATTTAATTTATCGTCACTCGAAATCCCCCGATGAACCCTCATTGTGAAAAATGAGTCATCAGTTTTCGCTGCGAGCCCCCTTCTCCTCCCCTTGCCTCGAATCTTAAGGACTGTCGCTCATCATTAGGCAATTTGCAAGCAGCCGTGGCACCTTCCCCCCCACCAGCGCACACACAGGCAAACGCTGAATATCCCTTTTCCTGCTGAAATGGAATATGGAAAGGTAGAAAAGTTTACACTCCTGTAGATGGTATTTAGCTTTCTGATAGCCAGAAACGTAAAATTCCGTCCAGGGACTTTCCCGATACATATTTACTTGTTTTAATACGATGGCCTTCAAAAGTAAAGTACAACATGTTTTTCAAAGCTCACCGTAAAAAATCGCAATAACAATGAAATTCATAATTTATGTGAATGATAATCACGAACTTTAATAAAACTTATGCAAAAACGATAGCTACCCCTTTAATTTTATAGAACAGAATAGGTATTTATGAGTGATAAAAAAATACGCAAATATCAGGCTTTCGTAATAACGTGTGTATCTTTTGTTGATTTCCAGTTGTTGTTGGCAGGTTCTTTGAAAATACGCAGTATATTCCAGCAATGTCTAGGTGAAGCCGTTTTCTCGATTCCTTAAAGTAGCGGTCGGTCTTGTGGATAGAAATGGGGTTGTCTCTCAGGCTGATGCTACTAGGTGTCTCAATGTGTTTCACCGTGTGGTCATACGACTCGGATCAATAACAATTCAAAGATTTTGTGTGTAGAAGACATGTTCCAGGCTGAGCTACAACACCCGCAGAAGACCGTTTTCTAGCTCTTTCGGCCCGAGGGTGAAGAAGCACAACTGCTCCGCAGCTCGTTGCTCACCACTTAGTAGCATTATGGAGAATATCTGCTAATAGGGTACGAAGACAGGTTTCAACAAGGTTCGAATATAGTACGATTCAGGTTTCTATACAAGGATACCAGTTGCGTGTGTGTCTACCTCAACGGACGACAGAGAAGGCCCGCTTATGCTGAGCAAGATAACACGTTTTTTGGACCAAACAGTGACGAGCTTCTGTAGTGTGCACTTCAAAGACGAGTCCAGATTCATAGTGGAGAACGATTCAGGGCGTCTGCTGATCTGGAGGGAACAACGCACCAAATACCACCAGTCCAACACTGTTGAAAGACACAATCACAGAAGTGGTGGAATCATTATTTGGGCAATGACCTAACTCGGTGATCACACTGACCTGCGTGTTTTTCAAAGAGGAATCCTGATTGGTATGAGATATCGGGATGAGATGATTTATCCAGATGTCCGTACATATGCTAGAGCTTTTAAAAATGATTTCATTCTAATGGATAATAATGCGTGACCGCACAGAACTACGGCTGTTTAGGGCTATCTTGAGGGTCATGCTTTGGAGCGAATGGAGTGGACAATTCAATCACCAGACCTGCATCCGATAGAACATTTTTGGGACTATTTTGGCTGATAGGTTGTTGCTTCAAGTCCTCCTCCAATGTTGTTAGATGAGCTAGAACACGGCTTTCTCCGTGTCTGGTTTTCATTTCCCATTCCGACGTCCAATAACAATTGACAGCACGGAAATTCGATGCCATCGATGCATTCAAGTTGGGGGTGGCCACATTCCTTATTATAACTCATTTTTGTTATGTTTCTATGACATTTTACCCTATAAAACTGTGATGTATTGTTTTTTCCAAGAGAGGACTTTTCCATCAAAATTGCTTTTTTTGTCGTAAATGATTTTTGCTGTGAATTGTAATACCACATTCAATGAATAACTTTTTTAATGCACATTTCCTCCAAATTTTTTGTTTCTACATTCATTCATTTGCAAATTACTCGCAGAAAACCGGTTGTACCTTAACTTTTGGAGGCCAGTGTAGTTGACATGCATTTGCCGTAAATTATTTTAACGTGGAGCGTCTTTCACTGTCGTTAGGATACGATTTCGATTTCCATAATGCTGGTGCATTCTAAACTAATACCACTTATGTGTGTTTTTTCCCGTCTTTTCCTTACCTTGGTTATTTATACGCACTCTCTGGAGCTCATAGATTTCATTTCAAATATATCAGCACCGCTGTGTCTTCAATACACCCAACCCACTTTTCAACTTCATGAAATTGGTAGTTGGTGCTGAATTTTACTTGAATGCAACTACTTTTATCCAATTCTGTATTATTAAAAATTCTTTAAATCGCTAGAGTGGCCAGAAATGTTTCAAGTTGAGCATCATTCTTAATCTTTCATTCTTTCTTTTTTTTTAGTTTTATTTTATTTTATTGAAAAGCACTACATGTTCTCCCCCATCGTTGTCTGCAAATCAGGTTCTCTTTCTTATCCAACTTGCCTCAAACAAGATCGGTCTTCGAACTTGCCTAGGGCCTAGCGCTGCTTTTGCGTAAGAATTCTGAGTTTGGTGATTTGATGAATCGATGAATCGATCAAAAATATTAATCGGAATCAGAATTACATCGATAGTTCCGATTAATAGACACGAATGCGTACAGCACTAAACGAGGACATAACCTGAGCTCCAAAATTTTAGCAAACCGAATTAGAAAAGAAAACAACATATACGATTTTGATTGAAACCCGTTATTTCGATGCAGTATTAAAACATTTGCCGCAAAACTCCCATTTCCAGCGAACACACGTAATGACATTACTTCAATAATTGCATTTAATAAACATCCTAAGTGACATGTTCGCTTTTATTGTTTACTTTCCTAACTTCAAACGTTCATTTCGAATAAATGTCAAACGGGCACAACAAAAGCTCCTGAATAATTCATCAGGAGAAAAAAATTATTAAAACAGGTGTTTTTCCAAAGTGCAACGAAAAACACACAAAAGTTCTCTTTATTGAAGTAATAATATATGCATGGCTCCAAACTGGCACAATAGAAAGGGTGGAGGGCCAGTGACCACTTCTTTGTTCTCCCGTTTGCTGCTATTGTCAAGAGGATTTATCTTTGCTCACTGTGACAGTGAAAATAAATGAATAAAATAAATAAAAGTTCTTGGTACCCGACATTTTTCAATTATTCCCTCGTTTATTTTTAATGATGTGTAATAACGTGCGAAAAAAGTCAAGGATTATTCAAATGCATCAACTCTCGGTTCTGAACCACCAGAGAATAGTAATGTTATTATTAACAATAGTGGTAAATCGTGACAAATGCATTGACTATATATCTGCTTAACCCTTTGAGGCGCAACCCTTTCCCAATGCTGAAAAAAGGGCAGCCGTTGCCATCACTCGACTTAACTACCAGCAAGATGGCAGACGATCGAAACGTTCATCGCGTGCCACAGATCTAGAGACCCTCTTTTGACGCAGCTGTCTGTGCCGGAAAAGCCACGCAGCTTCTGGCACGCGATGAACGTCTCGATCGTCCGCCATCTTGCTGGTAGTTAAGTCGAGCGATGGCAACGGCTGCCCTTTTTTCAGCATTGGGCAATCTATTCAGCTGTTCTCGCATTCTTCCATTTTTCAGCAGATGTCAGTGCTGTTAAAAATAATCGTGACAATTTTTTGACGGGAAATGACGGGCTAAAAAGTAAAGGATTCTGGTGGATCTATGTCACCCACAACTATTTTTATAGAAATCAAATCTATTCTTCGTGACTGCAAACAGTCAAAATGTCAGAGTTTGGTGTTCCCAGAGCGGGAGCACTGCGGGTTAAAGGGTTAACACCTATTTAGCCCGCTCGTTCTTATCGTTGTATAGACTGAAAAGCGTCGATTTCTCTTTCTGTGCCCATAGTTTCCTTTCTGTGTCTTGGAATGCTCTGGCTATTAACCCAGCGCATGTACTAGGGAGCAAACGTTGTGTCACAACCTGGCATCCGAACACCTAATAGTAAAAAGAATAGAGTTGTTTGCATTGCGTCATCACGAACTTGCGCGAGGACACAGGCGCACCCACGGAGGGGGCTATGGGGGCTATAGCCCCAAACCCCTGAACCTGGAGAGTTAGATGCAAAAAGCTTTAAAAATTGAAAAGTCACTAATGAATTAAAATATTTGATTTGAAAAATTGTCTAAATTTTTTTAGGGGATGTTGTTTTTTAAATAAATACATACAAATCGTGTGTAAAATAAAGTTAAACTTGGGTATAACATCACTGAAAAGGTTGGATTATTATTTATGATTCTATAAAGAGTTGCGTTCATATTGTGCTTGTGTTCTATGGGCAAGCGGTAATGAATATTTTGATGTCATAAGTGACGTTATAACTATAATCGAGGTTACGGGTATAGCAGCATTTGTAACCCCAGCTCCCCTCTCCCTAAAGCGAAATCGTGGGTGTGCCACTGGCCAGGGGTGTCTGCCTACGACACGGCATGCCTTGGTCGGAGAACTTTCTAAGGGATTTTATTGCGAGATGATACTCCTCAAGATGAATAAAATAAGAATACCTACACAAATTTCTGGGTTGTGAATCTCCAAATTTTTGTTGGACCTTCAGGTGATATTTCTTGAAATAATAGCTTAATTACATGAAACAAACATAAATTTCGTGGCCAGCTCTACAGGGTGGATAACTCGGTTCATATTTTGTATCAAAATATTTAAATATTCGCATGCCTCTTTCAGATTCTGTGTTAGAGATCACATTTTCCCGTTCGTTCAAGAACATTTTCCTTCCGCAGATCTCCCATCTATCAAAATATCTGGAGACCACAGTTCGTGGCACGTTACACCAGTGTTTATAAAGCTACCAAATCATTACTCAGAATACTGTTTTTATGTACAGAAGTTGAATTCCATAAACAGAAAGCCAAAAAAAAGGGGGGGGAGGAATGTCATTAAAATACAGCATTCATCTATGCTAGAGAAAAGTACTTGAAAATATCATGTTTTATATCGTGACTTCCAGTTAATTTATTACTACATTTATGTTTCGTATACGTTGAAGCATTGTTGAATGTTTTTTCAATGCACATTTAGAACAAAGAAAATCGCTTTCAATAGCAAATTTTTCTATTTAGGAAGATAATGAGCAATTCAAGTCTTAAAAAATATGTTCGTGAAGATTAAAGTAAGTAAGTACTACACTATAATCTACATTCTAATAACAAACAAACAAACAAAAGAAAAAACGACTTCGAAGAAGGAATTGTCCGATTGCGATAAAAATTGGTGGATGTAAAGAAAATATTTAAAAAAAATAAACGATTAAATTTTCCGAACAATTGAATGATTTTTTGTAGAGTTTGACCATTACAAAGGGAGGAAGTACAATAAGGCGTTGGCCCACCTCTGGTCTCGATGCAATCTGTCACCCTTAAGATTGATAATATTCCATGATGGTATCCTGCGGAATTTCTTGCCAAATTGTCTCTAATTGTTGGGCTAAATCGGCAATATTTTGAGATGGTTGCAATCGCCTTCCCATAACTTCCCAAATGTGCTCTATGGGAGATAGATCAGGTGACCTATCTGACCAAGGAAGTACAGGCTTGAAAACAATTCATAGCAACACGATTCGTATGCAGTCGCATTATCGTGTTGAAAAGTAAGTCCAGGGTGTCGCAAAAGGAACGGTAACACAGTCCCATTCGTAGGATGTCGTCAACATACCGCTATGCTGTCAATGTGCCAGAAATGACTATCAAATGGGTCCGGCTATCAAAAGAGATAGCACTCCAGACCATAAAACCTTTTTGTGAACCTGTGTGGCGTGCGATAGTCAGGGCAGGATCGGCCCCTCTGCCCTGGACGCATATAAGCAAACCATACTTCGCTAGAGACATGACAGAGTTTTAAGCCCTCTGATTGGTTGCTTTCGGCTACGTCATTGTTTACGCCCACATTGCCGGCCCAAGGGGGGTGCGAATGTAGGCGATCGCCTAAGGCCCCGCGCTTATAGAGGCCTCGCTCCTGGGCTATTTTATTGCTATCTCATAAGACATGAAAGAGAAGAGGCCCCGCTCTTGCGCTTCACCTGAGGCCCCGCACGCCCCTCGGGCCGTCTCTGACGCCCACTCTTCTCAAGCACCTGACCATATTATTCTTGCGCTATCTATATATCGTAACGATTTCACAGTGAATTTTTTTCTTTCTGAGTTGTCATCCTCAGAAGCTAATCTTCCGACTTTATTTCTGAAGGAAGTTGAATCAATTATTCCAAGCTTAATTGTGGAAAGACGTAATGTTAAGAATATAGAAAAATGCAACCAATTGATCAAGGAATATGGCAAATTAACTAAAACAAAGGAATGCAATGAACTTAAGACCAAATTTAAGAAAGAATAGTTTGCTCCTAACTACTCATTTAAATGTTACTTAAAATAATTTCTCATACTTTTCTACTATTTTATTTATTTTTAAATAGTTAATAGTTCAAAAATCGATCGTAATTAGTTTAGAGAAAATGATTTTTTTACATAGTGGCGCCATCTATTGCAAAATAAAGTACATTGTAAATTGTTTTAAAATAATTTCTAATTAAAGCTGAAACTCATATTTTTGTAATTTGGAGAGATCAGACTATAAAAAGTACAATGTAAAAAAATTTCTTAATTATTATTATACATACATATATTGAATACATATACATACATATATTGAATGCTCATATATATATGCGTGTGTACATAGAGAGTGTCCCAAAAACACAAGATTTTATTACTTCAATATTAATCATAGACTATAGACATGTACAATAAATTACAAAGTTACGTAAAAAAAAGGTTAAGAATTTTTTAACGTCATTTAAAATTACTGGTCATGATCGGAATTTGAGAAATTGATCGGAAATTGATTTGATCTCAAGAATCATCATTGGAACTTGCGACCAAATCTAAGTAAATGCAAAATTTAAATTTTTATATAGCCCCTGTACGAAAAAATTCTGAACTAGTAAAATGCGCACTATACATTAACTAAGTGATGCACAAAATTTCAGCTTTTCATCATAAAAAAAGGCCCTGAGATATGAAAATAAATAAATGTTGACTTAAACCAATTTTCAATAGCTCTCGAAGAGAAAAAAGAATCACATCGTAAGATCACGAATTAGGGATGTACACAACACAAATTAAGAAAGAAACAGTGATTGCATAAATAAATAATACTTTATATTATTTGCCTATTTTCAAGACGCTTGGCTCAGAGGATTAATCATACTTCCTTTGTTTTACTTTCTATATTTTTAAATGTTCTTAGTTTTCACTATTTACTATATAAACTGTTATTTTGCAATTCATGTTTAACGATTATGAAATGATTACAAGTTTTTATACATTGTTATTCAATATATATGAAACGTCAGATATTTCAAGTAAAGTTTCAGAGTTAAGGCAGGTAATATGGTTTATTGAACATTACATTTAAGTTACAATTTAGAATGAGAAGAGGGGAGGGGAGACGGGTACAAGAATCAGCGTGGACTCATTAAGCAGTTCTAGTGGCAGAAGTCCCCCGATTTTCGATGTGCGGGAGTATTTACGCTTACCACACCACGTGGTCTGCGAAGACACAACTCCTCCTCTCTCTTATCTCTGATCGAACCACACACATTTCCCAACATGACCCGCATCCGGGGCTACAAAGGCGTGGGGACACGTGTGCATCTAAAGAACTCAGAATCGACGGCCTGATGTCTGGCAAATAACAAAATAAATAAAACATAGCTCCAGAGCGCGCGTGGCAAGTATGACAGGAAAGCAAAACTTACAGTGAAAGTACCCGCTTGAACAATACCCAAACTAGTAAAACCCAAATTACCTTTTTATACATTACATATATATAGTACTAGCTGCGTGCCCGTTCTTCGCACGGTAGGAAACAAAAATTTCCTCACATGTGTAATTCGAATTAATTCCGGTGATGTGGAATCTAGAAAAAGCAAAATTATTTCACTCTTTACTTAAAATTTGCGTCATATATGTAATAACCTGAGATCATTGCAATATAATGACACACACACACACACACAAAAAAAAAAAAAAAAAAAAAAAAAAAACTATGTCAGCGTCATTCGGTATCAAAAAAGTGCAAATGGACCGTTTGCAGTGAACTTCTCACTTTCAAAATGTCTTATTTCCTCAGACATGCTGTCTTTTAGGTTCACGTTTTAGCGTTAAATACCTCAGACACTACATGAAATGGACATTTTTTTTTAATTTTAAAAATACATCACCCTCTCTTGCAACCCTTTACAAAAAGAAAAGAGATAAGAGATAAGACTGCGCTATTTATAAAGGCTTTAAAATTGTTTTTCTCAGTTTAATTTTTCTTCTCGCAAATAAATCCAGTATTTATAAAAGGAAATCGAGCGAAGCAAAGAAATCGTCTGCTCGCGGGACCCGTTCTTATTTATTTTTTTCAACTGGCAATTTTAATCATTGTTACTGTATCCATGACAACCAAACCGCAAGATATCAAACCGAAACTCATAAGCAGGTGCTACTAAAATGAAAATCCTTCTTTACTTAAAAATTCATAAAAATTCTCCTAATTTATATTTTCCCTCCGTTCTTCTTTTAAAAGTGGGCGAATTGTGTGCTCCGTCTTTTTCCCAAATATAATAAAGTTATGACAGATAGAATTCAAGATGCAGCAGTTTTAAAAATATTTTACGAAAGTCAGCGTCAAATTTAATTTTATTTGAAAAATTCCCAAAAATCTGCAAATTATGTCACACAGTCCGAACAAACAGTTTTTAAAAGAAACTTTTCTCCTCTATTCGATGATGTAAATATCGTTTTCTTGCGAGTGCAATTACTGGCGTTATTATGTATTACGCTAGAAAAATCGCTAAAAATCGGACAAAACATAAAATAAAACATTTTCTAATTCGAATTTCGAAAAAATCGCTTCGAGGTGTGTCGAGACCCGTCTTGGAGAATTTCCATACAAAATTTGGTAGGTCTACGATCACCCGTTTCGGAGCTACGCGAGACACAGACAGACAGACAGACAAACGGACAGTTTACACTCTGTTTTATTTATATAGATATCTATCTATATATATATACAATTTAGTAAGAACTGAATAATATATGATGGTAATTGTTTGCTATATTTACCATCATATCTGTATAAATGTCTCTATTTTAGAGGCTTAATTGACCAGTGCACCTAATGTTTTCTTCGTATGGAGTTCAAAATATGATGTAGTATTTTTGTTATTTCTCTCTATTTTTTTTTTCCTTCTTCTTCTACTTTTTTTTTTTGGACAATACTTATCAAGAAACATAAGCATACATATATGAGAAACCAATGTTGTTTTCCCTATCTGGTTATGGAATTATTTAAAAATTTTTTAAATCACATAAGAATTTTTGAATGTGAATAGTTTAATTTTTTTTTTTTTTTTGTCGATATATACGAAAGAAAAAGAAAAAAAGGGGGAAAGAGGGACTTCCAAAATAAAAGCATACTAGTAATAATGCATGCATGCGAAAGGATTCTTATATTGTAAAGTAACAAACTCCATCTTTTTATTTTTCACATCAATATTTATACATAAAGAATAAGAAATTACTACTTAAATTTGATATTCTGCTCTCTGCCAGTTGCATTACAATAACTTTCATTTGATAAAAAATAAGTGTTATTTTATTCAATATAACTTAAATTAATTTTATTTCTATGTAAGCATGCAAAAAAGGGAAACAGATGAGGTGGATGAAAGTATAATTTAAAAGAGTGCATAAAAATACATGCAATCCCCAAGGGTGGATTAAAGGGGGGCGACCGCACCCCCGCCAAGATAAAAGAAATTAATGTAAAAGATCTATTTTACTTCCATAAAATGGATGTATATGTCAATCTTCTAAAGAACCGCCCCCCCCCCCCGCCGAGATAAAAGAAATTAATGTAAAAGATCTATTTTACTTCCATAAAATGGATGTATATGTCAATCTTCTAAAGGACCGCCCCCACCGACAAACTAACCGCCCCCCCCGACAAACTTTCAATAATCCGCCACTGGCCACCCCCCATCCAAAAAATATAAAACGAAGAAAGAAAAAATAGAATATTAATTAAGAATTTTGCACTTTGTTCTCATTTCAAGTTTAAAAATAAATGTGTATTTAAGTGTATAAAAATAAGTTTGAAAAATTGCCATATTAAATTTCGCTTCTCTGCAATTTCATACATTAGAAAACAAAAATCATTGTGCAATTGTTATTTTAAAAGTAACTACAGCGCCGTCATAAAGTGACATCACGAAAGACGCAGGCTGAACCAACCAATCAGAAGGCTTAAACTCCGTCATGTCTCTAGCAAAGTATGGTTTGCTTATATGCGCCCTGGACGTCTCCAGACACGTCTGCGGCTGTCGCCAGGACACTGTTGAAAACGGGACTCATCACTAAAGACTAAACGTGCCGAGTCAGTGCAGTTACACGTTGATCGAGTCCGGCACCACAGCAGTCGGACTTGACGGGGTACAGTGTGAGAGGCAACCGGCGTAACGTTCGTTGCGAGCGTGAATTCTGCTCTCGCAATCATCTGTGGGGTATTAAGTTGGATACATGAGTGCGGGTCACACGGTGGACAGTTGATAGCTTCAAATCCGGTGCTATGACAGCTGTTCTGACAATCGCTCTATCCTCCCGTTCCCTTGTGACCCTCGGTCGACCGCTACCGTTTTGGCCCCAATTTCTACCGTTGTTGACCCACTCTTGCCAGCATCGTCTAATGGCCGCATTGCTTCGACGCAGATGTCGAACGATTCTTCAATTCGTCCAAACGACCTCTTTCATTCGGCACGACCTCTTTCAAACTCCGACATCTGCTCGCAATGCGCACGAATCCTTCGGCGAGGCATTGTTAAAGCCGTCGTAAGATATCGCAGTCGAAATGCAACAGATATTTTAACCATCAGATTGAGAATCGCTCCTTATATGCACCTGCTGAATGCGCATTTCCCATGCGCTAGCTCTTCCGCTATTCATTTATTGGACTTCAGATTTTAATCATTTGCATGTTCAGTCCGAGTGTATTTGCTTACGAAATTTCATTAAAATTGGGTGACTCCTTCTTGGGGTGTCGATTTTTTTTGTTATGTAATAGGAGGAGTGTAATAAAAAGAGAATAATTAAGCTACGAAAAAAAGCTGCGAAAAAACACGGTGTAATTTTTTTTTGCTACCATATACACGGTGAATCTAAACTCTAGGGCAAAACTTTAAGGGGTGATAGGGCAGACAATGATTAGTCGTAATCACACAGCAATCTGGGGTGAAAAACACAGTTTTAACTTACCCGGTAATAATCCCTTTTGGAAAAGCATTGAAGTGTCCGTCTAATTTCTTAACCAAGTTTCATAAACAATAGGCTCGTCTCCGAAAATTTCATCCATGAAATAAAATAGAATTTTTAAACTATCCATTTTAGTCTCCTGTTTTCGGAGAAAAATGCATTAGTTTCTGACGAACAATGGTCGGAAAGTGCACTGTTGTTTCAACACTTTTTCCAAAGTGATTATTAACAGCTACAAGAAGACGACGTTGCCGACCCCACATAGCTGTGTGATTCTCATTCCTTATTATGTGCCCTATTACCCCTTAAAGTTTTGCCCAAGAGTTTAGATTCACCCTGTATTCTAAAAGGTCCTTTGAACTACATCAGAATAATCTTCCAAAAGTATTCTAGCATAGACTCGAAGCTATTATGCGGAATAAAAAGAAAACTAATAAAACTGGTATCATATTTACTGAGTAAAAGTGTAACGGAATATTCTAAGTGGCTAGGATATTGAATTCAAATGTATATACGGCAATAGGAATCGTAGTTTGGGGACAAGAAGTTTTTCAAATTTAATATACTGGATCAGGAAGAAAACAGAGTCGTACATTTAATATAAATTGTGAGATCAGGAAAGAAGGTGAAATGCTGATTCTGTGTGTCAGCCATGACTGGCCACGAATAGAAATTACGTAGGTTTATGCTGTACAACAGCCATTACTAAATTCATTTGAAAAAAAAAACATATTTAAAGTATCAGGTACTTTTTGAGCGCTGAGAATTTTGACGATATTACTCGTACTTATTACTCGTACGAGTAATAAGTACGAGTTTAAAAAGTACGAGTCTGCATTTAAAAAAAATTTAATGCAGAAATATAAAGTCTAAATAAATTTTGTGAATCAAACAATAAAACATAATTTCTTACAATATTTATCTAAATCATTGTACTGAAAAAAAATTAAAATCTGAAGCACTTTCATATTTTAAATACGCACTAAAGTGCTATATATTAAAAGCATATCATAATCCATGCGTCGTCCCTGTTTTTCCTCCTTATCCATTAAGTTTGAAAGAGTATCGTTATTCATGAATGCACCGCATGTTTCTTCCTTGTTCCATAGAACACATCTTCGGAATTCATATCTAATTTTCATTAAAATTTGTATTCCCATATTTACTAAAAAATAAATAAATTATAATAATCCAAACATTTTTAACAGGCTAGCAGATTTACTGGCAAAAAATACCGTCATTCTATCGCAAGTTTTAGGAAAATTTATTTACCTTTAATAATAAGTCTTTAATAACAAGCGCCGTATACACTGGGATACACAACAAACTAAACACATCCTTCGACTAGACAGTGTAAAAAAACACGGGCGTTAAAATTAAAGCCGCTTTCATTCCGAAAAAAGCTTACACTGTATAAATAATCTCATACATAAACGTATCAATTTCTCTGTTATGTACGAACGGGAGAAAAAGGAGAAAACTGAGGGGGGGGGGGAATTTCTCATATTTTCGCTGCGTACACACACACATACACACACACACACCTAAGCTTTATTCAAACAACGATGGAATAATTTTCAAAGGTAGCATTTGGAGCTATTATCGTGTGCATGAAAAATAATTCTTTTATTACTTTTATTCGGGCGAGAGAGAATAATAGAATGTTCTCCTGTAGCAAGAATGTTGCACAAAAGTTCTTGCAGTTTGTTAAACGAGATTGTATTATGCATTTTTCTAATTTAATACATTGGATGTAAAATAAAAGGCGGGGAAGTTATAATAAAGTCGGTGTAGACCGTTCTTAATATTTACTGAAATTCTACGCCAGTGAATTAATAGCTTATTTTATTTTTTCCATTGCTACTTTCTTTGTGTGCAGTAGATTTTAGATTAACCGGGATCAAATTATCCGGAGTGCAGCTTATCCGGGACGGTTCCAATTTAAATTGGGACCATGTCGGATAAACTGCAACCAGGAAAAAACCAATCCCGGTTAATCAAGAAATCAAGACCGTTCGGATAAGTCATACTCTGGATAATCCGATCCCGGTTAATCGAGAGTTTATTGTATTTCTTTTATTTAGCACTAGAGGGCTATTTAGTTTACTCGGGTATTTTCAGTCGACATATTTTCGTGGAAATGATTTGTGGTCGTCGACGCGCTTTCGTTGCATTTTTCAATAGAGTCACCAGATAGCGCGGAGAAGGAGAAAGAGAATACCATGTTGAAAGTTGCTAAGGTTTGCAATTTTTATGATTTATCTCCACGTTTGGCGCCAAAAATGTATTCACAAAACTGAACTTAGCTTGGCGATGTTTTATATATTTGGGAAGAAAATGGCAAACGCTGCAATTTATTACAAAGGAAAAATACAGTTAGAATATGCCTGGCGAAGATTGTACAACAGTTTTAGCAGGCGATTTTAATATAGATTTCGACTCCGAAGAATTGTTCTATAGAACATGAAAGAAAAATACGGCACACTCATGAATGATGGTACACTTTCCTTAATGGAACAAGGAAGAAAAATTAGAACGACGTATGGATTGTGGATGCTTTTAATATAATATAGCACTTCAGAGTGCATTTAAAATATTAAAATATGCTAGATTTTTTTTTATTTGACCAAGTGGTCCTTTTAAGGATGTGGTATAAAAAAAATTAATGAAACTTCCTCACTGCCTTGATACAGAAACTGAAATGGACTGATTACGCCAGGGACTCTAGAACATGAGCTACGCTACACAATGGAATAAATAAAAAGCGGTGCCTTTTAGTGAAAACTTCAGGAAAAATTCCTAAACATGAAATTGCACTGCGAACCTTTTCGAAGAGTCACACACCCGGCACTTTCGATTTCCTTTTAATTCATCAAGTTTTTCTTCTTGTTTACGTAAAAGTTCCATTTGAACGAATTAATGTTTCTGTAGATTGTCAGCTTTTCCTTTAGAAACGTTACAATACGAGTTATTTGTCCTTTAAATTACTTCTTTTCTGTCGAGAACGTTTATATCAAGCCATTTCACTAGATTTCTTTTATTCTAAAAGCGTACTATAATCAAAGTTCTGCGTTCTATGACGACATAATGTTTGATGTTTTAATTAGAGTTTTATTCAACGACGACGAATTTATTAATTGCAACATTTTTATTTATACGACAATAAACGACAACATTTACATTCACTTTTTCTTCAAACATGACCAAAACTACTGCGTGTGCAAAATATTCTCACTCTTTCTCTCTTCAATTAATATGACTCTTCGCAGGCAACCATGATGCGTCTAAGTGACTAAGTTTGTGTGCCAAACAATAATAATAATGAAACTTTCAAATGAAAAGAAAACAATTTAATGTTTTGAAATATTACCACAATGCAGAGCAAGCATCCCAGTTAATTTTGGGGTTCCATTTATTTGTTTATATTTATATCTATATATAATATTGAGAATGTAGTAGTGCACTCTGTAACTTAATTCTAGGGCATTGCACTGCCGCGCCACGCTTCCTAACAATTAATTTTTATCAAGTTCTAACTTGATTATAAAGTGATAAAAGTGATAAAAGTGATAAAAGTGAAATTTATATCAAGTTCTGGGCAGTTAGTACTGAGGCTGGAGAAGGGTGACTCTCAGCCTTTCAGTTTTATATCTTGAGTCGTAAACTTAAACCTCCCAGACTCTGGGTCCTCAATTGAGGTCACAAATTGGATGTCCTAAATTGTGCACATAAAGAAAAACCAAATTTCCTCTAACATTTAATAATACAGTTAAGACTATTTTTAATAACAAATTTAATATCAATTTTTATGAAAAAGATGTTGAAATCAAAAATAAATTACTTAATCAGGTCTGAAAGAGTTAAAAAGACATTTTGTCTATAATAGAGTAAATTAGAGATGCAAGTATCTATTAGCATGCATCAAATATGCAAATTTCATTTAAATTTTTCCCCCTTGTAAATTTAGTATTATAAGGCATGCTGGTATTTAACGTTAAGTTTGCGTGTAGTAAAGTCTGTGTATTTTACGTTGGTATTAGCACGGCTCTCCCTGTTCGATCATTATGAGACTCTATAGACACGCTTTAATTTACAGCTTTTAAACATTAAGGGAAATTGAAAGCAATCCCCCTGACAGAAGCATCAAATTAGGCTTTTAAGTACATTAAATATGTCTAGTCGCGCATTTATCATACACAAAGGGGGCTAATTAAGTTAAAATATAAATATCAACTGACACATTTCTATTTTGGTTAGAAGTCATTTGACTGCAATCAGAAATAGCATTTAAAAATGGCACCCACACTGACGGAGTAGATAGACACTGGAGATGGTAGATAGCTGAAAAGCAGAGGTACGGGGCTCGGGCCCATAGCGCGACCATCGATCTAACGGGCTGGAGATCTGGGCGTTTTTCTCCAGATGTAGCATGAATACGCGTTAGAACTCCTTATAAAGTCCTCTGCCCCCGCCCCCTCCAAGGGGCCCCTGCTTAGGCAGATAGCCGTTTAGTAGCTTTGCCACAATACAACCTTTTAAAAATACTTAATATCCACAAAATTACTTTTTCACAACTTTTCCCCCTGTTTTTTTGTACGATTAAAAAAATTAAAGAAAGACGCAGAACCCATTTCACAATAATAAAAATATATAACTTTTTAAGATAGTAAAAACCATTTCTTGGAAGTGAGTATTTGCATAAAATGTTTCTGTACAAAAAATAGAGTTAAAGCTAGATGAGGGTCTTTTACATCATAGACAAACACGGAGTTTAAGTGATTGAAAGTATTTGAGTTGGGCTGATACATTTGCTCAAACGGAAACAGCACATGCATAGCATTTTAGTTGAAATAAATTTCTGATAGATTTTTAAAATATAGATGTTGACGGTTTAAGATCTCCCTCTTTCTCTCTTTTTCTCTGCAGACTAAGTAGACTTATAAACATGCTCTTTATTTTTTGTTGATTACGTGTGAACCTGATATACATTATGGGTTTATGGAAATATTTAGTGTATGTGTAACTGTGAAATTTTTCCCTTCTCTTGATCTCTGTTTCTCTTTTTGGTCAGCACGAGACGATATCTGTTCTTAAAATAAATAAAAACTTTGTGAAAAAAACACACACAAAATGTTACTTATAAGATGTAATGTATTACATCTTATAAGTAACATTTTGTGTGTGTTTCTTTCACAAAGTTTTTATATATTTTATCATTTAACACCAGTATTTTGAGTGTTTTTTTCGATATCTGTTCTTGTCGACAAATACCAGTGGTAGTTCGAATATACTAGAATATAGTCAAATAATCGGTCTTTCGATGGTGAGTCGACATTCTTCAATTTCGGTGCTCCACAGTAACATATGCATAAAATTTACGTATTAGCTTTATACTGTCTAATGGTAGTATTACATTGTAAAACAATGTATTACAATAGGTTTTTATACAGATTGGTATAAAGCCTTACAGGTGTTTCTTGGACGTCTCTATACTCAAGACGAAATGTTATCACATAGAAAGTTGATATCGCAAACGTTTTCTTCATCCATCCAGCTAAAAAATGACCTTAAACGATTTAGGGAACTATTAGACAAATTTTAGAGTAGTTTTTAGCAAATTGTATTTGCTAAATATAAATTAATTGTTAGTAATGTACACAAAACTATACGATTGGAGACCATATAAGTTGTATTATATACTTTTGAAATAAACGTCCTGGTTCCAAATCTAATAGGCGAAGTTGACTGATACTTGAATCCTTTTTTTTAAACTGCAATTTTGTGTTATTCGGAGCAATTCTGGTACACTGTACTATCCCCAGACGTGTACAACGCAATTTCTGACTCACCCTGTATATCTCGCGTATCGAATAAACCTCCGTTCACCAGTTTAACCTTTTAACCACTAGCTTCATACGTAACCGTTGTTAATTACATAACCCGTGATGCATGTTTTTGACATAAAGCCAAATGTCAAATACTTTTTGAAGTAAATTAATTAGATAAGGGGAAAAGAGGAAGGTATCAAAGGTCGCTGAAACATTTTAACAAAGTTTTGAACTTAGAAAAAAAATGCCAATGGGGTAATTAATGAGTCGAAAATTAAATAACTACATAAAGTCGGAAAATGTTGTATTTTGAATACTTGTTTAAACTAATATGAGCGTGTATGTAATTCTCAACAAGAATTAGGTCTCACGGAGATCATCATTCTGCAATCCTCAACCACATGCATCCATTTTGTTTTGTTTGAAATATACCATTATCTCTAAAATATGCATTAAAGCAGCGGTTCCCAACCGTTTTCCTCTTGGCGAACCCCTTCCAAAATGCGAAAGAAATCGGTGGACCCCTTGTACAGTAGTCAGTAACAGGCAATAAATCAATAAAATTTGGTAGAACACAATTTTGTCACGTCATACAACAATTTATAGAAAGAAACGAAGCATTTCAGTGTAAACATTAATAAAAAAATGATAGCTGAAAGAAAATGAATTAATGCAAATTTAACCAACTTGGTAAATTAATTGTGTTAAAACACATATAACCAGTAATAAAAACAGAACATATGTTTGCGATACTACTTTTGTCCACCTTCATCTGCTGTAAAAGCACCAACTTAAAGACAGGCAAGAAAATTAATACAGTTAAGTATACATTAAATAAAGATACCTGTGTCTGCATTTATCTTTGATGTAAGTGTATATTGAAAATTCTTTCTCATTGTGCTTCTCAGAAGTGTAGTAAAATTTTCGGTTTTTAGTTTTTAGTTTTGACAAAACAGTATTGTGGTGGCAAGAGACCTCCTTCTCGAATGTTGCACTTCGGCAATTGAAGGCCGTGCAAGTGGATACCTTTTGCCCGGTCGGATAAAGCCTTAATGTACCTCGCGGAATTCGCGAGTTCAAAACTAGCTCTCCCCACGCGCTTTCCTTCATCGATGACTCGGACGACAAACACGAATTCTTCTTCTCGCCTTAAGCGACAGATGGCGCCAGCACAGTCTCCGTCCATCTCTCGCTCTTTCAAAGTCCTTGACGCGCGGCATCAACCTTTCAAAGTCCATAATAACACGTGGCAGCAATCTCTCAAAGTCCATAACACGTGGCAAATTCTATAACGCTGGGAACGTCGTTAATCAGCCTTCAACTGAAACTCTAAGGGGTAGTAGAGCAGCGGCACGAGACCACCTTTGCGCACTCCACACCTCGGTAATTGAAGGCCGCCATTACGGATTTCCTCTATTGCAGAAATTCTACCATTACAGAATTATTCAAGCGAACCCCCATTTTTCTCGTTGTGAACCCTCTGAGGTTCCGTACCGCCGGTCGGGAAACGATGTATTAAAGAATGACTGTCCAAATGTGTAATGTATTGGAATTTTTTTGGGTGCTCCTGTAAAAAAACTATTAATGCTACTTACACCATTTCCAATAGCGTACATAGTATAATACATGGCAATGCTATATACATTTCATAGAATATCATTCCATACTTATTGGAGTTAGAGCAAGGACGGATAGACAGACAACTCGCAATCATAAACTTTCAACTCTGTGAAAAAGCGTTGAAAATGAAAATATCCCCATCCCATTTAAAAAGTTACTGACAGCCAATTTTAAAAACATTATAAACATAAACTTTTATTATATTGTATTAAAATTAAATTTTAATAAAAGTGTCTATAATTAAGAGAAACTTTTATGCTTTTAAAAACTGGAGGTCAGTGGACGGACTTCTACATCTCAGTCGCTGAGAGGGTTGAAGAATAACCCAAAACTATTTGAGTCATGCCACTGGGAAGGTTAAACAAGAATCCAAACCTTCATGAATCATTCCACTGAGTGGGTTGAACAATATTCCAAATTTTTGATCTCGCGAATTCCGCCGGGTAGATGAAGGCTTTATCCGACAGGGCAAAAGATATCCACTTGCCCGGCCTTCAATTGCCGAAGTGCAGCATTCGCGGAGGAGGTCTATTTCCACCACAATACTGTTTTGCCAAAAATTTATGAATCATGCCCTGAGCGGGATAAACAATAATCCAAACCTTTATAAATCATGCCTCTAAGGTGGCTCATAGTAATGCAAACCTTCATGAATCATTCCAGTGAAAGGTTTAAATAATAGTCTGAACCTTCATGAATCACGTCACTGAGAAGGCTAAACAATAATCCAAACCTTCATGAATCATTCTACTGAGTGGATTGAACAATAATCCAAACCTTTATTAATTATGCCACTGAGCGGGATAAACAATAATCCAAACCTTTATAAGTTACACCACTAAGATGGCTTACAGCAATCCAAACCTTTATGAATCATTCTACTGAGAGATTCAAATAATAGTCCAAACCTTCATGAATCATGTCACTGAAAGGGTTCAACAATAATCTAATAATCCTTCATGAATCATGCTACTGAGGAGGTTAAACAACAGTCCAAACCTTCGTCTAAGAAAATTATCAAAGATCTCGCTGAAATATTCACGCCTGCTTAAATAATTCCGAGTGCAATATTTCATATCAGGCGATATCCGTTTAAGTTGACTGAAAATAATCTGTTTAAAAACAATTTCTAAGTTAAACTATCACAAACCTTTACCCTCTGAAGCTCTTTAATAATAAAATAAAATAAAATAAAAAATCGAATCGAACGCTAAGAACGGCGTTTCTCAGTGACCCAGTATAAAGCCCGTTTTCCCGATTTATCAAAAACGTAGCTACTGGCCTGTCACCCCCTTTGCATTAAATAACTATCATCAGGAGCCTCTTATTGAAAACATAATGGAATCTCCGTGTTTCCCAGCAAAATAAATAACATTTTTCTCACTAACTTGATCGCATTACCCGGATCAATAGTCAGAGTGCAGTGGGGTATTCTAATTAAATGTATTGAATGAAAGAAGTGAAAGCTGTCATTTAATATAAAGAACATAGAAGGTCGTAGCCCTAGCAACGAGGTAGAAGGAACGTGGGCAGACGCCGGACCCCCTTCTCCTCCAGCCATTTTGTGTCTGGTATTAACACATTTGTAAAGAGAAACAAGATTTGAAAGTGTTGAAAAAAAGCTCTCTTAAAGGAAAAACATATTTAATTTTATTTTGGTGGAAATCGATTAACATCTCCAAAATATGCCTTAAATAATTATGGCTTAGGTAGCGTAATTTATTAGAATTCTTTTGAGAGCTCCTGTAAAATGACTATAAATGCAATATTCTCTATTTCTCATAGGCTTCTTTGTATATGGTTTCACAGTAGGGTACAGAATCCTATTTCAAGCCGTCCGGAAATTATGAAATTCTGTAGATCACAAGACAAGGGACTTTGTTTCAGAATAATAAATATTAAATAAATATCAACATTAGAGGACGTAATCTTAGTAAAAAGCACATTTAGCCATGCAAGCGCTATAGAAAGGTCCCTAAGAATTTTTCCAACTTTTTATAACAGCTTTTACGTGAGTAGAAGAAAAAAAAAATTGCAATTTTATAGATAATCCAGTAACTTTATACATCGACTCTGGTAGTTCTGATTTTTGGCTGAATTGTTTCTAATGTTGACCTAATGAATATTCCTATGTTTTCGACCTCAAAAGCCGAACACAACTTTTCTAAATATCTCAAAAACCGCAAAATTTTATACCTTTTTTCCAATTTCTGACGATTTTGGCCAATAAAAACAGTTTTTTCCATAACAACTATCAATGGCGTTTTTAAAGTAGAGTAAATTTGCCCCAAGTTGATACTAGTCGAATAGTTTTAAGATACAACCTTTCAAACTTTCCCTATTTTTCTTCTCTTTTTCTTTAATTATTTACAATTTTTCAGTTTTTGCTGATTTTGAACATGAAGAATAATTTTTTCATGGCAACTCTAATTTGCATTGTTAAAGCGAACTAAATTTACCACAATTTGATATCGGAATCATTACTGAAAGCACACAGTTTCTAAGGTACAGCCTTTCAAAATTTCCAAAAAATTTTTAATTCCTTATTTTTTAGCAATAGTGTATGTATTCCAACTAAGAAGACTTACTTCTTTCGTAAATTAGCTCTCCTCTTTATACCTTATATACTCCTCTTTATACTTAGCTCTCCTACGTTATATACGTCATCTGCCGGTGATATTTGTAATTCCATCCCTTACCCCACTATCCCATGTCTTAATTTAGGGAGCCTCAAAATTTCACAGTTTTCCGATTTACACCGTTTTGAAATAGGGTGCGGAGAATCTGTAAAATTATAATTTCTCTAGTGGTGAAATTCTTCTTTATCCCTCCCCCCTCCCATCCAAAAATCCCAATATCATTTAAAAAACAGGCCTAAACTAAAGAAAGTAACTAGATTTTAATTGCACAAGCATAGTAGTGTTGAAAATTTTTGCTTTCTCAGTACTAAACGATGCCGGAAGGTGGCGCTGTGCAAGGGGAAAATGTTTTGAATTGGAACTCAAGTGAGGTGATATAACCCCTTGTTGACAATGGATTTTATTTTACTGAAGGCTTTTTCTATACGTAAAAAAAATTAATTGAATAAAAATAACCATATACTGTATATAGAGCACCAGTATATACAATACAAATCAAGCCTCTCAAATTGCAGCATTCTGATAGCAATTTTTCGTCATATATAAAATAACTATGAATAAGTAGAATATTATATAATGCATTCCTTTACTTTTAATTACGTGTCTTTTACTTTTTATATAAATAGTAATGATATATTTTCTCATTATCATTACGATTTAGACAGAAAGTGTTCATTTGACATCTACAGCAGAGAAAGCCAAAAATTAATTTAACGCAAGCAAATAATTTAATATTTATTAGTTCTATTTTATTCTAATCAAATACAGACCACCGATGCCATTTCACATCAACCAAAATCGCACTCTGACAACACCATACATTCAGGAGCACTGCTAACAACATTTCAACTCTATATCAGGCAGACACCGTCGAACTTTCCAATGCACACATTAATTTTCAGCTGAGAGGAGGTCTCAGTCTTTCGACCGAGCTACGAGAAATTCCTATCACTTTTCATAAGCAAACCGCGTAATCAGGTGTCCCATTGTAAGATTAATCGTCTGTTGCAATAATAATTGAATCAGAGTACATAACGATGTCCTTATATTCCTTGTCTCGTGTAGTTTCAGGTTGCGAAGGCATCTGCATATTTTCTAATGATCCGTTGGATTTATTAGGTCGAACTATTTAGGGTGACGCAGTGTATCAATAACGTATTGTAATGCAGTTTGGACGGGTTTGCTGTAATGAACGTACTGGGTGTTTCACGAAGGGCCACTAAATTTGAAAATAAATTACTCAAAAATAGTGACTGACAGAAGTGTGAAACCAGTAATATGTTTATCAGAAAACTGTTAAATATTTGATACAGAAATCGCCGACCGAGTTGTATGGTGGGTAACGCACCGTACTCCGGTTTCGGGTTCAACTCCCGGCGGCCGGGGTTCGATCCCCGACTGGGCGTGGTTGTCAAATCCGTCCCTTCATAGGGGGCGACGTTTGTCCATCTATTAGGTGCCCCCATAATAAAGAGACCAGCAATTCTGGCCTGTTGTGGCCAAAGCCTGCAAGGCAGAGGCTGGCCATTGGAAAAAAAAAATGATACAGAAATCAAAAAGTTTAGTTGCAAAGTGTATGGATAGATGTTGCTGCAAGCGGTAAAACGGATCTAAGAAAGATTTGTCGCACACACAACCGCTCCGTTGGTTAACATTTACCGTTTGGGATGGAATCTCCTGCATAGGCACCGTTGGACCATTTATCTTTCTAGAAACAAAGACGACTGACGGTATATTGTGCTTTTGAAACATTTGTCGCCACTGAACAACCGTTGAATGATCGGCCGGGAATGGCATGGCTCATACAAAACGGAGCTCGCCTACACCGTACATAGGACTTTTCTGACTTTCTGGACGAATAATCCAATGACAGAGTTATTGCGTTGAAGTATTCGGCAGTCATTGGAAAAGGCATAGATTTTCGGTTTTCACTCCCCCCTCACCCCCCTCACCCCCTAACCCATCGCTCGATCGGTATGGGGCTCTGGCGCAGTGGTCTGGGGCTGGTGCAGTGTGGTAGATGCGCATATTGAATCGATTTTAATGCGTTTGTTCTTGGAGTCTGAACACTCTTTTTGTATCCGTATTTCCGCTTATAGGGCCATCTATTGGTGCCATTTACAATTGAAATTGTGTGGTTTTTGTATAAAATTCTTACGGTTTTTTTAATTAATATATCACTAGTTTCGTTCTTCTGTATTCCACCGTTGTTGAGTATTCATTTCCAAAATTAAGGTGTTTTCGTGAATCAACCTGAATTTGAATCTTTGCTTCTTTTAGTACTGCATCCAATATTTTCTTCATCCAACTATGAATTAATGTCATTTAGTGGAACTTCAGCGACTTTTTATTGTATTAAGCTTTTACAATTGTGCCGAGTTGCCCTAAGTTTGATAGTGCCGGTACTATCTTCTGAAATTTTGCTGATTTCTTTCGAAGATGTTCAAGAGTGTTAGGGAATATTTCACAAAGCACATGGGAGCCCTTGATCGTTTTATATCGTGCAAAACGTGTACTGGTTGGTACTTTCACATGTTCAACTTCACGTTCTATTCTAATCCTCTGTAGTATTTGCTGCAATTCTTCTTTTATATTCGAATATCACACGAACAGAAGGCATACTCTACAGTTCTTCTGCAATTTAGGTACTCTGCACATTCTGAGGATGTTGAAATATTACATTGGTTTCCCAAAATCAAGGCTACAAACCCCCTAAGTCCGTAATAATTGAAGAAATAGTCTGTTTATTGTAACAAATTTGTCGCCTAAATATACTTATTATTATGGGAGATCACCTTCGTGTACTCAACACCTCGGCAATTTAAGGCCGTACAAGTGGGTACATTTTGCCTGGTCGGACAGCGCCTCAATCTACCAAGAGTATTTCGTGGGATCAAAACAAGCTTCCACCGCTTCAATTCAGTGGTGATCAGAACAACGAACACGCATCCTCCCTCTCAGCGACAGATGACGCCAGCATCGACCCCATCCATTTCTCGCTCGCTCTTTCAAAGCCCGCAACAAGCGGCAACGAAGTACACATCGCGTGGCATATGACGTAAAGACCACAACGCATGGCGGTGACTTCTTAAAGTCAGTAACGTGTGCCAAATTCCATAACTGTTGGAACATAGTTCGTCAGCGTCCGACTGACTCTATAGGAGGAGTAGTGTGGCAGCACGCGATCACCTCCGTGCACGCTATACCTTGGCGATTGAAGGTCGAGCAAATAGTTACGGCCTAGTCGGATAACGCCTCAATCTTCCCCCGGAATTCGCAGAATCAAATCCAGCTTCCGCCTCATGCTTCCCTTCAGGAGAAAACCTTCAGATCATAACAGTAAAAAAAGATGTGTTGTTAATTATGTTAAATCAAAAGCGGTAGTATCAAAATGATACCCGCTGAATAATATACATGCTCTTTAACACTATCATGGCTTGTTGTGAGGTTAGCATAGGAGTTCACGGTAGCCACACACTACATTATATGGACCTTTCACGAGATGTAGAAGATTATTCTTAGACTGATTTTGATATAATCTGCATTTTAACTAACAATTCATCTTCTTTTTCATTGTCATGCTGCTACATTCTTTCGCATACAATAATTTCTAAACCAAATTTAGTTACTGTAAATTAGTTATTACAGATTTTGTGTGTGTAACCTTAATTTTGAACATGACTATAGTAAGGCATGCGATTACTTCAAGGTTGAAGGTCCCGATTTTTTTTTCCTGGTACCACCGAACACGGCTAAGATATGGGATAAAAGATTTTCAACCCCTTAAAGATCGTATGACTTTCAAGAAAACGGTGGTCATAAATGTGTCTATATTAAAGAAATTTGTATAAAAGTAAGTCTATGTGCAATATATGTATTCATTTTAAGATTTTAGATATTTTTTTAGCATGAAATAAAAAAATTTTTTTTAGGAACAGCTAACATTTAGGGTTATTGTGACTGAATGTGTGTTTTCCATTAAGCAGGGAAAAATTAAAAATAAATGTTTTAAACGCTAAACGAGAATTTTATTTTAAACTTCTTTCATAACATAAGTAAATATTAGTAAATTTTTCTTGTGTGATAAATTTAACAGATTACACAATGCATGTTACAAATGCAAGCCATTTATTTTAATATTATCTCCAATTAAGTTAAAAATAATCTGGTATTACCATCTGTTGTGTAAAAAAGACTTTAAAAAAGTGCATAAGAATTGAAATGGAGCCTCGCCACGGCACAATGGTTATATCACCTGAAAAGTGTAGACGGCCGAAGTGTCAAGATCCCGGGTTCAGGTCCCATTGCGCGGTTGGCCATCTAGCGGTCTGGAGTTTTTCTAGGTTTCCTCCAGATGTAACGTGAATGCGTGTTAGAACCCCTTAGAAAATCCTCCTTCCAAGGCACCCCCCATCCTTGGCAGATCTCTCTAGCGTAGCGGTGCCATAATCACACAAAGAACAGAAATGCTGTAATCTTTCTAGCTCATCACTTTTGTACACATCAGTCTGGAAATATTTCGGGTGTAAGAGATAGGAGGAGGAAGCTCTGCCCGTAATACGAACGGGTGTAGGAAGGAATGGGTTGTAGGACCCCCTGTAGTAACAGGCCAAAGAATCACCCCCCCCCCCAAAATTCCCAAGATTATTCAAGGAACTAGCAGTTAAAGAATTAATACACTGCAAAAATGTCTGTTAAACTGACAGAAAAGACTGTTAGCCAGGACGCCAGTTTATTTCCGTATATTTTACAGAAGTCTGCCGTATTTTTTCTGTTTGCGGAAGATTTCTGTAAAATAAACTGAGAACCTGTAAAATTTTCTGAAGACTTCGTTAAAAAAAAAAAAAAAAAAAAAAAAAAAAAAAAAAAAAAAAAAACGGAAATAAACTGGCGTCTTCGCTGACAGTTTTTTTAAATTTGAGAGACATTTTTGTAGTCTATTTGCCAGTAATTTTGCTTTATTTAAAATTTTACAGTTTTTAAAATGTGCTTTGAATTTCTTTCAAAACGTAATTATATGGTGTGTCGCGTTTTTTGTATATTTTATCGATGTAGTCTGGTACTTGTTCTTGTGAGGTCTAGAGTTGCCTCAGTGTAGAATCTCCATTAATAACTAGATCAATAATGCCGAAATCTCTGGTGTTCATTGTAGTGTAAATTGGCAGGCAGTCTTCTTAAAAAACTGGGAAAAGTTGCAGCACAGATTTCATTGTGGAGTACATAACGATGTTATAACTCAGAAATAAAAACTATAAAAATTTTCCTTTATTTTTTGATTGAGGCATTTGCAGAATAAAGTGATAAGTATCAGTGCAGTGACTTTTTGCGTAGCAAAAAGTAGCATGGATGCACATCTATATACTCGTAAGTAAATGTTGGGAGATCAGAAAATGATTGTACATTTGAAAAATTAATTAATCATGGAATAATGTGGGTAGAGAGGTGAAAATTGACGCACATACTTGGAATGACGTGGGCAGTTTATTGCAACCACATAAAAAAGTTTTAAAAATGGCCGACACACGGCGCTTCATGTGATAAAAAAGTAACATTTAGCATAAAAAAATTATGACAAAACAAAGACGATGTTCTTCCGAACAAATCTTCATCATGTCGCTCTGTCATTCCTCAACAATTGCTGTACTCGAGGGAAAATGTTGTGAACAGCACTGTACAGAAATCTCCATTTCTTCTTGAACTGCCAGAGCAGCACTTGTGCTCGATCGGCCGCTACGGAGCCCTCCATTTAAACAATAGCTTCGAACTTCGAAATCATCTCTTCACAGCTGAACCTGTAATAGGACCTTAACCCGTTCGAATACCCCTCTTTTGGCGATAGGATCGTAAAGCTGCAGTAGCAGATTCCTCATTCTGATAGTGCAGCTTCAATAACAGTGCCTTTTTTGGTAACGTCAACATGCTGCGATAGCTGCATGATACATCTGATTCCCTCTCTCATTACAGTTCCTTTTATGTACGACTCTCATGCAGCGTCATTGATATTTGCAGATGATGTCCAGCGCCATCTGTTGGCCATTTTTGGAACTTTTTCTTTTTTTGAGGTTCTAATAAAACCCTATGCCATTCCAATCATGTGTGCCAATTTTCACCTCTCTACCTATATTATTCGTGAAATATTAATTTTTCAAATTTATACTGATTTTCTGATCACCCTGTATAACGTTTCGACTCCACTGTATATAGAAATCAAAAAAATTTTCCTATAAATTAATTTGTAGTCAATAATTCTGAACCTTTTCGCTCATACTGCAAGAAATTTACATTCCTTCCCGGAAAACGAACTGCGTAATCAGCACCCTATAGATAGTTTAGAGCATAATGAATCACTTTCTGTATAATAATGATTGAATTGGTGCTTATAATGAAGCCGCTATCACTAGCGTCATTGAATTTTCATCCTCTCCTCTCGTATCTGCATATTTTCTGATGATTCACTCGACTTATTAAGTTCAACTATTTAGAATGGCGTATGTGCAAGGCATATAGAAACATACTGTAATGCATTTTGGAATACACTGTAATGGATTCTTAAATAATTGTAAAGTGAATGTTACAAAGTAAGTTAAGTGACCACCTATGATCAGGGGCGTAGCCAGGGGGGCGGATCTCAGGATATATCCCCCCCCCCGAAATTTTTGGATTCGTGATGAAATTCGGTCTATTTATACACATATAATTTCATATTCCCCCCCCCCCCCCCGACAAATTTTCCTGGCTACGCGCCTGCCTATGATGATGCTGAATTTCATTTCATTCGTCTCAGTGGTTTTATACGTGATGCACAAAAAAGTGTTTTACTCATTTTGAATAGATTTTCGTAAAATTTAAAATTTTACTCACAATTTTGCGAATTGGAAGCATATAGTTTCAGTTGAGTGATCAGCTTTCTTAAGAGTAAATTTCATTTGATTTTTTTCAGCTTTTTCAAGTGATGCACGATTGAAAATTTACACATTATGAAAAATAAATTTTCCCATAATCTCAAAATTTAATTAAAAATTTGACGCAAGTTGAGCGACCACTACTTTCATTTGCTTTAGTTGTTATTACATAATTCGCCAACAAATATTTACACATTTCCAATAATTTTTTTTTTTAATCTGAAAATTTAAATGAAAATTTTTTAAAAGCTTCCACTTCACACCTACAATTTAAGCTAAGTATAGGTTAAGCACTGGTAAAAAGTCTAAATTTCATTTCGACTGCTGACATGTTGTCGATATCTTTCATGATTTTCATTCGTGATGAAGCGATGCGGGAGCAAAAATGTAAACCTCTGAATACGTTTTCACAAAATCTGAAAATATAACCAAGAAATTGAAAAAAATCGACTCCTATAGTTTATCATTAGTTACCGCCAACCATATCACCAAATTTCATTTCATTTGCTTTAGCTAATTTAACGTGATGAGCGAACAAACAAACAAACAAACAAAAAGCGCAACGGCCAGAACGACAGAATGACACACAAACTTTTTCACGGTCGTTTTATGTTCCCAAATGCTTGAACGAATAGAAATCGCAAAACTTTTTATATCAAAGTAATGTACAGACAAAAGTCTAGTGTTATTTACATAAATTTTTATTTAAAGTTCATCAGTAATAGCGATTTGTAGCCAAAAAATTGTCAAAAAAATGGACGTAATGGAAAAGAACGCAAAAATTACTTATCAATGTGTACACGTGTTTCGCTGGAAAAAATTCAGTCTTCGTCAGTAGCAGAAGTCCATACACAGACTGGGTTAGTTCAAAGGCGGATCCAGAAACTTTTTTCGGAGGGGGCACAAATCCCGAATACTCATTTTATCTAGTGTAAAGCCCACTTAATATTGGTGAAAGCCCCGTTTATCTAGTGTAAATATATTTACTCGGAGGGGGCGCGCGACCCCTGCGCCCTCCCCCTGGATCCGCCTTTGGGTTAGTTGTGGGACTGGGTTAGTTCCAGTCCCAGCCTGAGTATGGACTTTTTAAACATCAGGGGCCTTCTTTTTCTGAGTGATTTTTTGTTAAACTACAAAGGTGTTATATGGTAAATTCTATCTATAAAACGATAAAAAAACTGTAAAAAAAGGGTCTCAAGCTCATTTTTTTATTTGTACAATTATTATTTTGATGGAATACAAAGTTGAAAGGTGTGATATAGTAAACTTCAGTGTAACGGAAAAAAAAAATGTAAAAGAAAAACTATAGTCTTAATTGTATATATTTTTCACAAAGGTGGACAATTCAGCACAATTTATATATATTTAAATGAACTCTTCCCATACCAGTGTGAATTTCACTCTAGGAACAAACACTATAAAATAAATGTTAGAAGTATTATTAATGACATTTCTATTCCGCATCAAGACATGCCTTTGCGTTCTCCGATAAATTAATTTACAACAGAGGAAGTCCCACACACAGTCTTTCCTCCGTATAACAGGGTATTTCCATCACTTTTCATAAACAAACCCAGTAGTGAAAACCCTTTACATGCTCAATTGGGTAATGAATCACTCATTGTTATAATAATTGAATCGGAATATATGTAACGGTGTCGTTATCTCTTGACTCGTTTAGTAGCAGGTTGTCAGTATCTGCATATTTTCTAATGATGCACTTGGATTTATTAGGCCAGCTATTTATCTTCCTCATGGAAGGCATCAGGAACATGTGGTAATAGACTTATTTAATGGGTATCAAATTGTCGTTTAATATATTTGTCTAAAAAGTTACTGCTTCTTTAAGCAGTTTCATTATTTTAATTTTTATTTACTGATATTATTTTTTAATTGCCGGAGGTTTTGTGAATATAAAATTAACACACACACACCGGTTAACAAAGAAAAAATTGTTTTGGGTTTCTATTCTCATGGTTAAATTCTGATTCTAGACATTGAAAAACACTTAAATTTTCCTTTTTAGTTCGTAAAGTTTGCTTTTGTCTGATTTGCGTCGATAATTATATTTTAATTTATTTCACAAACGAAAGATGGTAGCACTTTGATTAACCCGAAAGTAAACTGTATTATTATTTATAACTCTGTAGTATTGCTTGCAGTTTTGTTTGTAGTATTATTTGTAATATTATTATTTGTTTGTATTATTATTTGCTCATACGAACATAAAAGAAATACAAAAAACATTCACTTTTAGACATTAATTTCTTATTATTTTACATTTATATGTTATTGTTTATCACAAATCTTGAATAAAAAAGACATTTATATCCAGCAAAAACTTTTCTGATCATAATTTAGAGTGGTATTATAAAAAAAATATAAAAATCAGTGATTTTTGCCAAAAAATTGAAAAATTGCTTTAATTTCTACAAAAGCAAACTTTCATAAAAAAAAGTTATTTTCCTTAGTTTTGGCGTAGGAGAAACTAAAATTTAACATTTAGAAGTCAGACCTAAAAATCGTGTTGACCGGTGTAATTGTCAGACACAGAAAATATTATAAAGCTGATATACTATTTCCATTGCAAATCTGTAAGATGATATACCGTAAATTTTGAAGAAACAGTAAGTGGTGGCTTTTTCCTACACCAGAAAATTTACAAAATTTAACTGCACTTCAAGAGCCGTTAAGGCTCAGTTCTCAGGGTATCCATCTCTGGATCGGAGGATACGGGTTCCATTAAAAGCTGATCAAAGATCCCGTTAATACAAGACAAAATTGAGAGTTCATTCTATGGGGCCGAAAGTCTTGGCGGCGGAAACCCAAGGTTGTCAGTATGCAAGATCTGGACTTCCTTCTAATAAGGATCTTACTTGTGGAGGGACCGCTGAAGACATGCAAGAGAGCAAGTCTAGCATGTCTTCAGCGGTCCCTCCAGCAGTCTTTAAGCAAGACAAAGCACTGAAACTTGAATCAGCAGCAACATAATAACAGCATCAAAATTCTAGACGCACCATTTATTATAGACGCACCATTTATTTATTTATATTTTTGTGAATTAGTTTTCAGTAAAAAAAGATTCAGTATTCGGCAATGTTTTATGAAATTGTTGGTTAGTTTTCACGAAGTTCGTAATCAGTGGTAGTAAATATTATAAACTGATTTGTCTATTGCAGTAAAGGAATTTTAGAGTATAAAAATGCTGTTATATCCGTTGATTAGGTTGCTAGTTTATCTGAATATTTTTCATGGTACATTAAATTGTTAAGTCGAAGTGTTTAGCATGATACCTCGACAAATGTCCAGAAAACGTATCATGTAATCCATATTGCAAAATATCTTTGTTAATGCATTTAAAACATCTATTTTTATGTTTGAAATTACATAATTATCTCATTTTTTAATAATAAATTAGTGAAGTCATGTATCTAAGTTCATTAAGTGTTAAAGTGTGCCTTGTTAAGTTCCTTTACACTCTCTCAAAATGGATATAAAATCTAAAAAAAATCCCCAAAATCATTTCTGAACAATTAAAAAAAGAAACTTTTAGTAATTCCTATAATGAATCAGTAATCAAACTCTGAAACTGAAGTATAAGATTTAAGATTTAAAAAAAATCTATAGAATTTTGAAGTCATGGTTACGCGTATTCACACACAGAAAAAAATGCTTTGTTGATTTAACAAAATTTGGTTGGTGCTGTTTGAATCGAATAATTTTGTTAGTTTTTAACAAAATATTTGTTAAAAATTAACAAAATATTTACGTTGAATTAACAAAACTTTTGTTGATTCAACAAAAATATTTCTTTGAAATAGGGCCGACCAACATTTTATTGACTCAACAAAGCATTTCTTTCAGTGTGCTTACTTCTTGCGGCATTAATAAATAAACAATCAGTTTGTTAAAACAGAAGCTATGCACAAAAATTCCTTTTTTCCCTATATTATTTGTATTTACATCACAAAGGATAAGGAAGGCTTAGTTTTATCGACCCAAACAGTGATGTTCCTTCATATTATAATGAACCACGAGATTTGCAATTCACTCAGCGCATGTAACTCAACGTTAGCAACCTAATGGAATTTATAACACAAATAAATTAATTTGAAACACAGTATTAAAATAAATGCGTACTTTTGAAATACCCCAACTCCATAAAATCATTTTAATGGTTCAATCGAAATACTCCGCTGCTAGTCAAGTATCTCACCAATGCTGAATTCAATTTAAGGGCATTCTTGTTGTTGGCGAAACGGTCTCAAAACCGTAAATCACTAACCTTGTTATGGAATTCAAAACAAATTCAGTCCATTAGGAAAATGCAATCGGCAGTCGAAACAGCATTAAATTTGACTTCCATTATTCGGATCTCCAAACAGGCATTTCCTGATCAGACTTGCATTTTAAGTCAATTCAGAATTACTTTTAAATGGGGGCGAAAATCCTTTTCCCAGACTCTTGGCAGACAATATCACTGCTCTCGATTCACGAGGAGTTTAAATGAAAAGTGCTTCAAGAGAGAGCTGGAATGTTAATTTCGGCGCATTTCTTTTTTCAAAATCTGGGAGAAATGTCGAGTTCGGGCATATTAACTTTATTTGTTCTAATTATGTATTCCGTGTTTGTTGAAGAGTGAATTTTATATATATCCTCCCCCCACCCTCAATGGAAGAGGATCTAACAGATCAATTAATGTCCACCTATTTTAAGAAGAAGACATGAAAAATGAAAACTTTCTGAATGGAAGACTTCTGTTGCGCATTGCGGAAGTTTCACTTTAATTTTAACCGATACCATCATCAGGAATTACTTTTTAAATATTATACCCTATATTAAAATAAATGTCATTTTTCGCGTCATTAAGCATTTAATTTAATAAAGTGCACTATATGATCAAAAGTAATGGTCCGCAATTGGGGTTTTTGAGTTTCTCTTAAATTTTAGACACGTTCTTCACACTTTTCCCAATGATGATGCACTCAGAACTGTATTTCTAAAATTAACAGTAAATGGATTTTTTAAAAATATTTTGATTCATTTCTGTATCCCAAAACTTTGTAAATGATTTGTAACGTAAAGCTTAGAAAAGGTTTTATCAGCTGTCTGCAGTAACTGCGTGCATTTTTGTAGCTTTTACAGGGCAATTCTTAACTCATTATCAATATTTAGTAGGGAGGTAGGGAATAGGAAAAGAAGACAATTTCACATTGGAAAGCATGGGCGCAAACGAACGCATTACGATGTAGGGGGCGCTTTATGTCAACAATTCCCATTCACGAGCTGTACGATAGCTCTGTTAAAATAAACTTTACTAGCAACAGGGGTTCCGACCGTCATGTTGTTCATCAACCCCATACAAAGAAGTCTAATCGACTTCTTCAATATTTCGTAAAAATGATGCGACTAGATACCTGGCAAGAAAATTTGGAGCACATTGGATTGGTCGCAGTGAGCCTATTTGTTGGCCACCACAGTCACAGGACATATCTCCAATCGACTTCTTTGTATGGGGTTGATGAAAAACATGACGTACGGAACCCCTGTTGCTACTGAAGTTTATTTTAACAGAGATATCTCACATCGCTTGAATGGGAGTTGATGACATAAAGCGCCCCCTACATCATGATGCGTTCGTTTGCGCCCATCCTTTCCTATGTGAAATTGTCTTCTTTTCCTATTCCCTACCTACCTACTAAATATTGATGATGAATTGAGAATCACCCTGTAGAATGCATGTGCGCGAAAATAAAACGAATTATTTTTTGGGTAAATTATAAAGTTTTCAACCGGATTTCAGAAATATTACAATAAACGGAACAAAAGAGCTAAGAAATATTATACTTAAATTTTAAAATAAAATAAAATAAAAACAATTATTAAAAAATGTATGAGCGTTTAACACATTAACGTCCAGTGTCCTTTCTTTTTTTCTTGAGGACGGCCGCAAATTCTGTCAGTCGCAAAAAATGCATAAGCATTAATTTATTCTCCCATTTTAATTCTCTGGATGATAAATTTTATTTCCACAAAATTCTCAGCGATAAAAAGTTAAAATGCGAATCTTTTACTGTTTTATTCACATTTTTAGAGTGACAGAAATACATGCTTCATACCTAACAAAATGTAGGAAATTTATTTATCACTTTAGACGCACCAACACAAGTTGGAGAATGTGATGGAAACTCCGGGAGCTAATGGGTTAAAGTAAATAATTCTTACGCAAATATTCATTTTTTTTAAGTAAAGCGTAGTCAAATTACTACAAAAATTCACATCTCGAATACTGTAGTTTTTAATTTGCTTGAAATGATTTTATTTACAATTAACAAGTTGCTGATCATCAAAGGAAAGAGGATTTAGCATGAGGCACTGAATTTGACGTGCAAAACTAATTCATCTTTATGTACGCAGACTAATGTTTATTAATGTTCATTGGACAGAAGCGATTAGCTCGATTCTTTAACAAGGATAACCAGATAGCCTTGTTGGGTTTTCTAGAACATTCCTAAATCTCAGAATCTGATCTAGTTGAGTGCGAATAGGAGTTAGAATAATTGCCCATTCAACTATGGCATCTGCATGTTGCTTCAAACAGTTGAATCATACGATGCAGTAACAATAAGTAGGGCCAAATCTATTCATTTTACTTACATTGTTCTATAGTTTTTTAAAATTCCAAAGGGCGTAATTTATTCTTACGAGAATGAAGACAAACCCAATCAGAAAATCCTGAAACTCCTAAGCCCATTTCGTGCCCGTAGGCGTTTTTGAATCCATGCATGCCTCCGAAGCTGATTCCCAATTATAAAAAGTTACTCGGGATATCCATGATAAGTCAAGAGGTTTTTTTTACGGGTAAATGGGCTTGGAACTTTTACTGCTTTTCAGTATCATCTGGATTTTTCGCCTCTGTAAGTCCGACCAATAGGTTGGTCCCAAGTATCTTCTTCCCGTGCGTTCCAATTAGGTCCAAAAGAAGAACCCTTGTTAGAATTAATGAAGGTGGCTCGAACAAGATCCGGGGTGGATCCCTATCCCATCAAAAGTGGGGATATTTAATTAATTCCATGTTCAGTGGGTTGAGTAGAGTTATTGATTAAAAAGGCGTACTGCTTTTAAAAAAAATAAGGTAGAGGCAAATTTTTGCGAGAGAGTCTCTGTCTTTATCGGTTTTGAATTTACTGAGAATTTGAATTTCTATTTTTCAAATTAGTTTAATTATATTACAATTAAGTGAGTTCGTTTCATACAAATTAAAGGTGATGTAGGATTTATATATTAAAGGAGAAAAAATTAAGCACACTGCGTAGCTATAAATCCTCAGAAATATGCCAGTCTAAGGCAAAATAATTGCCTGATTTGATTACCTTTTTTTAGGGCTTTCTTCAGGCAGCCATTGCTACAAGTTACAACTATGCTAACAAATATATGGCCTGTTATAATCACTTAGATATACTTTCCCTGATCAAACTAATTATTTATCCTGTTTATCGCTTTTGGAAGCTATGCTTTTGTTACTAGCAGGTGTAATCAGTTAACCCTTTAACGCGCAGTGTTCCCGCTCTGGGAACACCAAACTCTGACGGTTTGACTGCTGCCAGTCACGAAAAATAGATTCGATTTCTATAAAAATAGTTGCGGGTGATATATAGCTGTGCGGCACAGCCAGCTGCGTCAAAAAAGGGTCTCTATATCTGTGGCACGCGATGATCGTCCGCCATCTTGCTGGTAGTTAATTCGAGCAATGGCAACGGCTGCCCTTTTTTCAGCTTTGGGAAAGGGTTGCGCCTCAAAGGGTTAAAGCCAAGCTATTTATGTATGATTATTCTGCAAAATATATGATCAAATATTTTCATTCCGTAATTTACTTAATTCCATTTACTACATACTTTGGACTGTCCTTTTCACCGTCCCTTTTCTGAACATGGCTGTCTAATAAGTCGCAACAATGTGACAAGTTTTGTTGCACCAAACGAACTGTTTAACCTTTTAACTTTTAAAGCGTAATGCAAACATTACTCTTTTTTTCTCATATTTAACCGAACTTCTATGGTCAAGCTTGTCATACTTGACTTTGGACTATTACGAGTTACAGCTGCATCAAAAAATACAATTCTTTTTTGAATTTATGCTTTGATAGGGATATTTTATTTCCATGTGTGAAAATTAGACTGTCTACTTTTAGCTGTTTAATAAACAGCATTCCCATCAGCATAAGGATGTTTTATTCCAAGAAGTTCAATGTAGACTTTCTTGTTACAACAGCTTCAACAAATTCAATATCCATTTGCAATAATTTCTTTGATAGAGATATTTTATTTCAATGATTGCAAACTAAGCAATCTTATTGCTTTAAACAATTAAGTTTTTTTTGTCAGTCTTCTGCACTTAGAGTTCACTTTAATCTTCTCATCGGCTCAGACAGTGGGGTAGTGAGGGAGTGCAAGGGGTCTATCATGTCCTGGGCGCCGCTGCAGAGGAGCACCAAATCGTCCCTAAGAAAAAGAAAATTTGACAAAAAATAGGAAATAAGGCAACCAAAGAGGTATCGTGCCCTGAGCGCCAGTTTTGTTCGCTACGCCACTGGATTCAGATATAAAATTTCGTCCCCTGAACTTAAATTTTCCCTCCATTATACACATATTTTTTGATTAGCTGAGATATTCAAGTATCACTAATTCGTATACTGCTTCAAAGCTTGAAAGTGGTATTTACTGCTTATTTTAACAATTGAGTTGGTTTAACAAATAGAAATTACTATTTTCCATGCCATTAAATATATTTGAAATTGGTATCCACATAATTTTTCTTAGGGGGCAGGTCACCCAGTTTCTCTTCATTTTAAACCTCAATTCCATGTTTCACCTCTTAATACTGCACAGACAAAATGGTGCTGATTTTCTTTTGGTACCATTGTTTTTCGTTTTTTTCTCCTCAGCATTGGTGCACTGCTTGTTGTTTTGTGGTAGAGCAAGCCTACTAGAGGGGTATCTGACTATGAAGGTGGGGGTGCATTAGTCGGAGGATATTTTAAAGGATTCTAATATATATTCGCATTACATCTGGAGAAAGCCGACTAAAACTCCAGACCGTTAGATCGCCAGCTGCGAAGACATTGATCCTCTGAGACCCAAAAGAACATCCAAACAGGGGCGTAGCCAAACAGGGGCGTAGTATCGGGATATATCCCCCCCGAAATTTTTGGATTAGTGATGAAATTCCGTCTATTTACACACATATAAGTTCATATCCCCCCCCCCGAAAAGTTTTCCAGGTGCATATCCCCTCCCCCGAAAAATTTTCCTGACTACGTGCCTGCATCCAAAGACCAATTCTGGGAATCACTGAAAGCAGGAGCGAATCTTCACAATTCCAACTTCTTAAACGATCAAACCGAACAGATCAAACATGATTTAAGGTAGATTAAACTTAAAAACTCCCCGACCCCTGTGTTAAGTACGCTGTGCCATCTGAACTTATGGTGAAGAGAAATGCTTTTTTCCACTTCACCCAAAGCTTATCAGATTTCGTTCCTGTTAAACGCAGTTAATACAGACTTTCACGTCAAATTAAGCATTTATGTAGTAAAAAGAAGGGAATTCAGTTGCAGTCGTTATGATACTATTTATTCCATCCTGCACAAACCTGAGTTTCCATTCAAAACCCTAACAAAGTGAACGGCTCTACCAATGTTAATAATGATATTCGTCGCAGCTGGAAACTACATCAAGTTTTCCGTTCCGTTAAAATAGAAATCTATTCTCATTTTTTTAACCAAAAATCATGTATAAAGTTGTTTAACACAAGTATTTGCATTTCCATAATTACTAAAAATACAAAATTAAATGATTTTAATATCTTCGGAAAAATACGTGTTCAATATTTTTTTTAAATATCCCATGCGCATTCTAAAAAAAAAAAAAAAAAAAAAAATCTGTAACTTTTTCAGTATGCACTTGCAATACATTCATGAAAATGACTGTACATTAAATTTTCAAACAATAGTTATTTGATAGAGATACAGGAATTTAAATGTAATAATAGGATTGAAATTAAAAAAAAGCTACATCGCAAATGCATTTCTTTTCTTTATAAATCTCACCTCTGTAACACATAAAAATGAATGAACAGTTATGCTCATACATATATTACAAGTGTATATTTAAAAAATTACGGCTTTTTATTAATTTGAATGTGCATGGGATATTTTGAAAAAAAAAATAGAAAGTGTTTTATTTATTTATTTTTTAATATCAATTTGTCTTTCAAAAATTCATTAATTTTTTACTTTTAGTTTGAATGTAGATGCAAACTTTTATGCTAAACAACTTTACATACATGTAAAAATTTAAAAAATACAAATTTTCAATTTTAGCGCCCTAGTCCCCTTAACTCTTGCTTGATTCATTTAAAAAGGTTTGTAGTAAACGCGATAAATATACTAACGTCTTGCGCGAATTCACGCGAATCAATGGAATTCAGAGCAGAAAAAAAGCATATAAGCAGGCAAAACGTGTAAATACTTTTCAATTACAGCTTAACTCTTTCAGATCTGACTAAGCACTTTTTCTCTTTAAATATTTTTTTTATAATGACAGAGATTACATTTGCTGCTAAACGAAATAAAGAATTCTGCTTATTAAACTTCAGAGGAAATTTAATTTTCCTTTATGTGCACAAATTAGCGCATCCATCCTGTAGGACAGCAAGTAGTTTTTGTGTCCTTAGGGTCTGTTCAAGAATTAACCATGTGATATTAAATCAGACACGATGTAGTTCCAATAAAATGTGCTTTTAAGCAACATTCAGGAGAACTGTACAGAATTATTAGGATCAACAAGTATTTTAGTTTAAATTGTGCTGAAGTTGCACAGAAAACAAGCACTAAATCAAATTTCGGTGCTTTTAAAAAAATATTCAATTGCAGGGAATTTAATCTATTTCAAGCCATAATCAACTTATGTTCTGTTCTTACTATTGGATTTGGGTACTGCGAATAACAATATTCAATTACAATTCGCATTGTGAGAGCAGTAGATTTTTTGAATCAAATTACGTTATATCCTTAGGCAGAGGCTATTTTAATTCTGCGCATATTTGACATTGCCAGAGGAAATGATGAAATTAAACCGATTAAATTTTGCAGAGGGAACAGATTTTGCTTAATAGGCATTATCTTTTACATTAAAATTGCAAGTACGCATACAATTATTTAAAAAAATTATGATATATGTATGTTCACTTAATTGATCAGGTATGTACAGAATCGTTGTATTTTAGTTTGTTCTTTGAAAACAATGTCTAAAAATGACAGACTAGAATTATTTTTAATAAAATTACTTTTTTGAAATATTATTTTTACAAACAGATATCAGCTCTTTTAATCTTTGGTTTCATTACGCAAAGTAATATGGAATTTCATTTAAAAAGAACTTTGTGTAATTTCATTTGATGCAAATTTTTCTACAGAAACTTACTTTTCCTTAAATGTACATTACTTAATAAGAACGGATTCATAAATAATTTAAAAAATAGTAATAATTAAATATTTGCCAAAAAAAATACGAACAGATTTTTTTTCTAAGATGCTGATAAAATATTATTCAATTGGTAGTATGTACACTTCACACCAAATTAAATTACGGTTATAATATATTTACAATTTATTTTTGCGGAATATTGAAGAGAAACGAATTAAAATACTTACATTTTTGCGTACAGCCATAAACCTCTCTACCTGTCTGGAAAAATAAAAACACCCAAAATTGATATAATGGATATACATATAGAAAACTTGGCTGTACGAGCCTCGTCAAGGGGAGACCCCCCTGAGCCGCCCCCCCCTAATTTTTTAGTTTCATTATTGCCATATTAAAACGATATTAATTGACTATGTCATTTTATCTCTCATCTTTCGTGTATTTCGCCTGGTAACCCTATTGTGAAATTTTTATGATTGTAACCTATTTATAGAAAAATACATGTGATGCCTATTCTACAGCTTACGAAATATTGTAACAAATAGATTAAAGCTGTTGAAAACTAATACCATTTAAATATATGTAAAATTATGTCGCGTTTTTATGTCGCTTTTATGGGGCACATTTTTCGAAAATATTTCAATGAAAAGGGTGAGAGATAAAAATGACATAGTCATTAATTATTAAAATTTACAAGAATTTAACAAATTATTGTTTACGAAAACACGCTTCAAATCTATTGTTACTTTTCAATTGAAGTTTGTTTTTACTCATGTTACAGCGCAGTTCGTGTGCCATGCTTTATACTGTAAACTCTAAGGAATACATTAATATTCAAAAATCATCCTTTTAGAACTTTCTCTATAGAACTTAACGATATGATGAAAACAAACACCTTGCAGCTAACTATACTATATTGAAAAATGAGCTATATTTCTACGTAATTAGACAATGAATAGAAACTCTGCTTAATCGTACAGAGTGCTTCCCACGCTAAACTTAATTTTAACTCATTTGAAAAGGAAGCCTTAGATGCAATCAGGCCTCATTATTTAGCCGAGCTGAAACGGCTTATTAGAAGTGGGAAAGAAGGGAAACAGAAGTCAACCTTTTCTGACATCTTTTTGGCAACGCTGAGCCATAAATTATATATTTGTATGGTTTCCAGTTCCGCATATATATTTAGAAAACGGGATTTTTCAGGAGTACAGGTCTCAAAGCTATATAGATGTACTGTACAGCTAATAAGTCTACGTATTTTCTGGAATTAGTGACTCGATTAATATGATGACTTATATTGTTGTGTTTTCACATTTAGAGGGATTTTATTTGTATCCATAACAGATTTTATAAAGGGTGTCCCAAAAAGATTTTAACATGCTTTAATTATTTATTAGAGATAAGTGGACAATGTAAATTGAAAAACTATTCAAAATAAGGTAGAAAAAAGACTTAAGTTAAAAAAAAACCTCTTGTTAATTTTTTAAAAATGTAACACTTTTTTAATTTGTATACGACCCCCTAAAAAGAAAAACCTCCCAATTAGTAAAATGTGCCCAAACTACTAATGAGGTGATGAACAAAATTTGAAAATTTTATCCTGAAGAGTGTCTGAGATATGAAGATAAATATATGCTGACCTAAACCATTTTTCAATGGCTTTCGAAGAAAAAAAAAGTACGTCTAATGATCGTGTTTCAGGGGTGGTAAATAAATTACTATAAAGTTTTTTTTTTTTAACTCTAGCAGTAAATGTTTACATTCCAATTCATATATAGTCCCTGAGCATCTTCTTTTAAAGATATCTCTGAGACGGTTTATGATGATTTTTCTGAAATCTTGTCCATCACCTCATTAGTGTATAGGACACACTTTACTAACTGAGAAAGTTTTCTCGCGGGAGTCCTGCTAAAATTTAAACATGTAACTTTTTGAAAGTTAACGAAAGTTTTTTTTTTTTTTTTTTTTTAACGTAGTCCTTTTTTTTTCTACCTTATTTTGAACATTTTTTTTTTTCATTTTACATCGCAAACTTATCGCTAATAGATATACGAACATGTAACTTTTTGAAAGTTAACGAAAGTTTTTTTTTTAACGTAGTCTTTTTTTTTCTACCTTATTTTGAACATTTTTTTTTTTTTTCATTTTACATCGCAAACTTATCGCTAATAGATATAGAATTAAAGTGTGTTACCACTTTTTCTTACACCGTGTATTGTGTTTTCACATTTTAAGAGATTTTACTTGTATCTACAACTTTTATAGACATTTTCAAAGGAAAGTTTCGAAGCGCATTTCTTCTTTAGACTTAATATTCTGCAATAATGAGTAAATTTTAAAATAATGTTACATTTAAAATGTACTAATATAGGCCATTGGTAACACAATGATTCATACCATTTTTGACCCTGTGCGGCACAGCCAGCTGCGTCAAAAAGGGTCCCTAGATCTGTGGAACGCGATGAACGTTTGAATCATGCGCCATCTTGCTGGTAGTTAAGTCGAGCGATGGCAACGGCTGCCCTTTTTTCAGCATTGGGCAATCTATGCAGTTGTTCTCGCATTCTTCCATTCTTCAGCAGATGTCAGTACTGTTAAAAATAATCGTGACCATTTTTTACGGGAAAGGACGTGCTAAAAAAGAAAGGATTCTCGTGGAGCTGTGTCACCCGCAACTATTTTTAAAGAAATCAAATCTATTCTTCGTGACTGACAACAGTCAAAACGTCAGAGTTTGCTGTTCCCAGAGCGGGAACACTGCGCGTTAAAGGGTTAACAGTTTCCAATATTTGAAGATACGGTTTACTTTATTTTAGCCTAATCCTTGTTACTTTCGCTCACTATGTTAACTGACACTTTCAAAGCTCTCGGCCCAGACAGAACCAATTTTAGAGGGTTTTAAAACTTAACTTTCAATTTGTTTTTTGTTCGACTAAAAACAATTATGACTGAACCAATTACTACACCGTAAATAATTTAACACCATAAATAAAACTCACTAACGTACAGTTTCGTTCCTGGCCGAACTTGTTCATCGATTGGGAAGTGAGAATTTATGTCATCTAGACTGTTGTGGAACCATCAGGGGTGGCTTTAGAGTACGTGTCACTCCCCTACAAATGTAAAAACGGCCGGCGCCCCCTTTTATGCTGTAGATCATCATGCGATTCTTACCTTGCTTACCGTCTCCCCTAGTAGCACAACTAGTTCAGAAAACGTCCGAAAAACGTTTCTTGACGTTCTCAAGACTTGTCTCGAACGTTTTCGAACTATTTGTGCGACTAGGGTCGGCCCGTCCCTGGGAATCGTACACGTAAAATCTCTCGTGGCTTCAGTATCCTCCTTGGTTGAAATGATACATCTGGGGTGTACTGATCCAGGTGAAGGTCTCCAACCTGAAATGGATTAAAAATAGGGAAACTACAAGCTGATTGGTCTTATTCCCAATAGGGTTTCAATCGAATGGAAGCGAAGTTATTTCGCCCATCATCCTCCTATATGGAGGATATGTCGTCGTTAAGCGGTTAGCCAGAGAAAAGTAGAAGCAATAACAACAATAATAGTAGAATTTTCATAAAGTGTATGATAAACATTTATTGGAACGTCACAATTATACATGCTAATATTTATAATAATAATCCACATAATTTTCTACATTTCTTCGCCCAGTGATAAAATAAAATTAACTGAGTTTTTAAAAAGCCATTTATCGAACTGATTGATACGTCCAAGCTTCGAGATCAAATTGTCTGGAAAAAAATTCTCGTGTAAGCTGTTGCAATCAGTTCATTATTTAACTGGGCTCTCTCTCTCTCGGCTGCTAAGTCATTAGAAAGTGGCAAACAGAAGTCAAGTATTTTGACATCTTTCCGAGGTTCTCTCGGAACAATAAATTACGTTTTCGGGTTTCTGCTGCGTTATTGGGTGCTGGAAATTTTCTTCAACAGATAAACACTTGGGAAGTTTCTGAGTTGAAAGTGTTGGAAGCAATAAATTATCTTCAGAGGTTCGATTGGTTAGTGAGAGATTGCTTGCTTCGCAAAATGGATGGGTAAACGTTTAATGGAATTTTTATCAAGACTAGTGTTGTTTGTTGTAAATTATGGCACTTCATTTTTAATTTTTATTTTAAATGGTTACGATCGTATTTTTCAAGATAGGCAATATGGTATAAATACAAGCTATTGATGTTTAATTTTAACTGTCAGGCACGCAGACAGAAAGCGTTTACGGGATGGTCCCAAAATTGGAAAAGTAGAATTTTTCGCAAAATGGCTTAAGTACTGACATACAAATAACATAAGTTCATATGTTAGGAGTTACGTCCCTGGCGAAGTGCTACATATCTTGCCCAAATGAAGTGTTAGAGGCAGGTCAGCGTTATTCACCCACTCGGAGCCACCGTTCAGTGTTATCCCTTTGAGTCGCAACCCTTTCCCAATGCTGAAAAAAGGGCAGCCGTTGCCATCGCTCGACTTAACTACCAGCAAGATGACGGACGATCGAAACGTTCATCGCGTGCCACAGATCTAGAGACCATTTTTTGACGACAGCTGGCTGTGCACGCGCACAAAAATTCAGAAGTTAAATAATTTTTTTAATTATAAAGTATGACCCTTTTTTGACGACAGCTGGCTGTGCTCGCGCACAGCCAGCTGTCGTCAAAAAAGGGTCTCTAGATCTGTAGCACGCGATGAACGTTTCGATCGTCCGTCATCTTGCTGGTAGTTAAGTCGAGCGATGGCAACGCCCAGACAGCACATAAGCTTAAATCAAGTTTGACATTTCTTTGAATTTGACGCATTAATGCAAGCTTGAAAGTTCAACTCATTCTAAGCTGGCAGCAAGCTTGCAGGAGTCAAGTTGAATTGTCAAGTTTAAATACAGCTTGATTTAAGCTTGAAAATTGATACTCGCGTGATTTTTCCTTTTTAAAGGAGCGTTGATGGCGCCATCTTTGAAAGAGAATGGACAACACAAAGGATAAAAAAAAATTCAGAAGTTAAATAATTTTTTTAATTATAAAGTATGAACAATGAAAATAATTCAAATTTACATTTGTATAAATTAATTTTAACTTATTTTTAATTCTTCGAAATGCTCTATATCAATATAGCATACCAATATGTAGGAAAATAACCACATTTGTAAAGAGAATTTTTAGCGTTAAAAAATAGCAAAATTTTTCAATTATTTGTTATTTTAAGAAATATTTACAAAAATGACTAAAGTGTTTGTATTCCATACATGTTGCAACTGTGCTATAGTGTTTGCAAGTAACGTTTAACTATCTGTTCCTTTCATTTCAGATTACTTAACACAAAATTTGTGTTAAGTAAACCCATTCTATATTTCCAAATATGGAAATTCTTCAAAATAAAATACAATTATACTACGAAATTGATTTCAAAATCAGTCGTTTGTCTCGATTTTGGCCTGCAGTATTGCTTCATGAGTGCTGCGGTACTGAAAGTTTTAAAACGTGTTTTTTTAATTTTAATTTTGATTTTAATTTAATTTATTTTGATGCATTATTTTAATTCTGATGCATCCCATGGAAAAATAAAAGAAACAAATAACACATCGCCCACTTATCAATTTGGCGAGAAAACAGCGTGGTAAGTCACTTCAAACTTTAGTCATCGCTGCACAAGGCTACGGTGGCGGAATGGATAGCGTGTTCGACTGCGAAGCCAAAGGACCCGGGTTCTATCCCAGCGACGAACACTCGATGGAAACACATTAAATTAAATTGAAATTTCAGCGTAGAGGGGGGAAATGCGCGGAAAAATAAATTATGTTGGGCGCGTTTTGGAAAATTTTTTAAGCTTGAAATGTCAAGCTTGATTCAAGCTTGAAATGTCAAGCTTAATGCAAGCTGGGCAAGTGTAAACTAGAACACTTGATTCAAGCTTGCATCAAGCTTACGCGATTGGAATTTTCAAGCTTAATTCAAGCTTATTGACTTGATAAATCAAGCTTGCTGCAAGTTTGCTGTGCTGTCTGGGCGGCTGCCCTTTTTACAGCATTGGGCAATCTATCCAGTTGTTCTCGCATTCTTCCATTTTTCAGCAGATATCAGTGCTGTTAAAAATAGTCGTGACAATTTTTTTTACGGGAAAGGACGTGCTAAAATGTAAAGGATTCTAGTGGAGCTATGTCACCCGCAACTAGAAATCAAATCTATTCTTCGTGACTGGCAACAAACAAAACGTCAGAGATTGGTGTTCCTAGAGCGGGAACACTGCGCGTTAAAGGGTTATAAAGTAAGGAAGGAAGAGTGAATCGTTCTTCATAGATTGCATAGTGTTCGCGTGCGAGCGTTTTGAAGTGAGTATAAAGCAGTGATCAAGATGGATGCATCCAGAACAAAACAACGGGTTGCAGCGCGGTTTTTACTGGCAAAAAGCGACTGTAATGTGAACAGTCATCATCAAATCGTTACACAGAGCAATAGAAATCGAACGGCCAGTGATTCTCTCATAGTAAGTGATCGTTCGTCATGCTACAATAAGTCCCGTAAGACACAGATGACCGTGCACAAATTTCGTCGGTAGGTGTTCGAGCACCAAGAGTACAATCCGGATTTGTCTCCCCGTGATTATCACGCTTTTGGACCACTTAAAAAGTATTTACAAGTGAAATGTTTCATTCGGGCAACAAAATGAAAGAAGCAAGTGCAGGAATTTCCTAAAAACCAAACTCAATTCCTCTATAGCCAGAAAGTTGAAACGAGGGTGAGTATTATAGGATACTAGGATACTACCTTCAGGAACGGCCTACCTATTTGGTTTAAAGCCTGTTTTAGTTCCTGAAGTGTCCTACTGTCCTGCTGAACCCTAGCTCTAGGCTCAGGTCCAGCAAGCAGCGGTTTCCCTCATTTTTATTTTATTTTTTTACAGCACAATTTTTGGATTACAATTGGTAAAATACATCAGTGTTATACAATATAAAGGCAGTTAGTTTACAATTGCTCACAATATTGTTCTTAGTAACATTTGACCATAGATACATATATTTAACACGTTCTTTTTTTTTCTTTTAGGGTGAGTATTATAATGGCAATTTCTTTTAGATTCACAATAAAGGAATTACTTTTTCTTTCAACTTCTCACTTATCATTCGAACAGTCCCTTACGCATGCCTTATACAGCCATTATACATGATATTGTGTTGGAAAGTGTTCTGTTGAAGTTCGGTATGAATTTTGTTAATTTTCTGGAGTTTTGCTGTGGGTTTCAGTAATTTTTGTGTTCGAAATAAATTATAATAGCGTTGCTGCAAGTGATTAATTTTTAGAAACTTTGTGCATCGAAATACGTAGGTATATTTTGAAGAGCTCAGCCTTTGAGATCTCAGACCGAATGTATCTCAGAGTCAACTTTTAATTCTCTGAACTCTTATTTCTAGATATTATATACAAACTTTAGTTATAAAATATATAAATGACATAAAAAAGCATAATTAAGTATCTAAAATTTAATTAGTCATTTTTTGAGCATTCAGTAGCCATTTTTTGCTGCTTAACAAATTTTGACGATAGTATCATCAGAAGTTGGGTTGAGTTTTGTACTGAATCGCCTGCACGATGAATATCGGCCTATGGCGGGAGTGGCTTGGTCGGAGGACTTTATAAGGGGTTCCGACGCGCATTCACGTTACATCTGGAGAAAACCGGCCAGAATTCCAAACAGTTAGATAGACAAGAACTCGATAGATCAGAACGAAGGATCTTCACACTCCAGCTATTTACCATGTTCAGCGTCTTAACCACTCAGCAATGATGGGGCATCATCAGAACGTGACAAAACTAATATAGGATCCCTCTTAAAGTTTTCCTTTTCGAATTAAAAAGAACTGACGAAATCGTTCCGAGCAGTAAAAAAATTATCTTTGAACATACATGCCTCCCCCTCCAAAAAAAATAAATAAATAAATAAATAAATAAATATATTCCGACGAGTTGATAACTGTTTTTTAACCCTTTATCTAATGAATTAAGAATTGACAAGAATATCGCCTTGAAGCTATTTGAATCTCTTATTATAGTTAGGTAATGAATGATAAATACTGATTAATGTAATAAAAAAGAAAATTACGAAAAAATTAATAAGCATAAGCTGTACATTTGATGACTGGTTTTATAAACAGTTAACGAATCTTTTGCAAAAGAGTATAGGACCAACCAATCTGAAGGAGTCAAGTAATACTTTGATTGACACACTTTTAGAAAATATAATCCTTTAATCATAAAACAGACTTTTGAAAATTCACTAATGCTCTTTTTTCGGGAGGAGGGGGACGCCACGATTAGAAACTGAGCGGAAAGCTGTCTAAATTAAACAATCTACTTCAACAGAACATGCAATCTTGATGTAAGCTGATTAAATGAAGTATTTGGTAGTAATTTTTCAAAGGAATTGTTACAATTTGTCTTTTTTTTACAATATTTTAATTTAACGGTACTTCTAAGTACCGTCAGTACATAAAGGGTTAACCCATTAACGCGCAGTGTTCCCACTCCGGAAACACCAAACTCTGACGTTTTGACTGTTGCCAGTCACGAAGAATAGATTAGATTTCTATAAAAATAGTTGCGGGTGACACAGCTCCACGAGAATCCTTTACTTTTTAGCACGTCATTTCCCGTAAAAAGGTTGTCACGATTATTTTTAACAGCACTTACATCTGCTGAAAAATGGAAGAATGCGAGAACAGCCGGATAGATTGCCCAATGCTGAAAAAAAGGCAGCCGTTGCCATCGCTCGACTTAACTACCAGCAAGATGGCGGACGATCGAAACGTTCATCGCGTGCCACAGATCTAGCGACCCTTTTTGGACGCAGCTGGCTGTGCTGGCACAGCCAGCGATGGGGCAGTCGAGCGAAAAGGGCAGTCGACTTAACTACCTGGGTATGCCAGCTGTCGTCAAAAAAGGGTCTCTAGATCTGTGGCACGCGTTGAACGTTTCGATCGTCCGCCATCTTGCTGGTAGTTAAA